>JAFEMH010001853.1:0-411534 GCA_022495995.1 Adenophora triphylla var. japonica | reverse complement strand
ATCAGACCATGACGTAGTTCGTACTCCCAAAACATGAAAAGGCTGCTTTAGGAGTATTTTGAAAATCATTTTTTGAAAATCGAGGAGATTTTATTTTTGAAAAGGTAAATTCATACTAAGGAATCGAAATCAGAGACCCAATCTCAGAATATACTGCTGTCGAAGATCCGCCTATCCGGGCTTTGAACTGCGCGGAACTATGTTAGAAAACAAAGGCTTACACATCGTCTGGTCCTCTCAGTCCTGTTGGTTCTTGGGTGACGATTCGCCTCCGGGCTCCGAATCGGGCTTTTTTTGGTTTGACGATCCACCTGTTTGGCGCCGTTGGACCGAGCTTTTACGAGAACGATCCACCTCGTTTGGGCGCTCTGGACTCGGGCTTTTGGTTTGACGATCCATCCTGTTTGACTGCCCGTTGGACCGAAGCTTTCTCGATGACGATCCACCTGTTTGCAAGCGTTGGACTCGGCTTTTACTGATGACAGATCCACCTGTTTGCAGGCGCATTGGACCGGGCTTTCTTTTGATGACGATCCACCTGGGCATTGGATCCATTGAGCTTTTTCTTTGATGATTCACCTTTTTGGGCTCTGAATCATGTGGATTGGAGATTGAGTCTTTGGACCACTCGGCTTCTCCTGAGACCGGTGCCATACAAGGCTATCGTGCGCATGTCATGTTTGGCATCATTTCGTGACTTGCGGCTGCCGGTTTTTCCACGTTTCCCTCGCTGCTAGTTTATCATTTCCAAGGGTAAATGTGTCAAAATTTTGAATTTTGACGTTGCGTAGACGCTTATTATCGAGGACAATTTGGTCATTTTCAGAAGGTATATCTCAGCCGCGAGATAAGATATATACCGCGCGAGATATATCTTGTCGGGGGCATATAAACAGCGGCTCTTGCTTATTTTGAAACTTATCCCTCTCAAAATTTCTCTCCACTGAGCGCTCGAGCCAAAGTCTTTTTCTTTGTGATTTTTCGTGGATTTGCTTGGCTATCTCTCCCTCCCAATCACTTTCCAATCCTTTTTCCCTCCATAATCTCATGGCTCAAGAACAAAGGAATCAGATTTTGGGGAGCTTATTTGCTGAGAGGGAAGGATTACTCGCGATGACATCTTACCTTCGATAGGCACGCGCACATTACTTCTACCGCTGTTCGGGAGGGCTTGGTAAGAGCTTCTTTCTCAACTCTTTCGATTCTTGTGATTGCATTGAGTTTGAATTCCCTTTCCACTTGAATTCAAAATTTCATCAATGGCTTTTGTTCTTGTTCAGTGATACCTGAGAACTAGGTTCCTTCTTGCATGCATCGATTTTTGCTGTGTTTCTCTTGGTATGATTGTGGTTTGCATGGCGTGTGTGAGCGATTTCCTACATATCATGGATTGTAGGGAGAGGTTGATTCGGATCCCGGGAATGAGCACCTCTTGGGAGAGCTTTTCTTGTACGCACGCCAAGTGGCTTTGATGAAATGCCCCAATGAAAAATTTCTTCCATTTTCATTGAATTTTGACATGGAGCGATTTCTAATGTTGCCCTCTCTCGCTTTTTCCTCATTTTGCGTAGTCGTAGTAAGTCAACGGAGAATTGCCGAGGGAGCCCGAAGATGGCTAGAAGGAGGTGTGGGACAAAGATTAAGGACCTTGATGCGTTCGGGATAGGGTGGCCCAAACGGGTCTTCTGACTTCTTGTTGACAATCTCTCGGGGAATACGGCGGACTCCCCAAGTTCTCCAGGCACATATTCGGGAGAGGTGGTGGGCACACTACCCACACCAGTTCATTTGCGCTTCGGGGAAGCTTAACTATGAGACTCCAGACCGATTTTACGCTATCACAGCTGGGGTTAGGAGTTCATCGGCGATCCCCTACAAAGTGCCGTGTTATAGGCACGAGGGTCCAGCCTGTGTGAGGCGGTTGATCGGCTTCGTCCCTGAACAAGTGTTAAGGGATTTGCTGCCGAGCTTGACACCCCTCCGTGCCGCTCAGATTGAGGCCTACTCGGAGAAGCCAAATATGCACACCGATCGGTTGGTGAGGGTACCCTACGGTATATCCTTTCTGAGACTATTTTTGCGAACCACTCTTCTACGGCCCGTCTTTCTCTGTTACGTTTGTTGGTTGATCTGGATGAGGTGAGCGGCTATGATTGGGGCTCAGCGGGGCTGGCCTACTGCTACCACGCCATGGATGAGGCGTGTAGGAATACCAAGGATTCCCTATCGGGGTATTCTTATGCAGGAGGTATGCCTTTTTTTTATGTTTCGCTCTTTGTACGTATGCTCTAGGTGTTTCATCTTGAATTTGTTCTGTTTTCTTTGTGCAGATATGGGGCTATGCTGTTCTCGGGTTGTATAGATTCGAGTTGGAGAGCCGGGCCCCTTTGTTTCCGGATATCAGGAGGTGGAGCCACCCAAATCGGACCGTTGATGAGGAGGAGGACCAGGATTGGACCCTGACGGTGGCGGAGGCACGGGCTATGTTGGATACCTTTGAGTATGAGAGGCTGGGCTCTTTATCCTGGACCTGTTGGAGAGGGAGGTGCATCGTGCTTGGGATGCTACGGCGATGCGAGAGGATGATGGCATCTTTGGAGGGAGATACCATGTATCTTGGTGAGCGGGTCTTCCCACGACGCATGGCGGGGTAGACTATCATACGGGGTGCCGGCGGATCCGCCGAGGGCGATGTATCCCACCCACTCCATTCCGGAGGGATGATTATGCAGGTCTTTTGGTGGGTGATGCGGCGACGGCTTGCGTGATCGCCGGGGCTTCTTATGCGGAGTTTACGCCTCGGTTGATGGGTCCCCTCTGGTGGGGGATAGGCGATCACATGCTCGTGGATCCGCCTCGCACGCTTCGGGTTCCTCGGCCCCTAGCATTTCCTCCCGAGGCTACGGGTTCTCTGCCTTTTGCCCAGGACTACGGCCCTTTGAGCTACACGTACATGATGGGAGCATGCCAATGGTGGGGCACATCCGTCTCCTGATCAGATTCCCGAGGGTTACAGCCTCCCGGCTGACGTCTCTTCGGTATGTTTCTGTTCGTATTATATCTCGTATTCGTCCATATAAGTGTATATGTCCGACTTCTTCTGAGCATTTTTTTTCTTTGATTGTCAGGTCACTCTGTCCGCGGCCGATTATAATCGTGGAGCGACTAAGATGGCGGGATCGATGGCTTTGGTGTCTGGACTGTCCGAGAGGCTATTCCACAAGGCTTCTTTGGCGGCCTCGACAGTGGCCTCGGCGGTGACCCCTACTTGCGGAGCCAAGAGATCGAGGAGGGATGGCAGTCCTCGTGGCGGTGATGGCGGAGGTGCCGGCGGCTTGGGCGATTTGATGGCGTGATCCCCTCCTTTTCCCTTTTTATCTGATTTTTGATGATTGTATATATTGGCCGTGTGGGCCCAGACAAATTTTCTTTTTCTTTGGTACCTGTTAGGAACAAGTAGGTAGCACAAACAATGGTTTTTCTTAACCCCTAATCCTAGGTCTAATTAGTTAATTAATCAACTTTCTCGACTTTCCATGTTTTTGGAAATGGAATGGAATGGCCGCTAGGCCACAATTTTGAGCCCTCATCTTGGTGTTTTTACTGCATGTTATGAACTGTACACACAGGTTTTTCGAGACTTGCTTCGTCAAGTCGGGGCTAGATTGTTGTTTGAGCGAGACTGTTCTTTGTTTTGCCGTAGGGATATCTCGCGCGAGATAAGGTGTCTCGCACGAGACACGCTAGTCAGCAGAAATCTCTTCCTTTTTTGAATAGGATTTTGTCGGTTTTCCCTATAAAATCACCTGTAGCAGTCCGGCCAGATAACTCATTCTAGCCTTTCAAACTCTAGAGATATGTTAGGGTGAAACTCTTGTCTTCTTCTTCAACCCTGGATCCATGGCTTCCAAGGAGATTTCCCCAACGTCCATGATTGTCGATGATTTTTCTGTATCATACGAAGTGATTGCATCTTTCAAGCAAGCATCAAGGGATTTTGTGAGGTCGTTTCGCAACCGATCTCGTAATAGGTTCATAGCGAGAATTTGGATTCATAATTCTTTTCACCTTGAAGAACCTCCAACCGGATTGGAGTCTTTTGCGGGAGTCTTGCTCGATTTTGGGATCCCTCTATTCACCTTTTCAATTTTTCTTTGAATGAGATGGTACCTACTGTGGAGGAATTTGCTATTATCTTGGATATGCCTCTGACTGGTGAGATCGCCGTTCCCAAGTACCATAGGAATCATTCGAAGGCTTTGAATGAATTGTTAGGGATCCCCCTTGAGACTTGCTATGAGTTGGTTCACCGCAAGTGGGTTGATTGCTCTTCTTTTCCAGGACGCTTCAGCGGTGATTCAGATGATGACGCTTTTCATGTCTATAAACGGAACTTTCTGGCTCTTTTTCTTTTCGGAGATGTTCTGTTTACATGTAGGGACGGCTTGGTCGACTCCCAACTTGTGAAAATTGTTCTGCAGGCTAGAAAACGTTCTAGGAACATCATTCCGCTAATCTTGGGTGAGACCCTGCATGGTCTTGATGAGCTGCATAGGACCGGTGTCATGACTCAAGGGAGTCCTCTTCTGTTGACCATTTGGCTTAGGGAGCATCTCAAGTTGGTAGGTCCCCCGTTGGAATATTCCCCTTTCACATATCATACGCGAAAGTTACTGATCAAGGATCTTTCAAATGGATGAATGGGCCGAGTTGATTGCGAAGACCGAAGCTGGCGACATTCTTTGGTGTCCACCTTATTGGAGGTTGAACAAGTATGTTGCCAATACCAAGGGTTTTGACAGGGTTGTTCTTCCGGGTTTGCGCGATTCCTCCTTTTATTTTCCCAAGCGGGTGCTCCGTCAGCTTGGTCAGCAGCAGGACACTTATCTCTTCGAAGGAGCTTCTCGTGAAGTGTCTTATATTGGTGTAGAGTTTGCGCAGGCGCTAGCTCAAGCATGGGGTGAAGGAAATAGTCGGGATCGCTGGTCGAACCTTCGGACTTTTAATGCAAGCATCTTCTTGTCTGATAAGTACTTGGATTGGTTTCTTCATACCGGTCACCCTAGTGCAGAGAAGATTGATGATCTGCGGCTTTCATTGCTAGGAGATTCTTTTGTAGCTAGCAGTATTTTGCGAAGGAGCGAGGCTCAATCTGATCCTGCTAATGTGCAAACTGATCCAACTCAGGATTTTCTCGATGGGGATTGGTACGAGAGGCGAGGCAAAGGGATGCCTGGAAAGACGCAAGCTCTAGATAGACCCCATGTCTTCAAGAGGCTCTCGGGATCTATTTTTAATCGTCTTGATTCTGTTTTTGATCGCCTCGAGGGATGCTCTACTTCGAGGGGCTCAAAGCGCAAGGAGGATCACGACGACGGTGGAGACCATGTCCGCCGGTCTACCAAGTTAATGAAAGGCTAGATCTTTAGGAGTACCAAGAGATTGCTTTGATAGATCGATAGTTTTTTATTTTATTAGTATTTTTTCAAGATTGTTAGCTTAGCAAATTAGTCGTTGTGGTTAGGATTTCCCTTTTGTCATTAATGAAAATGCATTTGATTAATAAAGGACAAAAGTAGATTTATGTATTAGATTGGGGAACGAACCCGAAGGTTTGCCTACGTTCCTCTTTTACAGCAATTAAATAAGAGGCTCAGGTCTAACGTAGTTCATTTTTGAGAAAAGGACAAAATACGGCTCCGTGCCGAGGGGTAATCTCGCGCGAGATAAGCCTCTCTTTTTTTTTTTTTTTGTGCACACCCTTTCTTTTGCCTAGACTGCCCCTTCGGGTTTTCAATCTAGCGGGCTTCTTTTCTTGTGCTAGCTCTAATTTTTGCCTAGGTCGTCCTTTCCGGGATTTTCAACCTAGCGAGCGATTTCTTTTTAGGAGGGCAAGTCACGCGAAGTACTTCTTGAGCTTGTCCATGTTGACCGGCTTCGGTAGTTAATATCCGTCTAAGTCCACCGGCTGAAGGGCTCCCCCAGAGAATATCTTCTTCACAATGTAGGGCCCTATCCATCTTGGTCCCCACTTGCCTAGCAGGTTGAAAGGTCCAGGATGGTGCTCACGGAGAACCAGGTCACCTACTCTGATATTCCTCGTCTTGACCTTTTTGTTGAAAGCTCTTGCCAATCTTCTTTGGTAAGCTTGAGTATGTTCGGCTGCTTTCAACCTTCTTTCGTCCAACAGAGCCAACTCTTCGTATCTGCTTCCTAGCCAGTCGACCTCGTTCACTTGGTTTTCTAGGAGAACCCGTAGTGATGGTATTTCCAATTCTATTGGTAAGACAGCCTCCATTCCGAACGCGAGGGCGTAGGGAGTCTCTCCTGTCTGACCTGAAGTGCGGTATCCCCAGTGCGAAAGGTAGCTTGTCGGGCCAGTCTTTTCCAGTGACCGCCATTTTTCTGATGATAGTCTCGATTGTTTTGTTCGCGGCTTCAACTGCTCCGTTTGTTTGAGGCCTGTAAGGAGACGACTTGTGCCTTGTGATTTTGTATTCGGTTAGTAGGCGATCGGTTTCCTTCTCGAAGTGGGACCCATTATCGGATATCATCTCTTGCGGAACCCCATACCGGCAGATGATGTTGTGCTTGATGAATTCTGCAACCTTTCTGGCATTCAGAACTTTATAGGAGGCAGCCTCAACCCACTTAGTGAAGTAGTCGATGGCTACTAGGACAAAGCAGTGTCCGTTGGCTCCTATGGGTGTGACCTTTCCAATCACGTCTATCCCCCATGTAGAGAACGGCCAAGGAGAAGTCATAGGGTACAGCAAGGAGGGTGGTGCATGCTGAAGATTGGCGTGTATCTGACACTTGTGGCACTTCTTGACCATTTTGGTACAGTCGGCTTCCATGGTCAGCCAAAAGTACTCTTGTCTAATGATCTTTTTGGCAAGCATATTTCCGCTCATGTGGGTTCCACATATGCCCTGATGAACATGGTCCATTATTTCCTGGGCCTCTTCCTCGGTGGTGCACAGAAGGTTCCCTTGGGAATGCCTCTTGAATAGGCGGCCAGCGGTGTTGACATAATTAGCCGCCAACCTCTTAAGGGCGATCTGAGTCTTCGAGTCTGTCTCAGGTGGGATGGTTCCATCTAGGATGAAATGCCAAATGTCATGGTACCATGGTTTCTCTTCGGAGTTCCCAACAGTGGCACATTCGGATAACCATTTGTCTTTGCAGTCATGGAGATCTATAACGGCGCAGTATGCAGGAGTTGCACGTCGTGTTATTTTGAAGGGTTTGACTGCTTTTCCTTTAGGGATTTCGACCAATGAAGCAAGTGTGGCCAATGCGTCCGCAAACCGATTTTTGTCTCTGGGGAGGTAGTGGAACGAGACATCTTGGAATTGTTGCACCAACTCTTGGAGATGGGCATTGTATCTTTGAAGGGTTGGATCTTGGACCCTCCACTTCTTCAATGTCTGATTGATGATCAATTGGGAATCCCCGAATACCTCGAGTTCAGTCACGTTGCGTTCTAGGGCTGCCTCAAGTCCCGCTATGCAAGCTTCGTATTCTGCGGTATTGTTGGTGGCGTCAAAGTCAAGACGTATTGCTAGTGGAGTATAGATGTCGTTAGGGTCTACTAATAACATTCCAATGCCGAACCCTCTCATGTTGGCTGCGCCATCGAAAAATAATTGCCACTTATTTTCTTCTTCTATACTCATGATGTCCTCATCAGGGAATCGCGGGTCTTCCCCCTTCACTTCGTCGCAAGGAAATTCGGCCAACTGATCTGCGAATACACTCCCCCTGACGGATTTCTGAGTGACGTAAGTGATATCATATCCCACGAGCATGAAGTACCATTTGGCCAGCGCTCGAAGACAAATTTGATTTGTCTAGGATATATTTGGTGGATCCATTTTTGCAATAGAGACGGACCGGGAAGGCTTCCATATAGTGCTTCAGCCTTTGTGATACCCAAACAAGAGCAAAGACAAGATTTGTCGAGTGGAGAGTAGTTGATTTCTTTGCCTTGGAATCTGGCATTGACGAAATAGATGGCATTCTCTGTGTGGGAGGCTGGCTGTTCTTGAGCGAGCATAGCCCCTAATGCGTTGTCTGTAACTGTGAGGTATAGCTTCAAGGGCTTCTCCTTGTGCGGTGGAACCAGGATAGGTGGGGAAGTCAAGTAGTGCTTAACTTCATCGAATGCTTCTTGACATTCTTCGGTCCACTCTTGAGGTGCATTTTTCTTAAGTAGCTTGAAGATAGGATCGCACATTGTAGTCAGTTGATTGATGAATCGGCGATATATTGAAGCTTGCCCATGAATCCCTTTACCTCTTTACGTGTTGGGTGGAGGCATGTCTGTGATGGCTTTTATCTTGGCGGGATCCGCTTCTATGCCACGCCCGCTGACCATGTACCCCAAGACTTTCCCTTTGACCACTCCGAATGAGCATTTGGCGGGGTTGAGCCTCATCTTGTCTTTGTCTCGGTCGATTGAAGAATTTTCGAGATCTCGAAGTGCTGACAATCTGCCCCTTTTGAGTGAATAATCATGTCGTCCACATATACCTCTATTTCCTTGTGGATCATGTCATGGAATAGTGTCGTGACTGCCCTTTGGTATGTAGCCCCAGCGTTCTTGAGACCAAACGGCATGACTGTGTAACAGAACGTTCCCCAAGGTGTGGTGAATGCTGTTTTGTGCTGATCTTCCTCTGCCATGAGGATTTGGTTATACCCTGCGAAACCGTCGACGAATGAGCGGACTTCGTATGAAGCAGTGGCATCGACCAACATGTCTATGTTCGGTAGCGGGAAGTCATCTTTAGGGGATGCCTTGTTCAAGTCTCTGAAATCAACACAGACTCGTATTTTCCCGTTTGACTTGGCTACTTGCACTGTGTTTGCTAACCATTCCGGATACTCAATCACTTTGATGAACCCTACATTCAATAGCTTCATGATTTCTTCTTTCACTTGCATTGACCATTCCGGCTTGATTCTGCGTAGTTTCTGCTTGACTGGCTTGGCGTTGGGTAGCAGCGGTATCTTGTGCTCTACAACTGACTGATTCAACCCAGGCATATCTTTGTAGGACCAAGCAAAGACGTCGACATATTCTCTGAGGAGCTGTGTCAAGGTTTCTCTGTCTTCCCCCTTGAAGAAGCTGCCGATCTTTGTTTCTCTGGGGTCTTCCGTTGTCCCAAGATTAACCGTTTGCATTTCCTCGTCGTCAACAGGGCCATTCTTTCCACAACGACCTACTTGCTTAGCTAATTCTTTTAAGATTTGTTCGTTTTCTTGATCTATCTCATCGTATGATTCATTATTAACGTGTTCGTTATATTGATTGTTATTAGTTAATTCATCATTCACGATGTTAGCAATCTCAGGGTACTCGGAAAGATCAAAGTTTTCATTAAGGAAGTAAGGGAATACATGTTCAGCCACTGCCTCGATTTCCTCTTGAGTGAGTCCATCGGAGGTGGAGCCTGCTTCTAATGTAAAAGCTACGGGGCCTATCTTCCTGCGGGGATGGGGAGTGCAACCAAGCTCTTTGATCATGAAGTCTTCATCAACAACTGGTCCTCTGGTGACGTGCCAGTTTAGAATTGGCTCATCACATTTCTGTATCAGTCTTGTGTAGTCAGTAGTTGGAGCGTCCCCCTTGGATATTGCATGAATCTGGCTGTCTTCTAACCGGCACAGGTCTTGGAACTGTCGCAGCATGTCTTCTCCTAACACAAAGTCCCATTCACCTGTCATTTCTGCTTTCGTGCCCCACAAATCATTGGGGATTAGTGGGACGGATTCAGTTTCATCTGGAGAAGCATCGCAATCACTGAAGATTTCAAAGCCCGGTTGGCGCTTTCCTTTATCATCAGTCCATGGTTCTGAAAAGATAAAGTAGGGAACACTTTCCCCTTCTCGGACAAAGTAGCCATTGAGTGTCTTTCGATATGGCTTGAGGTTGTCATTCTTAGGCTTTAGGTTGTCGTGGCCTTTGTAGGTGGTTCCTTCCCACTTGATTTGAGTGAAGCCCCACTCTTCTTCGTCATCTTCATCGTGGATGGAGATGATGTATCCTAGGCCATGCTTTGTGTGAGGCTGGGGGACCGGTGGTGGTTCCGTTGTCCCTTGTAAGTTCTTTCCAAGCCCCAGTCCAGGAAAGTACCCTTTTGCTAGCATCATTCTCCAGACAGGAAGGCTTCCGGAAAACCAAAGTGCCTTGGAGTAGTCATTTTCGTTGCAAGTTTCTATGACATTCATAGTGCTTTCTTTCTCGACCTCAAAGAATTAATCAGAATTGAAGAGGGAAATACTGACTAACTATTATTGAAAAACAGACTTGATACTCTTGCCCACAAATGAAGTCTTTAGGCAAGTAGTACCCGACTAAGCTAAACTAGACTACTAACCGTTTCTTTTGCAACTAAAAGTAAATAACTGAAAGAAAAAAGAGACCCCTCATTTGTTTGAACTCATCCAAACTATTCCACCACTTGGGCAAACTCTGATGGCGTCGTTGTCAATCAAGTCTTGGACTGCATTCTTTAGGTTGAAACAATCGTTGGTGTGATGACCATGCATTGATGGTAGAAGCAATAGAGGTGCGGAGATCGACCTTCCCTCTTAGGTTGGTAGCCTTCCATTGGTTTCATCTTTCCATCCTTGTGAAGGCTTCTGAAGAGATGACCTAGAGTGATGTTTCCAATGTCGGAGAAGACTCTACCTTTCCTTCGCTTAGCCATTTGATTGTGGAGGTCTCGAATGTGGTTCTCATAGTGTTGCACGAAGACGTTGTGGCGAGACTGATATTCTTCCTCCATTTGCTCTTTGAGGTCACGGTAGAGAGTATTGAGGAAATACTTGACCCTCTCATCAATGTCATCTTCAATGTGGGCTTCAAGGTTGATGCACTTTTGGGTCATGGTTTCGAGTTCACTCTTGACTTCCTCAAGCTCTTCAATCAGCATCTTCGTCTTTTCAGCTTGGATGGATTCTTCCATGTGATGCCACGAGTCATTGTCGTTAATTTGCTGCAGGGCTTTGGCAAGTTGAGTTTTGATATCACTTAGCTCCTCTTGTACGGACGATCGCCCACTGTCGGAGTCGCTCTCCATCTTTCGGAAATCCCTAGCAATGCGGGTAGAAGGCAGATCAAAGGCTTCTCTCCAACCCTCAACATGCTCCATTTCAGCGACAAGGGCCTTGGTCAAGTCTTGCAAAGTGTGTTGTTCAAGGCATTCCTTGGTCATGACATGCTTTCCGGTAGACATTGTGTTGGGAGTCTTGAAGTTGAGTAGCTTCGGAAAACTGACAGAAGAGATGCAGATATCAGGATCTAGCCCCAACGAGTCGGAAGCAGGCTCAAAATGGCTCAGGCTCAGATTCAGCAAACAGAAGCATTATCCCGCGCGAGATATGTTGTCCCGTACGAGATAACCACACGAAAAGTCGATTTTTATTTAGACCTAATTTTTGGTCGGAACGGAAAGTCCGTTTTGAGGGGTTTCTAAGGCCTTTATCAGAACCTAACGACTAAGCAATCAATCCGATTTTTGTAATAACAAAGCCATGTAAGATTGTTTTTTTTTTTTTTGAAGGATTATATGCATATTTTTTTTTGAAGGGACATCCGAAAGGGTCATTCCGAAGGGACTTTTTCCGAAGGGACTTTTCCGAATCCTTTTTCAATTTTGCATGGCTTTGTTTTGGTCAAAAACAAGAAAAGATCACCGAGTCAAAACCGACCGGTCACGGAGTGATCCTAAAAAGGTCAATCTACATGAGAATGTGGCGATGCAGGGCTGGAAGGCTAGGCTCCCCGCGATATGACAATCTAAGTGGATTGAATACGCGGAGTGGGATTGTCCAACTTCGGAGAGACCGGCGACTAGGTGGTTACCGTCATCCGTCCTTAGTGTGGGTCCCGGGTTGATAGAGGGTATGCAGTGCAATGACAGTTATAATATGAGTGCGCGTGTGTGATAGTCAATCTAGGTGATAGAGTAAAATAGAGAGTTTTTTTTTTTGAAAGCAAAAGAAAAACAGATAGTGGCCGCACCAAGTGGTTGCCTACGTTTCTCCCAAATTAGGAAGACTCAGGCCGTCGTAGTTCCACATAACGAGAGGGAAAGAGAGATAAATAATTCAATTTACAACTCCCGAATCCCCAATGGACCGGACTTTAATTAAATAAAACCCAATCGCACGCAGTTTATAAATAATAATCAATTATTTAAAGGAAACGAAGGTTCGAGTTCTACACCTTAAGGGAGGCCTTAAGATGCGAGAACTCTGCAGATAATGAATGCAGGATCCCCCTTGCGTGTTCGACCCTCGTCTTGGACCACGGGATGAACAGGAGAAACCAGAAAACAACCAGATTGCCGAAGCCATATCTCGCGCGAGATATGATATCTCGCCGCGAGACATGCTTCATCTGAGAGCAAAAAATTCGAATTTACTAAATTTTTGAAAACCTCTCTTTTAATTTTGACGCAAGTTTAAGCCTCTTAATTTTAAGTCCCCAGCGGAGTCGCCACTGTAGCGTTGTGAGGAAAAAGAAAGGAATAATGATTTTTTTCTTTCCTTTTCATTTTTGAGTCGCCACCTATATTATTCGGTTGGAGAAAATAGGAAAACCATTTTAAAAAAGATTTGGGTTCGGGGCTTAGGTTATGAAATGGGTAGGTCAAGGAGCATCCATTTCACCCAATCCGGAGATCGGTCTTGCTAAAGAAAAGAGAGGTTTTCAAAAGAAGGAAAAATGATTTTTTAATATTATAAACAAAGGTCCATTTAACGGGGTTAAACGGAATGTAGGATCGATTGCTTCGATACCGTCTCCATGATTTGGAGAGGCTCTAGGCCGATCCTAGATTCTATGGACTTATACCACTCTAACAATCAATTAGAAAGGGATTTAGGAATTACCTTGCGTGAGGTGATTTGGGCAGAGTTTCGACTCAAGTTTAGAGTCGACTCTTGATACGGACAGAGCTTCGCCTCGGTCCTTGACTTGGAGCTTGATGCTTGTTTATCAACAAGGTCGACAAACAAACTATGAGGTGAGTTTTTAGGGTGATTTCGTAGGATTCTTTCAAGGAGAGAAACCAACAAAATGTGTGTGTTGTGAAAATTCTTGGACCTCTTGAACCTTGGAAGTCACCAAGTATTTATAGGGGTTGGGAAAGTGTTGAAGATGAGATCAAACACTTCAAGATGGTTCCAGACTCCCAATTCTATTGGTTGGCCGGAGAGATAAAGTTTTATCCCGAAAAGAGGTTGAAATCGACGAGGGAACTGTCGTCTGCAATCTGCAGAGGGGGGATATCTCGCGCGAGACACGCCATCTCGCGGCGAGATATTGCTCCTGTGGACAGTTTTGTCCTTTCCTCGTTATCTCGTATGCAGTTTAGTCCCAAACTAACGGTGGTTAGTCAAAACTTAACGAAACATGACGAAATGGTGGATTTCTACTTCTTGACTTAAAGCGAGACTTAGAGTGGTATAAGTATGTTCCGATGTGTTCAGAATGGGGTGTCTACACCTACTGCTTCGAGATCGAACCAGAGCCTAAGCCCATCAATGAGCCATGGTACAACCAGATCTTCCAATACCTCAAGAACGGGGAAACTGCCTTCATGAACGAAGAAGGTCAACGCAGGGAAGGAGTCAAAGCCAAGAGCATCATGGCCCTAAAACGCCTCGCCTCTCACTTTGTCATCCTTGGGGACATGCTATACAAGAAACGCTACCAAGGACCACTCCTACGCTGCATCAGCCAGGAAGAAGCAAACGAGCTCATGAACGAAGTCCACAATGGGGCTTGCGGTCCCCACATGAACGCCCGAGCCCTAATGCAAATCATTCTCCTGATGGGCTACTACTGAATCTCCATGGAGGCAGACTGCATTCACTTTGTCCGAAGATGCGACAAGTGCCAACGGTTCTCCTCAATCATCTACCTCCTCACGATCTCTACTGCATGACTACGCCCTGGCCCTTTGCCACTTGGGGAATTGACGTCATCGGGAAAATCGCTCCGCCAGGCAGCAACGGCCACGAGTTCATCTTGGTAGCCATCGACTACTTCACAAAATGGGTCGAAGCCAAGTCTTACAAGATACTCACCTCCAAGAAAGTGCCACATTTCCTCAAGGAAAACATCATCTGCCGATACGGCATCCCTAACGAGGTCATATCAGACAACGGCTCACACTTCGATGGTGAATGCGACAAACTGCTGGCCGAATTCAAAATCACATGCCACAAGTCTTCCCCCTACCGGCCACAAACAAATGGCGCCGTAGAAGCAGCAAATAAAACCCTTGAACGAATCATCCGAAAAATGACCACCCAAGGACGCGATTGGCCCGAAAAGTTGCACCTTGCACTTTGGGGCTACCGAACATCAGTCAGAACAGCCACGGGAGAAACCCCATTCGCCCTGACATACGGGATGGAAGCAGTCCTCCCCTTTGAACTGGAAATTCCCTCACTCCGAGTGCTGCTGGAAAATGACGTCAACGAAGTCGAATGGCTCCGAAGCCGACACGACGAATTGGCTCTGCTAGACGAGCGACGACTAAAGGCCATGGAACACGTCCGAGCCTACCAAAGCAGAATGGCTAGAGCTTTTGACAAGAAGGTCAAGTCCCGAGACATCAGGAAAGGCAATCTGGTACTCAAAGAAAAGCCTCCCACTCGAACCAACCCACTGGGAAAATGGGAACCAACATGGATCGGCCCTTTCGTGGTTCAAAAGATCTTCTCCAGAGGTGCCATGAAGCTGACAGACCTAGACGGCAATCCCTTCATGAATCCAGTCAACGGAAGCAAACTTCGCAGATACTTCGCCTAAAGAAGAACAACTGTGCATCTCTTGGCACTCCATGTAGTGTCGAACTACGCAGACCTGAGCCCTCTAGTCCGGGGGAACGTAGGCAACCTTAATTGGTCCGGTCTAAAAACACAAAAAAGTCAAAAGTTTGAATGTCAAGCAAGACCTCCATCAAGCTACACACTTTTCAAAAACATGTCCCCACCATCACCTTGACCAAGTCAAAACAACGGCGGCAACATCAAAGGACATCAAAAGGTCACTCAGCATCAAATGACTGACCCATGTCAACTCCAAGCTAGGGGCTTGCCTTCGCCCTCACGCGCTTCAAAAAAAAAAAAGAGCTCAAGCAGAAGCTTAAAAAAAAGAGAGCTCAAACAGAAGCTACAAAAAAAAGAGAAGGTCAAGGACCCAGTGCCGACAAACAAGAGGCAAGGAAGTCACGGATAAGACCGTCAAAACGACTTGTCAAGGGATGATCCAACCTCCCATCCAAACACAAAGCCCAAGCAAAAGGGATTGCCGTCAAGGCCCAGGCTGCTTCAGTACGCAAATGCAACAGAAAGGTCCAAAGATGGACGCCGTCGAGGCTCATGAAAGAAACAAAAGCGAACAAGAGATCTTGGGTCTCGACAAAGCTTTAAAAGTAAATCACAAATCACTAACGATTACAACATTTCTTGATGAGTTCAAGCACGGTCTACTCTCAAGTTCACAACATACTAAAAGACAGCTTAATACATTTAACAAATAATGTGTTTACAAATGCAATTAATGGAAACCTAGGAGGTCATTCCGCGCCATCTGCGCTTGTCCCCTCGCCATTCTTCCCTTTCTTCCCTCGTCCCCGGCGAGTCCTCTTTCGCTCCACGCGAGACATCTCTGTCTCTCTCAGTCCAAGATCAGGGGTCCTCCCAGTAGAGTCAAACAATCCAGCAGCTCGCAGGGCTTCATTCGCCCGTGCTTCGGCTCAGATCTCCTCCCTGCAAGTCTGCAAAGGAGAACCTCTCTCCGTCAGTCGGTCAACTCTAGTTTCGTAATCAAACAAAGTGTCTCCCGTAACATCCTGAGGGTCAGACCAGGCTTCGGCACTCCTAAGGCAATAGCTACTACGGCAATCGGGCCCAGAATCGCTCCACGCCTGCTCCCCAAAGCCACTTGGGACTGCCCAACATGCTGCTCATACCAGGCCAGGTACTGGGTAGTCAATACGACACTCTCCCGATGTCTAAGGAGCACCACAGGAGGGAAAGCGGAATACTTCCATACCCTCAGAAAATACAAAAGAGCACCCGGAGCTGCCATACAAAGAGGAGCTACCTCCACAGTAGCAAGGTCATCCCAGCCCAACAAAGGCTCCTGCTTCATCCCAAACTGTCGGGAAACAAGCGACGGAATATAAAAAGAGGACCAAGACAAACCTGGAACTCTGACCATGATGTGTGGATTTTATACATATTGTTTTACCTATGTTTCCGATTGATTTATAATGATTTTGGATGTATTTAGATTGATTTTGATGTATTTGAGTGACATTTTGTAAGGAGAGGTTGTGTGAGAAAACAATACATTTTAAGGGTAATTTTGTCATTTCCTTTATATTTGGTGGTGGAATCTCATGGTGCCGACAAGTGCAAGTCAATTGTCAATGAACAAGGTCAAACACGGTCAAGGGACGAAGCTCGGGGTCAAACAAAGCTAAGGGACGAAGGCCAGTCAAAGCTGAGTCAAAATTGGGCAATTCTGCATTTGGCACGAGTGGAGCACGACTGAAGAAGGATCTAGCACGAGTGGAGAACGAATGGGGTCAAGGGCAATTCCAGGAGTGCTGATCAGAACGACTTGGCCTAGGGAGCACGACTCGTGAGCACGAGTGGAAGCCAAGCCATGAATCAAGCAATGGTGTTCAGAACGAATGGAGGGTCCTGGCACGAGTCGTTCTCACGACTGAACCTGAAGGGCACGACTCGTGCTAATTAGCACGACTCGTGCCAGGACGCGTATTGTGACGTCAGCAAGGATTTTGAGGCAGATTTGGAGAGATTTGTTTAGTTTATTTTCCTAATTAGCCTAGGACTGCATGGAGGAGTATATATACTCCCTTTATTATTTTTATTAGACATCTTTGTTCTTACTTTTCTTGCTTAGGTTTTCAAGGATTCAAGATTTTATTTTCAAGGTTTTTGCAAGGATTTCAGGTTTGATGTTTTGTTGCTATTCATGTTTTGTGATGTTTATCCGGAACATGAGTAGCTAATTTCTTTGTAGTTCACGGATTGGTGTAGCCCGTATTTGAACTTTATGCTATATATTTAAATTTCATTTAATTGTGGAGTTAGTTCATTCTAATATTCTTAATTTTTATTTGGTACAAGTCCTGCACTTGCGTGGGGAATTGTGCACGAACACTATTAGGAGGATTAGACTCAATTGATGATCTTGCGTGAATTAATTGAGTCTAGGCTTCATTAATTCTTTGATGCTTAATGAATTGAGTCGTTATCAATTTGATCTTGCGTGACAATTGATAATTACTCAATAGAAGAATTGCAATCCGGCAATCGAACCGTCCCAATTCTTACAAAAGTGAAGAAGCCCTAAACCCAATTAATATTTTATCATTCAAAAGGCATAAAGGGAGAATATGTGGTGAACCTAATCCGTGAGCTAGTTGTTAAATCCTTGAGTTTCGTTTGCTAGCTTGTTTATTTGTTACTTTAGTTGCTTAATTGTTTTAATTTTCTTTCGTTGCTTAGTTTTAATAAACCAAATCAAAACCCATCTTGTTACTTTTAGCATTAATTAAATTTACTTGTTAAAACCAACGAGTCTCTGTGGTTCGACCCCTGCTTGTGCATATTACTACACCGGTAGTGAGTCCACTTGCTCGGATTTTATTACTAGAGGAATTTTTCTCCATCAAGTTTTTGGCGCCGTTGCCGGGGATTTGTTGTGATTTTTAACAAGTTAATTTAATCGGTGCATGTTTGGTCGCCGGTCATTGGATCCTAATTTGGTTCCTTTGAACGACGATATAGACAGAATTGAGAGAGGCATTCCCTCTACTCAAGTGAGTGGCCCAGATACGACATACATCACTTAGGACGACGAAGAAGAATTAAGTGAGTTGGAAACTTCTTCCACCGAGGAAGAAGAAGAATTTAATTTTGTAATGGCGGACCAAGTCATGAATGCATTTGCTAGGCCAAGAGTCGACACGTCGGTGTCGTGCATAGTGTTGCCCGATGCGGCACTAGCTTATGAAATAAAAGGCCAATATTTTAATATGCTTCCAAACTTTCATGGTTTAGGGGAGGATACTTTGGCATTTTTGAGAGAATTCATGTCTACTGTGAGTGGGTTCCCTATAAAAGAGGGTGTTACGACAGAGCACTTGAGGCTGAAGTGTTTCCCATATGCATTGAAAGACAAAGCCAAAACTTGGCTATTGCTACTTCCTCCCCGTAGTATCAATACTTGGGATGCTTTACATGATGCTTTTCTTATTAAGTTCTACCCTTATAATGCATTGACATATTTTAGGGTGAAAATTATGGGATTTGCACAGGAACCGGGGGAAGCCTTCCATGAGGCATGGGATAGATTTAGGATGTTGCAAATTCAATGCCCTCATCATAATTTTCCTGCTTCTATGTTGCATCAAACATTTTATGGGGCTTTATCCCCTGAATACCAATCCATGGTTGATAATGCGGCGGGGAGGTAGTTTGGGAACCAAGGCTGTACAACAATGCCGGGAATTGTTTGAGATGTTGAGTGCTAATTCTCAACAAAAAGGTTCTAGGGAGCAACAAGGGGGTAAATGAGGTCGGATTGAATAATGAGATTGCTAAGCACTTTGCATTGCTCAACCAAAGATTTGATAAATTAGCTTTGCAAAATGCCTCTTCCTCTTCTATGCCTTCCACCGCTTTCATCTTGTGTATGATAGTTGTGTTACATGCGGCTCTAAATCTCATGATTATAACTCATGTCCCTCTACTAGTTCCTTTAGCTATGAAGCGAGCGAGGTACGGGCGAGCGTGCAAGGGTTTGGTCAACGGTTCCCACCAAATAATAATCAGTTTGGGAACAATTACAATCCGGGATGGCAAGCGGCAAGAGACATCCCAATTTGTCATGGGGTGGAAATCAACAAAATAAGACTCTTCATCCCCAACCACCTCCGCAGGGGCTTTATGAAAGGAAGAAAGAGCCTTGGGAAGAGGCAATGGATCGAGATGAGAGCGGAGCAACTTCAAGCAAAGGCGAACGGCGGCAAGCATACAACAATCAAGCCGCTGCAATGAAGAAGTTGGAGACCCAAATGGGTCAATTGGCGAGAGGCATTACGGGGACGACAACCGGGTACATTCCCTAGCCAAGGGGAGCAAGCCAAGGCCATCATCACCTTACGTGGTGGCAAACGGGTAGATAATCGAGGTAACCTCTCCTTCTTCTCTGCTAAACCCCTGTCATTGATTCCCTGTTGTGGAACCCCGATTGTGAAAAATATTGTTGTTGAGGATGTTGTGTCGAGGGTGAGGGTACTAATGGATTGGGACAAAAGTGAATGTAGAAAAGTCCAATCCCAAGCCATATGTACCTCTTGTTCCTTTCCACTGGCAGATTCTTGAGGAATAAGCTTGATCACCAAATGAAAGAATTGATTGACATGTTTTCAAAAGTTAACATAAATTTGCCTTTGTTAAATGTGATCAAGAATGTTAGGCATATGCCAAATTCTTCAAGGAAATTAATTCCAAGAAAATTCGGTATGGGAAAGATGAGATTCCCGTTTTTGGATGAGAATGCAAGCGACTGTAGTCAAACATAGTCTCCCTCAGAAAATGAAAGACCCAGGGAGTTTTCTAATTTCCATTACTTTGGGGGATTCTCACACGGTAAGAGCTATGCTTGATCTCGGGCGAGCATTAATTTGTTGCCATATTACATGTACCTTGAGTTAGGTTTGCCCAGAGCTAAAACCCACGATGATGGCCCTACAACTTGGCCGATAGGTCCATTAAAAGACCAATGGGCATCGTAGAGGATGTTTTAGTTCAAGTTGGTTCATTGATCATTCCCGTTGATTTTGTGGTTTTAGAGATGCCTCGCGGTGAGGGTAGTCGCCGTGATTCACCCATATTGCTTGGGAGACCATTCATGGCAACAACCAACACCGTGATCAATGTTGGTAATGGTACTCTATCTATGACCGTCGCAAATGAAAAGATTGAAATAAATGTCTTTGATGTAATGAAAAATGCGGTGGGTCAGGATGAGTCTTGCATGCTTGTTGATGAGTTGGATGAAGTTGATGATTGTGTGAGTGAGATTTTATGGCATGTGAGAGATTGTGAGGAGTTAGAGTCATTGATTTCGATGGGCGGTGAGAAAACTAGGGATAATGCGGATGCTCAACTTGATGGCCGTGGATAAGGCCGACGAGCACCATCCTGCGATGGCCCGTTTCACCCCCTAGGCCACTTCAATGAGAAGTTGGCGCCTTCTATTGTGATTCCCCCAGTCCTTGAGTTGAAAACTCTTCCTTCTAATTTAAAATATGCATTTTTGGGAGAGAGAGAAACATTGCCTGTCATAATTGCATCTGATTTGTCCAAAGACCAAGAGGCCCAATTAATCGCTGTTTTGTGTGAATATAAAGAGGCCATTGGTTTGACATTGAAGGACATAAAGGGAATTAGTCCCACAATGTGCATGCATAGAATTCATCTCTTGGATGGTGCCAAGCCGTCTAGAGAGAGACAAAGGAGGCTGAATCCTCACATGGAGGAAGCCGTGAGAAAAGAGGTCCTAAAATTGCTAGATGCGGGTATCATTTACCCGGTGGCTGAAAGTGAGTGGGTAAGCCCGGTACAAGTTGTACCAAAAAGACCGGGCATTACTGTTGTCCAAAATGAGAAAGGTGAGGATGTGCCAACAAGGGAAGTGACTGGCCTTAGGATGTGTATTGACTTGAGAAAATTAAATCTTTGCGACCAAGAAAGATCACTTTCCCTTGCCGTTTATTGATCAAATGCTAGAGAGATTAGCCGGTCATTCTTACTATTGTTTTCTTGATGGCTTTTCGGGGTATAATCAGATTGCCATAGCCCCTGAAGATCAGTCCAAAACCACTTTCACATGTCCATTCGGCACATATGCATTTAGGAGGATGCCTTTTGGGCTTTGCAATGCACTGCGACATTTCAAAGGTGTATGACCTCCATTTTTTCGGATATGATTGAGAGGTGCGTTGAGGTTTTCATGGATGATTTTTTACATTTATAGGGGATAGTTTTGATGATTGTTTAAAGAATTTGGCATCTGTTTTGAAAAGGTGTTGTGAAACCAACTTGACTTTGAGTTGGGAAAAGTGTCATTTTCTTGTGAAGCATGGGATTGTTTTGGGTCATATTGTGTCAAGTAAGGAGATTGAGGTTGATAGAGCTAAAATTGATGTGATTGCAAAATTACCTCCCCCGAATTCAGTCAAGGGTGTGCGAAGTTTCCTAGGGCATGCGGGTTTCTATAGGCGATTCATAAAAGACTTTTCAAAAATTTGTAAGCCTTTATGCAATCTGCTTGCCAAGGATACGGAGTTCATCTTTGACCAAGAGTGTGTTGATGCTTTTGATTTGCTTAAGGAAAATTTGACATGTGCCCCCATTCTGTCTAGTCCCAATTGGTCTCACCCTTTTGAGATCATGTGCGATGCTTCAGATTTTGCTATTGGGGCTGTTTTGGGACAAAGGGTTGACAAATTGCCTTCTGTTATCCACTATGCAAGTAGAACACTTAATGATGCACGCTTGAATTATACCACAAGCGAAAAAGAATTTCTAGGCTGTTGTGTTTGCATTGGAAAAGTTTCGTTCTTACTTGCTTGGATCAAAGGTGATTATTTATTACGATCATCTTTGCCTTTGAAACATTTGTTAAATAAGAAAGATGCTAAGCCTCGTTTGTTGAGGTGGATGTTGTTGTTACAAGAGTTTGATGTAGAGATCCGGGATAAAAAGGGGACTGAAAATGTGGTGGCGGATCACTTGTCGAGGCTTGAGGACTATTCGTATCTCAATGTTGAAGAAGGTTTGATTCCGGTTAATGAAAATTTTCCGGATGAACAACTTCTTCTTTGTACATGTCCAAGAGCCTTGGTATGCTGATTTCGTTAATTACTTGGTGTCTAATATGTTCCCATCACAATTCACTTATGACCAAACGTAAGTTCAAGTCAGGATGTGAAACATTACATTTGGGATGATCCTTATCTATGGAAAATTTGCCGGACAAAATTGTCGGGAGATGTGTTCGGACCATAAAGCGGAAGCAGTGTGTTGAGATTTTGTCATGAACTCCAATGTGGGGGTCATTTTAGTGGCCAAAAGACCGCTAGGAAAGTGCTGCAATCGGGTCTTTATTGGCCTACTCTGTTTAAAGATGCTCAAGAGTTTTGCCTTAGATGTGATAGGTGTCAACGGTCCGGGAACATAGGGAAAAGAGATGAGATGCCCTTACAAAGTAATCTTATTGTTGATATATTTGATGTGTGGGGCATTGATTTTATGGGACCCTTTCCCCCGTCCCACGGTTATTTGTACATACTTGTTCTTTGTTGATTATGTTTCAAAGTGGGTGGAGGCAATTGCCACCCGAACTAATGATGCTAATGTCGTTTGCAAGTTTGTGTGTGAGAATATTTTCAACAGGTATGGCATGCCACGAGCAATTATCAGTGATCAGGGGACTCACTTCACCAACAAAAGGTTCAATGCAGTTCTGAAAAAGTATGGGGTGGTGCATAAGCTCGCTACAGCATATCATCCCCAAACTTCGGGACAAGTGGAGGTAAGCAATCGGCAAATAAAGGGTGTTCTTGAGAAAACAGTGCGTCCCAACAGGAAAGATTGGGCATTAAAGTTGGGGGATGCATTGTGGGCATCTGAGAATAGCATACAAAACGCCCGTGGAATGAGTCGATCTTAGAATAGTGTATGGGAAAGAATGTCACCTCCCGGTGGAGTTGGAACACAAGTCGTATTGGGCCGTGAGGGAATTAAACATGGATTTGAATGCGGGAGAAAAGAGACTGCTTGCACTTGATGAGATTGAGGAGCTCCGGCAAGATAGTTATGAAAGCGCAAAATTGTATAAAGAGAGGACCAAACGGTACCACGACAAAAATTTGAAGCCCAAATTCATAAGACCGGGTATGAAAGTCCTCCTCTTCAACTCTCGATTGAGGCTTTTTCCGGGCAAGTTAAGTTCTAGGTGGTCGGGACCGTATGATGTGGTGCATGTGTATCCGCATGGAGCAGTTGAACTCAAAAATCCAAAGGATGGCAATGTGTTTAAAGTCAATGGACACCGTGTGAAACCATATTACGAAGGGGTGTCAATTTTGGAAGATATCAATGAGATTGACGTGATTGAGTTGGTGGACTCGGAGGAGGACACCTAGTTCCGTTGAGGCATAATGTCGAGCTTAACGACTGTAACCAAAGCGCTGATTGGGAGGCAACCCAATGGAGGTAACATGTACTGTTTTCTGTATTTCCGTTTTAAGTCTCTTCATCGTTGCATTTGGATTGTCTTGTGTCTTTCGTGGTCTATGCCATGAGGACATAGCATGATTTAAGTGTGGGGGTGGTGATCTTTATAAAAAATAAAAAAAAAAAGAGTCTTCCGCTTTTATTTGTCTTTTATTTCGTAAACGTGTCGAACTACGGTGACCTGAGCCTATTCTTGTGGGTAGTCCGCCCACATTAATGGGGACGTAGGCAACGCAAGTGCGGTCAAAATGTGTGTCCAATGCGACATGCAAAGGGTCTAGCCAAAGACATTAAAAAAGGGCG
This sequence comes from Adenophora triphylla var. japonica, assembly GCA_022495995.1. NCBI lineage: Eukaryota > Viridiplantae > Streptophyta > Magnoliopsida > Asterales > Campanulaceae > Adenophora > Adenophora triphylla. The sequence continues at coordinate 387,858 of JAFEMH010001853.1, read as the reverse complement.
GCTCAACGGGAGACAACCCGGATTTGTACGTATATTTGTAAATTTCTCTTTTTCATTAAACTGGTGCTGCTGAAAGGTATTTCTTTTGTGTATTGATGTGCAGGGAAACGTGCGTGGAGGAGCTAAAAAAATCCTGGGCCTAAAAAAAAAAAAAAAAAAAAAAAAAAAAATTGAAAAATTTGAAAATTGGCCCAGGCAGAGCACGACTCGTGCTCCTGAGCACGAGTGGGAAGCACGAGTGGGGGTGATACCCCTTCTACTCAGAACGATTGGAGGTCTGGGGAACGACTCGTGAGCACGAGTGAACATAAGGGGCACGACTCGTGCCAAATAGCACGACTCGTGCTAAACTCAGATTCAAAAACAGCAGTTTCCAAAATTATTTCAGTCGTGCCCTAGTTCAAGAACACAACAGCCGCCCCCTCTCTCCCTCTACCCTACTTCAAAAATTTCTCTCCCTCTCTAAAAATTCCTTACCCAAAGCCCTAAAATCTCTACCCCTAACCCACTAAACCCCTTCCCCACCATCTTTGGCCTACCCTAAACCGAAAATCAACCCTCAAAACCTTCCTTTTTGGTGATTTCTTTGAAGAAAAATTGGAGCTTTGAAGGTTTTGTGGGTTTGCAAATTACTTGGTGTGGTTGTCGATTGGAGCAAAATTCTTGGTGGGGTGAGTGCTACATTGGTCTTCTTCTTCTTCTCCGACCATCTTTGCAGTTCCGGTGAGATTCCGGCGACTTTTCCGACCAATTTTCCGGCGAACTCAAGTGTTCAAAGGTAAATTTTTTCAAGTATCTGCCGTTAATTATAAGCTGTGTTGATTGTTAGTTGGGGTATTGGAGGAAGTTGGGATTGTTTGACCATTACTAGTGTTTTGAAATTATTCTGTGTTGTGTGAAGAAGGGTTGATATTGGTTGGGTATTGCTCTTGTGTGGCCAAGTTTTCTGAGTTGAGTGTTATTGTTGATTGTTATTGTGGATAATGGGAAGAACAAAAGACAAGGGTAAAACTGTTGAAACTCAGCCTAGGAAAAGGCGGAATATTGTGATTGAGGAACCTACCCAAACACCCGATGACTTTATGGGTTTAACTAAATTAACTGATTCCCAAAAGAATAAATGGAGGAACCTTGCGAATGGTAGAGATATCCAAGTAACTAGATTCTTGTGCGAGGATACATTGAGAAAATTGGGATTGCATGGTTTGGTTTCGGGGTTAATGAACAACATCGGATTGGGTGGTTTCTTGGGAAAAAGTGCAGGGGTATACAAGCGAGTGACGCTTGAATTTTTGGCTACTATAGAGAGACGTGAGGAGAATGGGGTATGGAGTGTGCGTTTTAACACTAATGATATTACGAGGGTTATGTCTTATGCTGCTGCTAGGGATTATTTGGGTGTGAGTGAGCCCCAAGGAGAGTGGTCAGAGAGAGATAGGAGTGTTGAGACATTTTTCTTCGAGTTGACAGGGAAATATATGCAGAAACCTTATGTGGTTATGAAATCGCTCTCCCATCCCGCGTGGAAACTCCTTTATAGGGGTTTATCTATGACCTTCTATGCTAATGGAGAGCCGGCGCAGATGAACGCCCTCCAGTTCGCAACCATGGAGTGTGCTTTATCCTCGAATACTGTGATTCCGGATTGGATTGATTTGTTTTTCAGGAGGTGTGAGGCGCTGGGTGTAAATGGAAACGGGAATATCCCGGTTGGAGGTATGGTAACTTTGTTAGTACAAAATTTTGTGCGTAATCATCCTAAGTCTGTGGGGAATGCGAATGGGCCTTTGTTCTATGATCGGTTCTTCTTATACCGATATGACTCTTTTGAGAGGATTTCTGGGCAGAATGAGGCATTGACCTTTACTTATGGTGGAGAGAGGAGCTTCAGGTGTGCACCGGGGGTAGTCTTTCCTAATGGCCCACATGCTAGAGATTGGAGAATGCCATTTGTGGCAGACATGACATTGAGAGATTTGAAGAGAGATATGGGAGAAAGGGTGAGTGATGAAGAGGAAGAACAGCAGCAAGAGCAGCAGCAGGGTGGTGATGACCACCAGATGGGTGAGCAGTTCCATGCTGGGTCGAGTGGAGGCTTTGCAGGCCATGGGCAGGATCAGTCGAGGATGACTGGAGCCTTTGATTATTGGGGTGACATGAGAGCATATCTAGATGCTCAATATCAGAGAGAGGCGGAGGAGAGAGAGAGGAGATACAGAGAGGAGTGCGAGGCTCGGGAGGCGCAGAATCTGATGTGGCGCACCCGGTTTGACTATGTGGATAGACGTTGGGATGCTCAGGATGATAGACTAGAGGCGTTGGAGGACAGAGTAGAGACCACGCATAGAATGGTCCAGCAGCAGCAGCTTTGGATACAGCAGCCTGAGCCCAGACAGTTTGAGCCAGTCCCGGACGAGCATTTTCAGGAGATGATACGGAGAGCTGAGAGGAGGAGGCAGCGGCAGGCGGCCCGTGAGGCCCAGTTTCCAGATGGGGGCTTCGGCCCGCGATATTGATGGTACCGTTTCTTATACTCTTCCCTTTTACATTTAAACTGTCCCATTTTTATTTTTGTGCACACATTGAGGACACTGTGGAGTTTAAGTGTGGGGGAAGGGCGGTGCCTTTGTACTGTATGTATATATTTTCATTAAAAAAAAAATAATAATAAATAAATAAAAAATAAATAAATAAATAAATAATAATAATAAATAAAAAAATAAAATAAATAAAAAAATAAAAAAATAAAAAATAAAAAAAATAAAAAAAATAAAATAGAGTGGCTAAGTGAAAACCCGCAAGGGCACTTAGGCAAAAGGTGAGAATTTGAGCGAAAACATCCTTATTCACCGGCGTGGAGACATAAGGGGGGAGCTAGGAGTTCGGGTAGGAAAATTTTTGGAGATGGAAACCTGGAACTCTGACCACATAGGACCCTTCCTGAAAGGCCCTCCTAGTCTCAATCCCCCAGTGCGGAACCCACCAACGGATCTGATGAGTACCAAGCTGTGCCATCCATCTCTCCCAGGCGGATTGATCCATATCCAACACAAGAGGACGCTGAGCAAATGTCCACAGGGTGAACGACGCCGGAGCCTCACGCATAGCCTGAAGTCTCTCCCGCAGCCACAAGGTGAGCAAAGCGGGGCTTCCCCCTCTCATGAACCGATCCCCAGTCGCCAGACGGTTAATACCATGAAGAGTCTCCCCCAGCACTAACGGGGCAATATCCTCTCCAGCTCTACAGTGTCCAACCACATCTAGCAAAGCGCCATCGCAAACCCCAAGGGAGCTGACCATGAAAAGCGTCGCTATCACGCACAAGGCAAACGCATCCCACGAGACATCACTCTCATCATCAATCATAAACCACTCCGGCAGCACAGAAATGTCAAATTGACCCGAATCAAGGATCATGTCCTGCACTTCTCCCAACGAAGTCCGAAGAAAGCATGCAAGCTTCACGCTCACAGCGGCACCGCCAATCAAAGGAAGCGAGATGGCCTCCACCTCCGGTCCTCCAATCAAAGCCCGAAAATCCTCAAAGGTGGGCACCATCTCATTGTAGGAGAAGCAATACACATGCCTCCTAACATCCCAGAACTTCGCGGCAGCCCGCAATAATTCCCAATTAGGAACCAACTCCTTAAGGGACCAAACCGAGCAAAGTCGAAACCTTACCTCGAAAGCCCGCCTCTGATGCCTCATACGGTGTCGCATCCACATTTTCAGCCGCTCAAGGAAGTATGCTTGCCGCTCCTGCGGAAGCCTTGGCAAAATTCATGGAACGTACGAAGAATCCATGGCAAAAATGGAGGTTCCTAGAGAAAAATGGGGAAGAAAGCTCGAAATGGCTGCAAATGGGAAGTGGGGAAAGTCCAGACATCCGGAAAATACTTATCCCTTCCCAAAAGCAAAGGTGATCCGTACGGACCTCTTTGCATCCCAAGTTGGTCCGTACGGACCTTGTTGCATCATGGCCCCACTTTCCCAGCAAACAGTACAACAACCACTGTTCCCAGCAGGACCTTGCTCCAAACTGTCCAAACTCTGGCTAAAACCATTTCCGGCAAGCATACACTACCCACAAACGCACTCTCAGCTCACGTGGCATGCACAAATAATAAAATAGCAACAATTCCTAGGACAATTCTCGGGAATCACAAAGTACGGCATTACATCTTAAAATAAAATACTTTGCGGTGCAAATGCGAATTTTTATTACAGGTACACATAATGTCTGTTGCTAAAAAAAGAAGATATGGAAAGAAGAAAAGCAAATGAGCCCTAATCTGACTCTTCATCATCATCATCAACATCCTCAAGCGAGAAATCGGGCACCCCGGCAAACTCGCCAGCCACACCCTCATCATCGGAATCGAACCCCCTCACAGGGTGGGTACTCAAAGTACTCGGAAGGGTCAAACCCAGGCAAAAGGATCAAAGAAGGCGGGCTCGATGAACTCTCTCCCGGTGCCTCTGCGAAGGCCGGAAGGCCCAGTAAAGACCAGGTGTCTCTGGACTCCGAGAAGACATCCCGGCATCCATGCTATGCCGCCCCGAGAGGGTCCCTCCAGCTCTTGCGCCAGGCTCAACCCTCGGCGGAGGAACATCCACAGAATGCCTCGAAGGCATCGGCTCATATGCCGGCACACGCCGCGAAGACCGGTAAGACAGCTTCCCCGCCAACTTCTTCGCAAAGGACTGCATCGCCACATAACGGCGGGTCAGCATGTCGAAGGCTCTCCCCGGGACCTGCACAAGCAAACAGCCAAAGAAACGCTCAACTAAAGAGATACAGGCATACAAAAAAAAAAGAGAAAAATACAGAAAAGATGCCAGGACAGAAAAAGAGTAAGCACACTCACCGGCATATCAGGGTCAACCCGGTAGGGAGCAGGAGCCTGCTCAGGGACGGGTACCGACACCCTCCGCCTCGATGAATCCCCACGAACATAGGTGAAATGCGGCGAGCACGGAACCTGCGGGGACCTGGCGGGCCGTCCTGCCTCTCCCTCGCCAATACCTGTGGCGTCCTCAGCTTCCTCCTCACAAAGGTCCCATACTCCTCTCCAAACAAAGCAAACTCATCGGCACTCACGCCGCCAAGATACTCAAACTCCAGCACGTCCATATCATGGGAATCCATCATCCCAAAAGGCGGGTCCCTCGGAGCCAAGGGGAGCATACCCGGGCCATACTGCCAGAAGACCCTCTCTCCCAAGTACTTGACATCGCAGGTCAGGCCCCGCAGCATCTTCCTCTACGCCGTCACCACGGGAGCCCCCTCAAACTCGTCAGTCTCATACCGAGCCCAGGGGTACAAAGGCCTATTACAGCAGATTCAATGCAGTTTGGTCCTTAACCAACAAAACCAAGCACCGGCCGTCATCGTAAGCCCGGATTTCGCCCACTAAACGGCAACTCAAGCACCGGCCGTCATCGTAAGCCCGGATTTCGCCCACTAAATGGCAACTCAACCACCGACCGTCATCGTAAGCCCGGATTTCGCCCATTAAACGGCAACTCAAGCACTGGCCGTCATTGTATGCCCGGATTTCACCCACTAAATGGCAACGCAACCACCGGCCGTCATCGTAAGCCCGGATTTCGCCCACTAAACGGCAACGCAACCACCGGCCGTCATCGTAAGCCCGGATTTTGCCCACTAAACGACAACGCAACCACCGGTCGTCATCGTAAGCCCAGATTTCGCCAACTAAACGGCAACTCAAACACCGGCCGTCATCGTAAGCTCGGATTTCGCCCACTAAACGGCAACTCAAGCACCAGCCGTCATCATAAGCCCGAATTTTGCCCACTAAACGGCAACTCAAACACCGGCCATCATCGTAAGCCCGGACCTCGCCCAATCAACAGTGAAACAAGCGCGAAAAGGAGCCAGCACCTCCAAGCACAAATCCCAAGGCACAAAATGCCTCCAAAACGCCAGACAGTGAATCAACCACCGGCCATCAAAGCAAGCCCGAAGTCACCTTCTCAGCAGACAAAGCCCCTACGAGGCCACATATCTCCAGCAAAGGAACACCGGCAGTCATCGTAAGTCCAACCTTTCCCCCAAGCGGATAAAACACGAGACATTTACGCCTCTCACAATCAAAGCTCAAGGCAGCCACGCCTCCGCAAACCGCAGTCAGAAGACGAATCAAGTCCTCATACATGACATACCTCTAGCCCGGAAGGCTTTAAACCACTCGGTCCGGAAGACCGTATAAACCTCCCAAATCACTAACTCCAGCCCGGAAGGCTTTAAACCACCCGATTCGGAAAATCATAAAATTTCCATCTCAGGACACCACCATGTCCTCGCAATCGACCTCGGCGGTCACCACATCCTTAGGGCACCACCATGCCCTCGCATCATATTAGGATGGGACACGTCCTCCTACACCACAAGCCATCTTCTCGTAAGATTAACCATCTTCTCGTAAGATTACCCATCTTCTCGTAAGATTATCCATCTTCTAGTAAGATTGCACACCCAGGACGCCTCCACATCCTTACCATCGACCTATGCAGTCACCCAGGACGCCTCCACGTCCTTACCATCGACCTATACGGTCACCCAGGACGCCTCCACGTCCTTACCATCGACCTATGCGGTCACCCCGGATGCCTCCACGTCCTTACCATCGACCTATATGGTCACCCAGGATGCCTCCACGTCCTTACCATCGACCTATGCGGTCACCCAGGATGCCTCCACGTCCTTACCATCGACCTATGCGATCACCCAAGACGCCTCCACATCCTTACCATCGACCTATACGGTCACCCAAGACGCCTCCACGTCCTTACCATCAACCTATACGGTCACCTAGGATGCCTCCACGTCCTTACGGTCACCCAGGACGCCTCCACGTCCTTACCATCAACCTATGCGGTCACCCAGGATGCCTCTACGTCCTTACCATTGACATATGCGGTCACCCAGGACGCCTCCATGTCCTTACCATCGACCTATGCGATTACCCCGAACGCCTCTACGTCCTTACCATCGACCTATACGGTCACCCAGGACGCCTCCACGTCCTTACCATCGACCTATGCGGTCACCCAGGACGCCTCCACGTCCTTACCATCGACCTATATGGTCACCCCGGACGCCTTCACGTCCTTACCATCGACCTATACGGTCACCCAGGACACCTTCACGTCCTTACCATCGATCTATACGGTCACCCAGGACGCCTCCACGTCCTTACCATCGACCTATACGGTCACCCATGACGCATCCACGTCCTTACTATCAACCTATACGGTCACCCAGGATGCCTCCACGTCCTTACCATCGACCTATACGGTCACCCAGGATGCCTCCACGTCCTTACCATCGACCTATACGGTCACCCACAGGATACCATCGCATCCACACAGAGTTTCAGTCAGAGGACATCTCACATCCTCGTACACAACAACACTCACCCCACACACGAACTACGATCAGGCTTGATTCCCGCCAGGGATACGTAAGAATCCTATCACAGGGTCCAGCCAACTGACCTAAACGGTCACACATCTCAGGAAACCACCATGTCCTCACAAATCGACCTACACGGTCACTTCCTCTCCCAGCACGCGATCCAGATTAGGACCCTTATCTTATTGACGACCCCACTTCCTCCGTAAGTGACGTCGTCGAGGGGCTTCTGTAAGTACCCCAATCTGGATCACCCTCTTCCAAACATACGGGAAACACCGCAGACTCACAGAAACGCAGTCTCGAAGACCCGTGACACTCAAAAACCTCAAAACTCCCAACCAAACCAAGGGAGGGACCTTTTTGGGACAAAGAAGCACAAAAGGACTTTTTAGGAATTTTTTAGAAATTGGAAAAGCAAATGTGGTCCGTACGGACCTCTTTGTTTTAATGATTACTGAATCCTCTTAAAGTCCAAGTTATTCCCTCAAATCCCAGGAATAATAATTACTCAGCTACATGGTTGGTCCGTACGGACCTTTATGCATGCAAGGTTGGTCCGTACGGACCTTATTGCAACCAGACACCATCATTGCTGAATCTTCTTAAAGTCCACATATTCCCTCAAATCGAGGAAAACCAAAAATTTGGATTACCTGGAAGGTCCGTACGGACCTTCTTGCACAAATCCTGGCACTATAAATAGAGGGCTCCCCCTCCCTCATTTCAGACATCTCCCTCTTCTCTTCTCTCCCTAAGCCTTCAGGCTCCCTCTCTAAGACCCCTCGGGGCACTCCCGGCCCCTTTCGGATCCTTCCAAGGCCTTCCGAGCTCCCTTGTGGTGCTCCGAAGCCTCTCCGAGCGCTCCCACGACGCTCCCGCGCTGACCCGAGGCACTCTCGAGGTATTCTGAGGCCCCTCATGGTACTCCGAGGCCTTGCCTGGTCTTTCCCGAGGCATCCCGGCTCTTTCCGAGTCAAAACAGCAACTTGAACGCACGCTGAAACTCTGCCCGAGTGACTCTTGCCATCCCAACGCACTCCGAAACTCTGCCCGAGTGATCCCTGCGATCCCAACGCACGCCGAACCTCTGCCCGAACGCAATCTACAATCCCAACGCAAGCCGAAACTCTATCCGCAGACAACCGGCTCATCCCGAAGCAATCCTGGTCCGTACCGGAACACTATTCCATCCTCAAACACTATTCCCTAGTGGAAGACATACACGAACCAACATTGGTAAGGCGTCCTTCCATTACTATTTCAATACATTTCAATAAAGCAGTGTACAATGTAGACATCCGACACAGCATGCATTTTTAAAAGCACATACACACACACACACAACAGTTAAAGAATATCAGGGATACCAAAAGACTCGTTTTTACGAAGCGACTCGGGTGAGCTCTAATATTCTAATATTCTCATCCCGAGGAGTCATCTGACCTCCGAACTCAAAATCTCATCACACAAAAACAGTTTATTTTTAAATAGATGCCCTTTTTCAATGTTTTGGGCTTAATAAAAACAACGTGGCGACTCTACAAGCAAAACACAGCGAGACACCTCCAACCGCAAAACGGAATGAGCCAGATGCCGGGGCGCGATCGCGCTGCCTATCGGATTCGGGCGACTTCCCGAACGCGAACGCACGAAATGCGAGATGTGCCGAGGCCAAATCCGCGCGCGAGCCGGATTCGGGTAATTTTAGAGACAAGTTATCTCGTATGAGACACATCACAATTTTCCTTACGTGATTTTAACTTTCTCTGCAAGATTAGGGTTATGGTTAGGAGTCTTTTGATAAATGACTTTTCTATAGTCATTATAGCATTTTATCTTTAGCTTAGTTTTTATTCCCTTTTAGTCTTAAAATAGTGTAAATTAGCTTACTTTATTCCAATTCTTCGATATTACACTTGTTTGTATAGTTTAGCCTTATACATGTTTTAAGTCAATTTATTGGACAAATGATGCTTTGGAAACACTAAGGGATTAAAGGCAAGGAAGGACATCTTCAAATTGGACATTCAGTCCAAAACCAAAGTGGAGCGGCCGTGCGTTATTCTCTGGAGCGGCCGTGCAACCTGGCCTCAGCCAGGCCAATTTGGCCCCAAATCATAGAGTAGTCGAGTCCCATTTTCTGGAGTGGCCGAGCCAAACCAGGCGGAGCGGCCGTGCAGTGTCAAGAGGAGCGGCCATGCATATTGGCCGGTTCAAATCCTAAATTGGCGCCAAGGCTGGAGCGGCCGTGCAAGATCATAGTGCACGGCCATGCACTTACTGTAACAGTTCATGGAAAGGCACCTTTTGAAGATGGCTTCTTAAAGAAACACAACCCTAGCCTAGGATGCCTATTTAAAGGCCATTTGTATCAGTCAAAACATATCAGATTTTACATCTAAACACCTGAGATTACATAGCAAAAACTCTAGCAATATTTACTTCATAGATTTCTTGAAGATCAAACTTGTGTTCTTGGAGTTGTACTTGAAGTATCAAAAGCAATAAAAGATCAAAGTTATTCTCAGCCTTGTCTTCAATACCAAACAATAAGTTCTTCTATCTTTATCTTTATTTATGTTTGTTCTAAGCATGGCTAGTGAGTAATCCCCCATATTCTTGGGGTTGGAAACTCAAAATATCTTTTATTCATCATCTTTTATAAAAGTCTTGTCATTTCTCTTCATCTAAATAATTTCTTTATATTAATCTCAAAATGACTTACATTTTGGAGACGTCCAACTTGTATGATTCAGTTAATTGAGAGAAGTACCTAGCAGAGAATCTCGATTAATGGAACCATATAAAGGAACTAGGTCATTGATCACGAGAGTAGTTCAATGGCCTAGGGATGTTCCTTGAATGGAAAGTGCGTTGAATTTTGAACTTAATGGATCCTTACTAATTATGGGCCATCAAGAGATAAGCTGGAAAGCCCGCTCGTGACAGGCGGGAATACCTTAAACGGAAATCTTAAGAGATAGGGCATAATTAGTTAAGGATACATACGCTACTTGCTTGATCGTGAGAAGTTGTGTAGGCTTAACGTACCATCCTTGATTTTGATGAAAATCTATATTTTCAAAGACATGACTATATGATGAATAATTGACTAAATGATTTCCAATCCCGAGAATGCTTCCATTTATAATATTTTTTTAAAGTATTTTCTGTGTATGTTCTATCATCTTCTAAAATAAAACTATATTTCTCCCAATCTCATTTATATTTCTTAGTAAAAACAAATTCATCCCAAGTAAACCCTGTCCTCGTGGGATCGACCCGTACTTGCACTATCTATATTTCAATAGCTCGTGCGCTTGCGAAAATTAAATAGACCGTAAGGTTTTCAACCCAACAAGTTTTTGGCGCCGTTGCCAGGGACAACGGTTTACTTTTTGTATTTGTCTTTATTACTTAATTTTTTGTTTTTAATTTTGTTTTAGTCATTACTTTCGATAATCTGTTACGTTTAATCTTATTATTGAGTGTTCTTGAATTTTTTCTGCAAATTTACTATGGAAGGAAGAAAGGGAAAGGGAAAAGCCACTGAGAGAATTTCAAAGAGATCCCGAAAATAATCGTCCCCTACTCCTAATCTGAACCCAACACTCAATAACTTGGGTATTGAGTTTATAGAAGCTTCCGAAGTGGCTAGATTTATAGCCCTTCGTTCTAAAAGGATGAAGCCTACCCAATTTCCCGATATCCCTGCCCTCAAAACCTTAGATATTTATTCTAATGTGAGCAAGTTTCGTCATGGATTTGGTTGTGCCGGTTTTCTTGAGTTGCATGAGTAAACTTATGAGAGAATCACTTTGGAATTTCTTTGTACTATGAGGAAAGAGTTTTCAACGGAGATTTGTGGACAAACTAAGGAGCCTTATCAATTGATCCACCTTCATTTTCATCTTTTTGGTGAGGAGTGTCATCTCACTTCTTTTGATATCAACAGAATTTTGGGGTGGCCAGCCTATACAAACTATGAAACCGACCCTCCCATTGAGTTTAGGGAGAATGTCTTTTGGGAACAAATCACCAGGATCCCATCCTTCAAATCAAGAACCGCCAAAGCCTCATCCATCATCCATTCAGTTCTTCGGCTTAAACATAGAATTTATGCATGTACCGTTTTTGCAAGGGAGGACAAGGGTACGGTGAATAAGAAGGAACTTTTCTTGTTGTGGTCTTTAGTGAGGGCTCATAGGAAGGTAAATTTGAGTCATTTTTTGATTGAGTTGTTGAGTGATATTGTCTCTCCGACTTTCAATGGAGAGATTCATATTGGTGGTATTGTGGCTCTGTTTGCTAAGCATTTTGAGCTTGTGGTGCCCAATGATTGGGTTGCAGTTCCGGGGTCAGCAAAGTTGGATATTTCGACCCTGTGAATCATGCAAATGATCTGGGATAGAGGGAGTGGGGAGTATAATTGGCTAGTAGGGCTCGAGAAAACGCCCTACATTGTTTTCCCTAGCTCCATCCTCCCCTTTGCCCAAACTTATCAAGCCCCAACTTGGACCTTTCCCAATTCCATGAACCAAGGGGGAGGCCAAACAAGCCGAGCAAACCAAGAGGAAGAAGAAGAAGAAGAAGAAGAAGAAGAAGAAGAAGAAGAAGAAGAAGAAGAAGAAGAAGAAGAAGAAGAAGAAGAAGAAGAAGAGGGAGAACATCCTAACCCAACCCAATTTCCGCCGGAATTCTACAACAGATTTGACCAACTCCTCACCCGGTTTGACACTTTCAACCAAGAGTTCCATTACTTCTAGAATGACATCCAAGGTCATGTAAATACAATGCAAAGACAAGTCAACACGATCTACAACTATGGAGTTAACAATTGGGATAACTTTCCACAACCACCATCATATCTGTAAGTTTTCTTTATGTTTAAGTTTTTTTAAAGTTTCTCTTTAACCTCCCCAAAAAAGATTTATATGTCCTTAAAACATTGAGGACAATGTTTGCCTCAAGTGTGTGGGGGGATATTTATCTATCTCTTTATATGCTTTCTAGTTTAGATTTTTTCTTTCTTTTTTAACTTAGTTTGCAATTTCCTTTCTTTTTTTTTTTTTTTTCTTTTTTTTTTTTTTTTTTTTTTTGAGGCTTGCCCATCTCGAGTCTAGCCCCTTTTTGTGTAAGTCAATTTTTTACTAACAAGTCCCTCAATTCTCTGAAATTCCCTTAAAATCCCCCAGAGGCACCTAATATTAACTAGGGAGGGATAATCATCCACTCTAACCACTGGAGGGAATCGAACCCAGGACCTCCGTGTTGGTGTCCCAGTGCTCTGGCCATCAGGTCAAGTCCTGATGGTTTGCAATTTCCTTTCTATTATGTATGCATCTGGTATTTAAAAAAAATCCCTATGATTGCTCATAATCATGCTTGCTTATTGCCTTAGGATAATGTCTCCCTTTCCTTCTCTTATTTTCTCTAATCTTTGAATCTTTAGGAAAGAACTTAGGGATACTTTCTAGGAAGTAATTAAGGCATCATAAACCAATATAGCATTATATAAGATTTTGTCAAGAAAAGCATAGATAGATTTGTTGAAATTTCTCGATCATCTTAAAGCTCTTGGTTATTTTAAAAATGTGAAAATTCTATGAGTTGTTTCTTTAAATTGTACATTCAAAATTTTTGATTTTTATTCCCTCCTTAGAAATATTCATGAATGATTTGCATATTTTTGAATCATAGCCCTTCATAAAATCCATTCTTCCATTTCCACTAATTGAATCAAGGCAACAAAATTTGATCTTAAATCTCAAAAGTGACTTTGTCACTAAATTTGAAAAGAAAAGAAAAAAGTCTATTATTTCCGTAAGTAACTCGGGGCACGGCGTTCGCTGCGACGATGCAATCTTGCCAAAATGGAAATAATTTTAAGCGTTTTTTATCTAAGTATTAGGAACATGGGGTTCGCAGCCACAATATCTCCTACTTGAAAGGATCAAATCCACTTAAAGTCTTTTGCAAAATAATAACACGTTTAAGCAAAGATAACTTTTTGTAGCCTTGATGAAATTTTCCACTACCATCATCCATCTCCATCCTTGTGATTCAAAAGTGTATGTCAAATCCTATGAATACTTCTAACTTGTGAATAAAATGATCATTATTTTTGTACATTTTCAAGCAATAAATCTTTTTCACAAAAACACTCTTGAAGAGTGAAAATTTCCTTATGTACCAAGCTTGTGATCCAAAGTTCATCTTTTCTATATTATGCTTTGCTTCATCAAATCCCATTTATGCTATAATGATTTATTGTTTTCCAAGATTACTTTCTTAAAAATCTTCCTAAAATCTCTTTCTAAATAATCGCATAAGGTTATATAAAATTTGAGAAGGTAGAAAGAAAGGCAATATCTTTGTGGCAATTAAGGCTTGTAGCATTTATGCATTTTTCTGAGGGATCCCACTATTATTATCATTTTATGCTTTTCATCTTCTCCATCTTATTTTTATCCTAATCTTGCTTGGGGACAAGCAAGGGTTTAGTGAGGGGGAGTTTGATAAATGACTTTTCTATAGCCATTTATAGCATTTTATCTTTAGCTTTTACTTAGTTTTTATTCCATTTTAGTCTTAAAATAGTGTAAATTAGCTTACTTTATTCAAATTCTTCAATTTTACACTTGTTGATATAGTTTAGCATTTTCTACAGGTTTTAAGTCAATTTATTGGACAAATGATGCTTTGGAAATAATAAGGGATTAAGGCAAGGAAGGACAACTTCAAAATGGACATTTAGTCCAAAATCAAAGTGGAGCGGCTGTGCGTTACTCTCTGGAGCGGCCGTGCAACATGCCCCTAGCCAGGCCAATTTGGCCCCAACTCTGTGGAGTGGCCGAGTCCCAGTTTCCAGAGTGGCCGACCCAATCCAGGCGGAGCGGCTGTGCAGTGTCAAGAGGAGCGGCCGTGCATATTGGCCAGTTCAAATCCTAAATTGGCGCCAAGGCTGGAGCGGCCGTGCAAGATCATAGTGAACGGCCGTGCACTTACTCTACCAGTTCATGGAAAGGCACCTTTTGAAGATGGCTTCTTGAAGAAACACAACCCTAGCCTAGGATGCCTATTTAAAGGTCATTTGTATTAGTTAAAACATATCAGATTTTACATCTAAACACCTGAGATTACATAGCAAAAACTCTAGCAATATTTACTTCATAGATTTCTTGAAGATCAAACTTGTGTTCTTGGAGTTGTGCCTGAAGTATCAAAAGCAATAAAATATCGAAGTTATTCTCAGCCTTGTCTTCAATACCAAACAATAAGTTCTTCTATCTTTATCTTTATTTATGTTTGTTCTAAGCATGGCTAGTGAGTAATCCCCCATATTCTTGGGGTTAGAAACTCAAAATATGTTTTGTTCATCATCTTTTATAAAAGTCTTGTCATTTCTCTTCATCTAAACAATTTCTTTATATTAATCTAAAAATGACTCATATTTTGGAGATGTCCAACTTGTATGATTCAGTTAATCGAGAGAAATACCTAGCGGAGAATCTCGATTAACGGAACCTTATAAAGAACTAGGTTTCATTGATCACGAGAGTAGTTCAATGGCCTAGGGATGTTCCTTGAATGGAAAGTGCGTTGACTTTCGAACTTAATGGATCCTTACTAATTATGGGTCATCAAGAGATAAGCCGGAAAGCCCGCTCGTGATAGGCGGGAATACCTTAAACGGAAATCTTAAGAGATAGGGCATAATTAGTTAAGGATACAAATGCTACTTGCTTGATCGTGAGAAGTAGTGTAGGCTTAACGTACCATCCTTGATTTTGATGAAAATCTATATTTTCAAAGACATGACTATATGATGAATAATTGACTAAATGATTTCCAATCCCGAGAATGCTTCCATATATAGGAGTTTTTCTAAAGTATTTTTTGTGTATGTTCTATCATCTTCTCAAAACAAATTATATTTCTCCCAATCTCATTTATATTTCTTAGTAAAAACAAATTCATCCCAAAGTAAATCATGTCCTCGTGGGATCGACCCGTACTTGCACTCGCTATATTTCAATAGCCCGTGCGCTTGCGAAAATTAAATAGACCGTTAGGTTTTCAACCCAACATCTTTCTCCTAAATGAACTGGCCGACTTAAAAGGTTTATATAAGGAAAATTCCTATTCTTAGTTTTCTCTAATACGAAAAATACAGAGCTAGTATTTTTCTCTCTGCGAAAACATGTTCTCATTTCAAATTGCGTGATTCAAGAAGTTTGATCCAGGCGAATTGAGATTAATCCGCAGTTGAATCTGCATCTGTGTGTAGATGTTATTGGTATGTATTTTATGATCTTTTAATCCTCGAAGGCAATTGCTTGTACCTGAAGTTGCACGAATAGGGGTCAATATTTTCTTTTAGAAGAGTCTTCCTAAGGCAACTCGATCAATCCTGATAAGTTATTTTGACTTCGTTTTTGTTTTTGTTTGTTTACCTGATTCACGTTCTTGTTATTTTGTTTGCTATTGGCTTAATAAAACTGTTACTGTTGTTGCATGATTTCCCCTTGATTAAATTTGTTAATCTGTCGTTGCATAATTAATAATGAACAATTTAAGAGAAAATAGTAATCATGTCTTCATCTGCTAGTAAATGTGTTGCTGCCTCACCATTCAGGTCCCTTGTTGACACTTCAGATCTGCCAAAGAAGTTCGATGGAAAAATCTTCAAGCGCCGATAAAAACGTATGTAGATCTGGTTGTCAATCAAGGGAATAACTGGTATGCTGAATTTGACTTGTCCCATCTCAGACGATAAGGACCATGTATCTGTCATTGTCTTTAAATAATGGAAGGAGCGAGATGATATGTTCGTGGATGCATTCTTTCGGCTCTGTCGAATATGCTCTTCGATGTAAATTGCTCTGCTCCTCTTACTGCTGCGTCACTGTGGGAATCATTTAACATAATGTATAGCACTGATGATGTTGGTCTTGAAAAATAATGCGTGGGTAAGTTCCTGAAATATCGTATGGCTGAGGGAAAGTTGGTTACTCTGACCAAGTGCACGAATTCCAGATCATATTACAATCTCTTAAGGATGCGTCTGTGGAACTTCCTGAGAAATTCACAGTCATATCCATTATGGAGAAGTTTCCTCGTTCTTGGGAGGACTTCAGTATGTTTCTCAAGCATCGTACAGGAAGCTTGTCACTCAATTATCTGATGAATGCAATAATGATACAGGAAGTGCACCACAGTAATGGACCTAGTGTGCCTATAAAGTCTAGTGCCAATGTGATAACTGCTAAGAACAAAGGATAATATGTAAAATCTGGCGGTAAGAATAAGGATAACCATGACAAGCTTAAACCTAAGAAAGGCATCCAAAAAAATCCAAAAGCAAAACAGACCTACTGGAATAGTGGAACAGGTGGACACTTTTCTAGGGACTATTCATCCAAGAAAGGAAAGGTACCACAAGATTTCCCTGAACATGGTGCTCGGAACTAAGGATGATGATCTTGATGCGGGTGCACCTGGAGTTGATGTTTTTACCAGTGACATTAAAAAGTATGTAAAGAAATCCTTAATGTTTATGGACCCAACGAGTGGCCAGTAGTTACTGGGGAAAATGAGCACGTTTGTGCTGATAAATTTTTATTTGTGTTTTATCAGCCTGAACGTGGTAGATCAGTGACGATGGGAAATGCTAGTGCTGCTAAAGTACTTAAGATTGGACGCGTGGACCTGAAGTTTCCTAATGGGTGCATTCTGACCTTGCATCAAGTTTATCACGTTCCTTATATTCGTCTAATATTATTAGTGGTTCATATTTAGTTATGGAAGAATTTGAGTTTTAATTGAAGTGTAAAAAGGTTATTATTTTGGATTTTGATAGTTTTGTTAGTAAAAGTTATTCTTTGGATGATTTATTTAAAATTAGAGTCGAATATTTTGTTGTTTCTCAAATTATTATTAATTATATTGATTATCTAGTTTCTTATTCTATTGAATCTTCAAATATTTGGCATGGTCATTTAGGACATAATAAATTAGGATTCTGCGAAGAGAATGCTGAATTTGGATGTTATTTCTAAGCATGCTATTGATTAAAGTTTCAAATGTCTTGTATGTGTTGAAGCTAAATCTGTTAAAAGTCCTTTTCATTTAGTTCAAAGAAATTATGAAATACTCCCTCCGTCCCATTAGTAAAAGGAAATTTACTGTTTGCGCGGAGATTAAGGAAAAAAATAATGATATAAATGTTGTGAGTGTAAAAGTAAAATAGGAGAGAGAATGAGTGGAGGGAATAGTAAATTATAATGGTGTTGTGAGTATTAAAATAATGATAGGAGAGAGAATGAGTGGAGGAAATAGTGAATTTGTGGTTTGTAATGGGACGGAAAAAAAGGAATATTTGTGGTTTGTAATGGGACGGAGGGAGTACATGATTTAGTTCATATTGATATTTGTGAATTTAATGGCTTGTTGACCAAAGATAAAAAGAAATACTTTTTCACCTTTATTTATGATTACAGTAAATATTGTTATGTTTGCCTTCTTAGTTATAAAGATTAGTCACTTGAAAAATTTATTATATTTAAAAATATAGCGGAGACTCAAACTGTCAAGAAACTTAAACGGTTAAGATATGATAGAGGGGGTGAATACGAGTCTAACTCATTTATGTATTATTGTCAAGAAAACGGAATAGTACATGAAGAGACCCCTCCCTACACCCCTCAGTCTAATGGTGTTGTTGAACGTAAGAATAAAAACTTTATAGATGTGAGTAACATTCTACTTTTAAGTTCGGGATTGCCTAAGTATATAAGGGGAGAGGCTTTGAATACGGCTAACCATATTTTGAATAGTGTCCCTCCTAAGCATAAAAAGAAAAGTTCGTTTGAACTTTGTATAGGTAGAAAGGCAAGCTTCAAATACTTAAGAGTGTGGGGGTGACTTGCAAAGGTACTTGTCCTTGAACATAAGAGGAAAAAACTTAGGCCGAAAATTGTTGATGCTATGTTCATTGGATATTTTAAAATAAGTTATGCATTGAGATTTCTTATTATTAAATATGAAATTTCTGGCATATATGTGAACTCAATTGTTGAGTTATGTGATGCAACATTCTTTGAGGATGTGTTTCATATGAAAGACAGACTTCCTAAAGAATTAAATACCTCTACTAATTTTATTCATGGTCAAGTGGAAGAGATGACAAATGTGAGGGTGGACGGTTCAAGTGTTCCTCATTCCGATGATGAGGATGAACGAAGGAGGAGCAAGCGGGCAAGGACCACCAAGGACTATAGAAGTGATTTTATCACTTACAATGTCGAGGGTGATCCCAATACCCTCAAAGCTGCTATGGCTTCTTCGGATGCCAAGCAATGGAAGGATGTTGTTAAAAGTGAGATGGATTCTGATGCTCAAATGGGACATGTGAATTAGTCAATATTACTCCTGGTTATAGCACTATTGGATGCAAGTGGGTCTTTAAAAGGAAACTGAAATCAGATGGAACTGTTGATAAGTTTAAGGTTGGATTAATGGCTAAGGGGTTCAAGTAAATGGAGGGAATAGACTATTTCGATACCTATTCACTTGTTGCTAGAATGACTACGATCCATATGCTTATAGCATTGGCTTCTGTATATAATCTTCCTATCCATCGGATGGATGTGAAGAGCACATTTTTACATGGTCATATTAACGAAGAAATTTATGTGTATCATCCTGAGGGATTTGTAGCTTCTGGTAATGAGAAAAAGGTTTGTAAACTTGTTTAGTCACTTTATGGACTCAAACAAGCCGCAAAGCAGTGGCATGAGAAATTTGACAAAATTATCTCATAATTTGGCTTCATTACTAATGAATTTGATAAGTGCGTCTATAGTAAAAATGATGGTGATAGTAGTATTATCTTGTGCCTATATGTTGATGATATTATGTTATTTGGAATGATATGAGGATAATTGATACTACTAAGGCATTCTTGAAAAGTAAGTTTGATAGGAAGGATATGGGAGTTTCTAGTGTGATTCTTGGCATTAAGTTATGTAAGTGCTACACCATGTGTTGCCACTGGTGTTGCCTCATGTGTTGCCATGAATGTTTGGAAACACGAGATAGTTACTGCATATTTCTTATAAATAACAAGGTGATAATTAATTATATTATATCCAATGTTAGTCTTCTTGATTTGAGCTTGAACAGGTCAAAGGAAGTGACCTAGGCGTGACTTACGAATCATAAAATCAATGTTTATGTGTAAAAGTAATGACCAAGTAAATATAGGTAGGATGTTAGCTACTCAAGGGGAGCTAAAGATAAGAGGTACAAGGCTGCTACAACTTGGCATACAAGTGGAGAAGCCTAGAGGACTTAGTCTTCTACAAAAAAGGAGAGTGGAGCTAAATTAAAGGAAACATACTTGTGACTGATTTTTTGGTCAGTTGGAGTAGGCTCCAAGTTCTGGAAGTCTATAAATAGTGCAGTCCATCAACAGAAATGATCACCCAATTCAGAAGTCGAAAACTGCAAAAGAAAGAACTTGCCTTTTCAATGTTGCCTCAAGTGTTGGCAACACACTGTCCAACACCCGAGAGTTTTCACATATATCTTTGTATTTCGTGAGTTTCTGAGTGGTAGATAGTTAGTGATTATAAAGAGAGAGTTCTAGAATAGTTGTTCCCCCATGCTAGTGATTATAAATCATTAGAAAACTTTTGACCTTGTATCTAAAGCTTTTTATAAAGAAAGGTCTTGCCCTCCCGGCACCCATCAAGTTATATATATATATATATATATATATATATATATATATATATATATATATATATATATATATATATATATATATATATATATATATATATATATATATATATATATATATATATATATAAATATATATGTGTGTGTGTATGTGTGTGTATATATGTGTATATATGTGTATATATGTGTATATATGTGTATATATATGTATATATGTATATATAAGTATATATATATATATATATATATATATATATATATATATATATATATATATATATATATATATATATATATATACATATATATATACATATATATACATATATATATATATATACATATATATATATATATATATATATATACATATATATATATATATATATATATATATATATATATATAACTTGATAAAAATCTATTCTCTTGTGTTTCTTTTATTTCCGCTGCCATTTAATTATTTCTGTTAATCTATTTTTGAATTGGTGTTAGTTGTGTTGTTCTTAGTGTTGTCAATACTAATAACAACACTTGTGAGTTTCATCTCATTTTTCTAAGCCATTGAAAATTTCAAGTTGACTCGATCAACTAGTGGCATAACCATCTCGCAGTCTCATTATACAGAAAGTATTATTGAGAGATTTGGTTATAAGAATTGAAAGATCGCTAGAACTTCATATGATCCTTCTACGTCACTTACTAATGAGAGTGGAGTGCCTATGGCTCAATTGAGATATTCTCATATTATTTGAAGTTTGATGTATCTTGCTAACTGTACAAGATCGAATATATCCTATTCAGTTACAAGGCTGGCTAGATACACTCATGTCCAATTAAATCACATTGGGAAGATCTTGATAGAGTTATCAATTACTTGAAGGTAACGATTTCCCTTAGGTTGCATTACGGGAGATATCCTGTTGTCCTCGAAGGATATAGTGATGCAAGATGGATAGCTTTTAACTCTGGAAGTTATGGCTATACAAGGTTGTTGGGTTTTACGGGTCCATGCGCAGCGGAATAAAGCATCAAATAATATAAAACCCAAGGAGCCTAGGATCCGTTCTATACAATTAAATTGAATCCTATGAGATAGATGTAACCAACCTTGAATGCTTTCCGTTCTTGAGCTATCGAACGATTCAATGATGTGATTTCAGATCACAAACTTCGTTCTTCAGATTGCTTGAACTCTAGGCCTTGATCGATAAACAAGCTAAGACCCTCTCTCGGTATCCACACCTTTGAATGAATCCAAGAACTCTTCATGAAGATTGCTAGATCAAAAACCCTTGGAAGAATATTGAGAATATTGTGTTTTCTTTTTCTAAATTTCGGCTAGGCTATTAGGGTTGACAGACCCTCTTATTTATACTACATTAGTATCCATATTAGAGTCCTAATCAAATTAGGAAACAAGTCTGTCAAACCGCCTTGAGACCCATTGTGTCGCACGACCACACGGGGCATATTGCCTTGATGTGTCGCACGACCACACATGGTCAAGTAAGAGTTTCTCAATCATTCTTCCCTTGGTTTATCAAATTCATTCTAATTGTGTGTGACCCAATAGGATTATATTATGTTGGCAATGAGCTCGATCATATCGAACCTCATAAGACATAAGCGGACTCTAGCAAGCCATTATGTCTACCCAAATAATATAACGTAAGAGTTCACGTTTCCAATGGTACACTTCCATTTCTCCCTTTGTCTTACGATGTTACATTGAAAACAAGTCATGGTCCTTGTCAACTTGTCTTTGTTCAATGCTTTCTCGATTCTTGAGTATAATGATAATTCCAATCATATTGGGGTACGGCCATACACTTTCATCATTATCACTCATCGAGGGGCCCAAGCAAAACATCTCTCTTTTGAGGGACAAATTCCATCTTGACTTATCATCCTTCCCATCATGAATCCGATCATGCCAAAGATAGCCTTTATAGATATCGTGTTAAGATACCGTTTGACTAAAATCAAACATGACTTTCATCATATGTAAGGTCATGATAATCTCAGGTCTAGGGACTAAATGAAGTAACCTTATGAGATTTAATTATGACATTTGACCATGACATAAATCTCACGCGGGTCAAGTCCAGTCACTTGTTCTCTAACAAGTACCCATAATTTCAATGTGCATCTCTATGCATATAATCATCGTATGATTATCTATTGACAATTATACTAATTATTCTCTTAATAATCAGGGACGGAGATTATTATAAACAAATATACAAAACATATATAATAATCAAATGATAAACATCTCATATAATAATAAATAATGTCAACACATAAGTCTATCAATCATAGGCCCAGGGAATAACACTAACAGTCTCCCACTTGTACTAGGCCCAATCTACCATGTATCGAATACCCATGGACCTAACATGACCATCATGCTTAGCTTGTGGGAGAGCCTTAGTTAATGGGTCCGCCACGGTGTCATCAGTGTCTACTCTGCATATCTTTACGTCTTCCCTTTCACATATCTCTCGGAT
Source organism: Adenophora triphylla var. japonica (assembly GCA_022495995.1). Lineage (NCBI taxonomy): Eukaryota > Viridiplantae > Streptophyta > Magnoliopsida > Asterales > Campanulaceae > Adenophora > Adenophora triphylla. The sequence goes on along the minus strand of JAFEMH010001853.1, from coordinate 365,154 downwards.
AATGTGGAAACATCGAAGTATGTGTTTGGATCTCTGGTGTGACCTTGGTTCCTTTGCTTGTGCAATGGCACCATTGTTGTCACAGTAAAGTTCAATAGGATCTCTGATGCTTGGAACGACTTCCAAATCACTAATGAACTTTTTGATCCAAACTGCTTCCTTAGCTGCATCGGATGCCGCTATGTACTCAGCTTCGATTGTAGAATCAGCGACGGTACTTTGCTTTGAACTTTTCCAACTCACAGTGCCTCCATTAAACGTAAACAAAAATCCAGGCCAACGATTCGAAATCATCTTTGTCGGTTTGGAAGCTAGCATCTGTGTAGCCTTTTACTACAAGATCTTCTTCCATTCCTCCAAAGACCAAGAATACATCCTTAGTTCTTCGTAAGTACTTAAGGATATTCTTGACTGCTATCCAATGTGGTTCGCCGGGATCCGATTGGTACCTACTCGTCATGCTTAGAGCACACGAGACATCGGGTCTAGTACATAACATAGCATACATGATAGACCCAATTGCCGAAGCATATGGAATACCATTCATTCTCTTTCGCTCATCATTAGTCTTAGGACTTTGATTCTTGCTAAGAGATATACCATGTAACATTGGCAAGTTTCCCCTTTTAGAATTTTCCATTTGGAATCTTCTAAGAACCTTGTCAATGTAAGTACTTTGACTTAAACCAATCATCCTCTTGGATCTATCTCTATAGATCTTGATACCAAGGATATATGCGGCTTCGCCCATATCTTTCATTGAAAAGCACTTTCCTAACAAGGACTTAACAGTCTGTAGTGCAGGAACGTCATTTCCAATGAGTAAGATATCGTCGACATACAACACCAAAAATAATGCTACGCTCCCACTAATTTTCTTGTATACACAAGGTTCATCTTCGTTTTTGATAAAGCCAAACTCCTTGATTGCTTCATCAAAACGTAGATTCCAACTCCTAGAAGCTTGCTTCAATCCATAAATGGATTTCTGCAACTTACACACCTTGTTAGAATTTTCTGGATTAACAAAACCTTCAGGTTGTATCATGTATACATCCTCAAGTAACTTCCCATTGAGAAAAGCTGTTTTGACATCCATTTGCCATATCTCATAGTCATAATATGCAGCTATGGCAATTAAAATTCTAATAGACTTAAGCATAGCCACAGGCGAAAAGGTTTCATCATAGTCTATGCCATGAATTTGCCTATATCCCTTAGCTACAAGCCTAGCCTTATAGGTGTGCACCTTCCCATCCATGTCGGTCTTCTTCTTGAAGACCCATTTGCACCCTATGGCTTTTACACCTTCGGGTGGATCAATCAAGTTCCAAACTTGATTATCAGCCATGGATTGTAATTCGGATTTCATGCCCTCTTGCCATTTTTCCTAATCAGGAGCAGACATCGCCTCTTGATAGCAAGTAGGTTCATCATTTTCGATTAACTCTACTTCATCATTTTCCGTAACGATAAATCCATATCTCTCGGGTTCGGATCGTGACCTACCACTTCGGCGAAGAGCTTGTGCATCTTGAACCGGTTCCACAACTGCTTGTGAACTTGGTTCAGTCTCTACCATTGGTTCAATGTTGTTTTCGGGTTCTCGAATTTCTTCGAGATCTATTTTACTCCCACTGGTTCCTTTGCGAAGAAACTCCTTTTCTAAGAAAGTACCATTTCGAGCAAAAAACACTTTGTTCTCATTTCGGTTGTAGAAATAGTATCCTTTGGTTTCCTTAGGATAACCCACGAAAACACATTTATCAGACTTAGGTGCTAGCTTGTCAGAAGTTAACTTCTTGACATATGCATCGCAACCCCAAATCTTCATGAAAGACAAACTAGGTTTTCTTCCATGCCACATCTCATATGGGGTCTTTTGAACCGATTTGGTAGGAACTCTGTTTCTAGTGAAAGCGGCAGTTTCTAGTGCATGTCCCCAAAAGGATAAAGGAAGCTCAACTTGACTCATCATAGAACGAACCATGTCCAACAAAGTTATATTCCTCCTTTCAGACACACCATTCCATTGTGGTGTTCCGGGTGGAGAGAGTTCTGAAACGATTCCACAACTCTTAAGATGACTGTCAAATTCTTGGCTCAAATATTCACCACCTCGATCGGATCGAAGTACCTTAATAGTTTTGCCAAGTTGATTTTGCACCTCATTTTGAAATATTCGAAATATCTCAAACGATTCACTTTTATGTTTCATTAGATAAACATATCCAAATCTACTATAATCATCAGTGAATGTTATGAAGTACCGAAATCCTCCCCTAGCATCGCTACTCATAGGCCCACATACATCGGTATGTATGAGTCCTAATAAGTCGCCCGCCCTTTCACCGGTTTTGGTAAATGGGTCCTTGGTCATCTTGTCAAGTAAAGAAGATTCGCATGTCTCATAAGATTCATAATCATGTGAGTCTAAAAATCCATCTTTGTGGAGTTTAGAAATGCGTTTCTCGTTTATGTGGCCAAGACGACAATGCCATAAGTGTGGTTTACATCATTGGGTTTAGATCTCTTATTAATGTTATAGACATCATTATCACGATTTTCAAAATCAAGAATATAAAGGCCATTGAATGAAACAGCAGTACAATAATGCATATCACTCTTGTAAATGGAAAATTTCTTATCACATATAAGAAAATTAAAACCTTCATTATCCAAACATGAAATCGAAATAATATTCCTACTTAAAGCTGGAACGTAATAACAATTGTTCAAAACAAGTATTAGTCCACTAGGTAAAGTAACTTCATAAGTTCCTACGGCTAATGCAGCAACTCTTGCTCCATTCCCCACACGTAGGTCCACTTCACCTTCCTTAAGCATCCTTCTGTTCTTTAGACCCTGCACATTTAAACAAATGTGAGTTCCACATCCGGTATCCAATACCCAAGAACTAGAAGTAGATAGGAATATATCTATAACAAAGATACCTGAAGTCGAAGCAACTCCTTTGCTCTTCTTCAGTGCTTCCTTGTATTTTGCACAGTTTCTCCTCCAATGTCCAATCTCATTGCAATGGAAGCAGACTGCATCCTCTTGGGACTTGGGCTTAGCCTCTTTAGGCTTGGAAGCCTCTTTGGGTTTGGCAACTTTTGCCTTAGGATTAGCAACCTTTGCCTTTCCTTTACCCTTGAAACCCTTCCCCTTGTTAACCATTAGCACTTGATCGGTTTTCTTCTCGACAATATTGGTTTCCGCAGTGTTCAACATTTGAACTAACTCGGAAAGGTTTTAATTCATTCCACCCATGTTATAGTGCATTATGAAATTACTAAAACTTTTGGGTAATGAATTCAATATTATGTCGGTAGCCAATTCTTGGCTAATTGGAAAACCGAGCCTTTCAAGATGCTCAATGTGGCCCTTCAACTTAAGAGCATGGGGACCAACAGCTTGTCCTTCACTCATCTTACATGAGGTTAAGACCGTAACTGTGTTGTACCTTTCTTGCCTAGCTTGTACTTGGAACATTTCCATCAGTCGATTGTTTAAGTCAACTGTCCCCAAGTGCTCAAGATCCTTCTGAAGGTTCTTGCACATGGCGGAGAGCATAAGGCAACCAACATCTGTAGAGTCACGCTTGTGCTTCAGATATTGATCCCTTACTGCCCTAGCAGCATTGGCAGCAGGTTCAAGTGGAATAGGTTCCTCGAGAATGTACAGTTTTTCCTCTTGCTTGAGAACAATTCTCAAACTACGGATCCAATCCATATAGTTTGTACCATTCTCTTCCAACTTTTCCTTCTCAAGGACAGATCGCAGTGAAAAGTGATTATTGTTTGATGCCATTTATTCTACAAAAAGATATACATAAAATATGAACACATATAAGTAAACATATTATATGAGAAGTATAATGCATTTATATAAAATGCTCCCACTAAATTATACACCTTCAAATGCAAATAAGCATAATATATATTTAATGGGCTAAGATCCAACTTTAATTCAATTTCAAGTTTGCTATGGCAAACCGCTCAAAATTAAATTAATTAGGTAGAAAACATCAATCATATCACATATATGACTCTTAGATCTTTTATGAGATTCTTTCAAGACATCAAATGTCTAGGCATATTTTAATCTCATCTTATGCCTTGGGTCCAAAACCATTTTGATAACCCAATTAAGTTCATTCACTTTAAACGTATAGGAACCACCATTTCCTCATCTTGCTCGCATTCGAATAGAATCAAAGCACCTTCCTATGGCAAGCCCACCCAAAACTATCCGAATGGTCTCAAGTGTTTTAATCATGAATTGGCATAAAGAACTTAAAAGTTAAATGAAGGTTCTTTAAAGTAGATTATAAGCATATCAGCAAAGATAGTCATAATCGTGCACCAGGTTAGTTCCCAGGAAGATAGGTGAGCCACAAGGACTACTTAAGTACCAACTCTTCCTTAGACAAAACTCTCCTAGATATGCACAATTGGAAATCAGCTCTGATTTGGCAACATAATCACTACCTTTTATAAACAATCAATTTCCTTTTAAATCTTGCGTAATTATGACTTGTTTCCATAAACAATCATAGACCAAATTTTTTATTGTTTAAATCTAAACAATTTAGGAAATTACAATATCATGTTTCAACTAAATATCTAATTAAATTCTTAGCATGTAAGAACACATAGATCATGCATCGCAATAATTAATAAAATCATATTTTAAACAATTAAGAATGCATAAATTTGAATTAATCTAGCATAGCCCTATAAACTTAATTTCCATTAATTTATAGCATCCAGATTAATACACAAACGCATCAGATTGTAAAACACATTCACAGATTAGCATGATTGTTTAACAAACTGATTCTGCCCAGATTGGGCAAGGAATGTCGCGTGACACAAGCATGCTTTGTCGCGTGACACAAGCAAGCATTGTCGCGTGACATAGTCACTCTTTGTCGCATGACACAAACAAGGTTTGTCGCGTGACACGAGATGACAATTTGCAGATTCTCAAAAATCAATCAATTCTAAATCATAGAGCAATTAAATCACGTAAACGACTTTTAACAGATTTAATTCAATATCAATAGAATACGACTTAGGCATATTGTTTCAAAAACAATCAATCTATCGCATACAAAACATGCAAAAGAACATATATAAACAATTTATATCACTTTTTCTAAGCATGTTAATCCAAACTTAATGATACGAACGGGGCTCTAATACCACTGTTGGGTTTTACGAGACCATGCGCAGCGGAATAAAGCATCAAATAATATAAAACCCAAGGAGCCTAGGATCCGTTCTATACAATTAAATTGAATCCTATGAGATAGATGTAACCAACCTTGAATGCTTTCCGTTCTTGAGCTATCGAACGATTCAATGATGTGATTTCAGATCACAAACTTCGTTCTTCAGATTGCTTGAACTCTAGGCCTTGATCGATAAACGAGCTAAGACCCTCTCTCGGTATCCACACCTTTGAATGAATCCAAAAACTCTTCTTGAAGATTGCTAGATCAAAAACCCTTGGAAGAATATTGAGAATATTGTGTTTTCTTTTTCTAAATTTTGGCTAGGCTATTAGGGTTGACAGACCCTCTTATTTATACTACATTAGTATCCATATTAGAGTCCTAATCAAATTAGGAAACAAGTCTGTCAAACCGCCTTGAGACCCATTGTGTCGCACGACCACACGGGGCATATTGCCTTGATGTGTCGCACGACCACACATGGTCAAGTAAGAGTTTCTCAATCATTCTTCCCTTGGTTTATCAAATTCATTCTAATTGTGTGTGACCCAATAGGATTATATTATGTTGGCAATGAGCTCGATCATATCGAACCTCATAAGACATAAGCGGACTCTAGCAAGCCATTATGTCTACCCAAATAATATAACGTAAGAGTTCACGTTTCCAATGGTACACTTCCATTTCTCCTTTTGTCTCACGATGTTATATTAAACACAAGTCATGGTCTTTGTCAACTTGTCTTTGTTCAATGCTTTCTCGATTCTTGAGTATAATGATAATTCCAATCATATTGGGGTACGGCCATACACTTTCATCATTATCACTCATCGAGGGGCCCAAGCAAAACATCTCTCTTTCGAGGGACAAATTCCATCTTGACTTATCATCCTTCCCATCATGAATCCGATCATGCCAAAGATAGCCTTTATAGATATCGTGTTAAGATACCGTTTGACTAAAATCAAACATGACTTTCATCATATGTAAGGTCATGATAATCTCAGGTCTAGGGACTAAATGAAGTAACCTTATGAGAATTAATTATGACATTTGACCATGACATAAATCTCACGCGGGTCAAGTCCAGTCACTTGTTCTCTAACAAGTACCCATAATTTCAATGTGCATCTCTATGCATATAATCATCGTATGATTATCAATTGACAATTATATTAATTATTCTCTTAATAATCAGGGACTGAGATTATTATAAACAAATATACAAAACATATATAATAATCAAATGATAAACATCTCATATAATAATAAATAATGTCAACACATAAGTCTATCAATCATAGGCCTAGGGCATAACACTAACAAAGGTATGTTTACCTTAGGTGGAGCTGCAGTCGCTTGGAGGTCTACAAAATAAGCCTTATTATCACGGTCTACTTTTGAGGCCGAGTTAGTTGTCCTTGAAACTACTGGATTGGAAGTTGAATGGCTTCAAGAACTGATGTATGAGTTGCCCATGGTCAGCAAACCTATGCATGTGATCTCTGTACATTGCACAATACTTCCACAATTGAGAAAATTAAAAGTGTCAAGTACAATTGTAAGACAAGGAGACACATCCAACTTAGATTAAAATCTTTAAGGGATCTAGTTTCTCGAAAAGTGATAATTTTTTATTATGTTGGTACCAAGGATAATACAGCTGATCCTTTAACCAAAGAGCTTGAATTTGCTCTTGTTCAAAAAAACAGGTTGGGAATGGGGCTGAACCCCGTCTGATTCATACGCAGTAGCAACCCAATCTTTCTGAGTGCAGATCCCATGAATATAATTCAATGTGGTAATAACAAGTTGTGGGGTGAATCGGAGCACCTGAAACAGATTGACATGTTACATGTCTGAGTATGTCCCCTGAATAACCTGGAAGGTGCTCGTTACTGTAAGTATAGCAAAAGTGTTTAGAACTTTGAATGGGATCAAGTCCTTTAGACAAGATGGTAGCATTACATTTTTGGAGATTCCCAACTAAGTGAGTGTTATTGTTGTCCACAATTAGAGGAATTCAGGTTATTCCTTGAAAGCACTCATGATAGAGGATCGGGACATATGACCTATATGCGTTAAGTGTGCAATAGAGGACCTATCATAGCCTTTATTATGCTGTTATCAACAAAGTCCCTACATCCAAAGACATCAAATTCAAGACACCCGTTCATCTGATCATGTGGGGGTTTGCTTTAACTACAAGGTAGTGGTTCAAGCCGAAAGGTACCATTACTGAAAATCATGACATGGATAAGCTTTACACGTCCTGTCACTATGGACTTGTGGGGGATTGTTGTATGGGATTGTTGGAAATTTGGCTCTTGGAGTAACTTTGAGTGGGTCCCATTTATGGGTCCCATTAAGTTTGACCAAAGTCAATGCTTATATACATTGTATGTTATTCCATGAAGCACATTGGTGTTTTGGTGAAAGTCAAATTATGAATGAATTCCATAGTTATAAAACCTCAAACTTCTACATTTAAGTCTCTTTAGTGCCAATGAAGAAATGGGTTTGGTTATCATCCCATATGGGTAAGAGAAGGAAACTATCCTTTTTGTTGGTCATGTAAAAGACATTAGTGTTCCATCCCATATGAGAATGGGAAAGGAAGTTGAAGTGCCTTAAATTTCATGAGTCCTTATTCAAGTATCATGTTAGGTGGCTTGAACCCCAATACCACACGTGCGCCAGCTCGCTAGCTCGGCTCGGCTTCGGGCTTTCGGGTACGGGCATGGGCATGGGCTTTGGGCGAATTGGTTCGATTCGGGGAATCCTTTTCTTTTTAGTCAATGTTTATTTGAGGTTTACATTTTTTTTAATGGAAGGAAACTGATCTGGGGATTTGTCTTGCGCGAGACTATTAGTCTCGCACGAGACATCGTCTCAACTAAATAAGAAGTTTAATTTGTGAGCTTGTCTCATACGAGACAAGTTGTTTCGTGCGAGACACGTCATTGTTTTCCTTACGAGATTTTAACTTTCTCTGCAAGATTTGGGTTAGGTTTAGGAGTCCTTCTCCTAAACGAACTAGATGACCTAAGAGGTGTATATAAGGACAATTCCTATTCTTAGTTTTCTCTAATGCAAAAAATACAGAGCTACTATTTATCTCTCTACGAAAACCTGTTCTTGTTGGGTTATGGAGTCTAAAACAATATGGAGACGGAGGAAAAGAAGGAGTCTAAATCATATGAGGAGTTCAAGTTGAAGACGGAGTGTTCAAGGAGGAGAAAAGGAATCCAAATTGGATTAGGAGGTTTGGCACGACCATGCATAGGAATTGGAACGACCTGCCAATAAAGTCCGAATGAGCATAAGGATTTTGGACATTTGCACGAGCATGCCAGAATAGGCTCACGGCTGTGCCAACAATCAAATATCTGGCCAGATTTTGTTTCCTTATTTGAACTGGTTTTCTTCTTGGATAAGGTTTAGGGCTTCTTGTACACCCATATAAGTATAATTTCAACCATTATATCATGTGCTTAGCGGAGAGAGCTAGAATACAAAAGGGAGAATAAAAAGAGCGAGTCTAGGGAGCTAGGGGGACTAGGGTAGCCATGGGGGAAATCCTATAACCCTAGATGTTCCCGAGTTGTGTAAGTTCTTTAAAGGGGATATTTATGTGAGACGAGAGTAGTTTACATTGATTGGTCATGTTTAGATCTTAGTGATTGCATGTTCAAATTGAAAAAACCATCATATATTGATCATAGTGAATATCCTGGATTGAAATTGCCCCCATATGTAATCATGTGTTGGTGAACTTGATTACCAAATTATTGTATTATTTTTTTCATCCTATTATCTGCGTGTGTGTTTTCTTGTTTCTCCATAAAGTTATGATTGCTAGTATGGGATAGTGGGTGTAAGACCCCCCTAATCCCTAACAACTGGTATCAGAGCTCCGGATGGAGATGCAATGGGTGCCTAGATTTAATTGATGGTGGGTTGCAGAAATTAGGGTTTGCTTAGATTCGGAAAATTTCGATGCATTGATTCATGCGGAAGCTGATTAAGATGGTTCAGGTTGCAGAAATACAGGGTTAGTAATTTCGAGATTCAGTTAGGTCTGTGGCATAGATTTAGGATCATATCTTCAGAAATTCATGTGGGATAAGGTTTCAGAGATTCAGATGGATCGAGGCATTCGTGGGATAGTGGGGCAATCAGCTTGGGTTGAAGAAGATCGTCGATGAGGAAATTTGCTAAGTGTGAATTTATGTGATTGATCAAAGGATATGAAAGATGAAAGATGAGAACGACATCAGAAGCTGCAGAGCCAACCAGATGATGCATGAGAGTGACATAGTCGATATGGTCATGCTTGAGAATGAGTTCTCTCACAAAAAGATAATGAGATTGACACGCACAACTACAGAGGTTGTGGATCCTATGTAGATAGCAACCAGATGGTTCGAGGGTGTTATTTTAAGTGCTCTAAACGATTTCAAGAGTGATTATCGCAAGGAGGGAGTTGAGTGAGTCAGAACACAAATCAGTTTGTTTTGCAAAGGCATGGAATATGTGGCTAGCCGATAGGCCACTTGATAAAGATAGCTTTATCAATGAACGGTATAGGCATGCGCATGAGAGTATGTGGTTAGCCGAGGGACCACTTGATAGAAACATCAATGAACGACAGAGAAATTACGTATGAAAGTGTGGCTAGCCGAAGGGTCACTTGGTGATAAGAGCTTCATCAATGAACGAAAGTTAGGTGGGAGGATGGCTACTCAAAGCCAGTCGGCAAGGAGATGAGGAAGTCATATGCACCTAATAGAGAGCAAAGGAGAACCACATGAACACGATGCAAGAAACAAGGAAGGAGCCATGTTTCAAGGAGAGGCATTGTGAGAAAAGTGGGTTTGAAGAAAGAAGGCAAAAAAGGATGTAAATGGGGAATCTCAAGTTAAGGTGTTCAAGAATATGGGGGAATCCATTGTTGCTATGTTGAAGCTATGCTCAGTTTCAACTCGCCTTATTACTTGAGCTGGGGTTCAGGTGGGAGTATGTGTGCTCTGGGTTGTCAAGATACAATGAGGAGGATTATTCTCTAGGTGGGATTTGACGGGTGAGTTACTATAGTTTATTGATTATAGACTCCAGGTGGGAGATTGTTGGGTTATGGAGTCTAAGGAAACATGAAGATGAAGGAGAAAAATGAGTTTAAATCATTGGAGGAGTTCAAGTCGAAGATGAAGTGTTCAAGGAGGAGAAGGAAGCCAAACTGGATTAGGAGGTTTGGCACGACCATGCCAATAAAGTGCGAATGAGCATAAGGATTTTGGGCATTCGCACGGGCGTGCCAGAATAGGTGTGCGGCCGTGCCTATGAGCATATTTCTAGCCAGATTTCATTTCCTTATTTGAATGGGTTTTCTTCTTGGACAAGGTTTAGGGCTTCTTGTACACTTATATAAATATAGTTTCGACCTTTGTATTGTGTGCTTGACAGAGAGAGCTATAATACACAAGGGAGAATAACAAGATCGTGTCATGAGGGCTATGGGGCCTATGATAGCCATGGAGGCAATCCTTTAACCTTATCCATGTTCGAGTTGTTTAAGTTCTTCTAAGGGGGAGAGATATGTGAGAGGAGAGTAGTTTACATTGATTGACCATGTTTATATCTTAGTGATTACATGTGCACATTGTAAAAACCATCAAATATTGATCATAGTGAGTATTATGGCTTGGCATCGCCCTCAGATGTAGTAATGTGTTGATGAACTGGGTTAACAAATTATTGTGTTATTCTTTCATCCTTTTATCTGGGTGTGTGTTTGATTGTTTCTCTATAAAGTTATGATTACTAGTATGGGATAGTGGGTGTAAGACCGCACCCCCCCCCCAATTCCCAACAATGCTCATTTCAGGTTGCATGATTCAAGAAGTGTGATTCAGGCGAATTCAGATAGAGCCACAGTTGAATTCGTACCTGTGTGCAGACGTTGTTGATACGTATTATGTGATAGTTTTATCCTTGGAGGAAATTGCTTGTACCTGAAGTTGCACGAATTGAGGGCAAATTTTCTTTTAAGACAATATTTCTAATGTGACTCGATCAATCCTGATAAGTTATTCCAACTCCGTTTCTGTTACTGTTTGTTTTATTGATTCACGTTCTTTTTGTTATGTTTGCTATTGACTTAATAAAATTGTTACTATTGTTGATGATTGCCCTTTGATTAAATATGTTAATCTGTCATTGCATAATTAATATTCCAACATATTTGTCAGAAGATTGTCGTTAGAATATCTTTGTATGAAGAAGGAAATGTTGGAAATATTGAGAGTTTTTAAAGCTGTTTCGATAGCAATATTTATCAATGTTTGATTTCATAGTAGATATTTAGTAATATCATATTTTTGTTATGTACTTCCAATATTTAATTTCAGGCCAATAAAGTCATTAAAAGTTAAAGTTATTGGAATATGGTTAAAATAAATATAATTACTGTATTGATGAAAAAATAAAATTGTATATGTTGTCACTATAAAACTTATTTACAAAGTCTAATATCATATGTCATAAAATCAAAAAATATACTCCCTCCGTCCCAATTAAAGCTTCACCAATTACCCAAAAGGGCGTCCCGTTAGAAGCTTCACCTTTCCTTTTTTGGACATAAAATATTATTATTTCCTCCACTCATTCTCTCTCCTACATTATTTTAATACTCACAACACCATTATAATTTATTATTCCCTCCACTAATTCTCTCTCCTATTTTCAAATTACACTCACAACATTTTTTTTCCCTCCCATTACCATAATTCCCGTGTCCAAGGAAAATGGTGAAGCAATTGGTGGGACGGAGGGAGTATCTATGATTTCACGGTTATAAATAATCTAGCCATGATAGTTCTATATTAGGTCAAAACATTCCTTTATCGTGATATAGTAGGGGATAGTTTTTGTCTTAAGCGAACATATAAATGCATTAATGAACATAAAGAAGATGACATTCACTACAGTCAGATACTCATCCCATATATGATGATAGTTATGTAAATATGCAATCCTCGACAACATAATTGAGCTATCGACTTCGAATATTACCCAAACAAAAATTTGCTAATGATATCATCAAAACCAAACCTCCATCGAACGCCTTTACGAATTGTTATGGGCTAAATCTCGGATGACGACATCATGAACCTAGCCAGCATGTCAGCATCTTGGCTCCTGCAATTAAGGTAAAATAATTATTTTATTATTTGTATTAAATATATTTTTTACAGGATAAACAATAGAAAAATAAAAACATGCTATGTGGACTCTTCTCAACGGAATAGAAGACTGGGTCAAGGTTGAAGATAAGAGACCAAAATTTTAGGAAGTTAGTTGCAACATGTGTAAATCTTTTTTCTTATTTAAGAGCTATGAGGCTGGAACACTTAGACGGATGACTCACAGATTATCACTTGTACTCCTCTATAGCTCACCACCAATTGTAATTCATCAATCATTAATACAATCATTCGGGAAGGCAGGTGCTCATAAACACCTCCCGAGGTTTTATGCCGGCGAGATAGTTGTCCCAAGTGCTTTTCCTCGTTATATCGACGTGTCAATCTTGCTTTACCCTTACATCGATTATACTCCATTGCACCTTCCTCATTCTCTTTTGATTTAAATTACAGTTCATTGTTTTTTCACCAAAACACGAATAATGAATTTGGACGTCCAAATACTTATTTAAGTATAACTTGAAAACTATCAAAATTTGGCATTCAGAAAATCCCCACAAGAAATGTATTTGGCTTTGAGAACATCAAAAATTAAGCATTTGGGTCGGCAATAAGTGCCCAACCAAGCATTACAAACATTGCAACAAGAAGAAATTCAAAAATCACACAAAGGCTCTCACCACAAGAGAGAGAAGGCAGAGACTCTTGACTAATGAGAGAAATGGCATGTTGCTCCAAAAATGTTGTTTCTATGACTACCAACACATTTATCACCCCTTCTCATAATTCTGGAAAAATAATAATATTCATTTTAATTCAAAACAATGAATGAATTATTTTTTAGTTATCATTCTCGCTCCCGCAGTTATCAAAATTGCATTCACAAATCCCTAAACGGAGAAAATAGAGGTATTAAGCTCTAAAGGAGAGCATTTTCTTTTATCATTTATGATACTCTTTTTCCTTTTATATTCATGAGAAAAGAGAAATTTTGATATGTATAATCTAACTATATGGTTGTAGCATTTACTACTGTAAAACATTTTTTTGTTTTTATTACATGGGATGTGATAAATGAATTTTGAAAACAAGATATTTATAGTGACAACTAACAAAATTACTTTTTAATGAGAAAATATGTGTTAGTGAAAACATTTTGAAAAATAGTAATAATTCAAAAAATAAATTATTTCTCAAAAATGGGAAAATGGAAAACGGGAGGAGATGAAGAGACGGAAAATAAAGTAACAAAAATCGTTAACCGGGACGTAAGTCGAGTCTTGTACAATACAATCTCCGTAAGAAGATTTTGCCTTGCATTGTTGCTAACGGATTATAGACAATCCTCTCATAATCTAAAACGATTTTTCGACTCTTGATGGAAGTACTTCAAATAAAGAGACCTACGAACTAACTGTGTTCGGAATTTCTAAACTTGAAGGAGGAAGAACGCTTCGATATGCACTAACTACCAGAACTCTCTAATGCATTGTATGGTTGGAATGTATGAAACTGACATCCTAGGGGGACTAATTATAGTTTTCCAAGAGTTGTGGTACTTGTTGGGAAGAGGCACAATTCAGGTCGGATGAATCTGAACCGTCCGATCTGATCCAGATCAAAGCTCCAAATTTGTTAGAGCTATCCTCACCCACGAGTTGTGGTACTTGGTTCGAACCACTGCAAGCACCGAACCACCCAGTTTGACCCACAAGTTGAACCATCTTGATGGGTGAGATGGACAAAACTTTAAGGCTCCTTAGCTTCTAGCGACGATGCAAAGTGCAAAGTGTGCCCTAAAGTTCCCAATTGAATCACTATTTGCATGGTTGGACCAATGGACCACTAGGTTGTATGGTAGGAGGATAACACTTGATTGTTACCTGCTTGAAGTGGATGAGTTTATAAAATCTCCTACTTTGTGCTTTCTAGGCAATGTGAGATATAGTTTTCCATATTTACAAAACTCTTCAAAACCCCATATTAAACTGCATAGTTTGAGCAATAATTTTTCATTCATCACAATTTGGTTTTGAGAAAGTAAATACATCACATTATTCTACTCCAAATGTAAATTATAAATATGCAATATATTTTCATTTACATAAAATGAAATTACATTTAATTTTTGGTCAAATATTGGTCAAACCCAATATTTGGAACCAAATTCCAACAATCCCCCACATTAATGACAATTAATGCGTGCATGTATGCAAAATTGTTCAGAATTTCCGACGAACTATTATTGCATCAGGATCGATATCTTGTGGTTTTGAATCTTCCATAGCAAGATACTATTGGATATACTAGCCATTTAGTAGCGTGATGATTTGAACCAATTGACTTTTTAGTGTATACTGAGATAATAGTATTTACACAATAATAATTCTAACACTTTTTGTTTTCACGTTTTTATCCATTTTGGCCCTGAAACGTAACACATTTATAAGTGTTCCATTTAGAAGCGGCCCTTATTACTTCTCACTTATATAAGTGATCTCTGTAGCGTTGTGAGAAAATTTTCATCTTTTCATCTTTTTGAGTCGCCACCTATATTATTCGTTTGGAAACATAGGAAAACCATTTTGAAAGAGATTTGGGTTCGGGGCTTAGGTTATGAAATGGGTAGGTTTAGAAGGCATCCATTTCACCCAATCCGGAGATCGGTCTTGCTAAAGAAAAGAGAGGTTTTCAATCTTTTTAATAAAATAATTAAAGAAGAACAAATAAACCCTAATCAATTTCTTGATTAGGAATGTCGGATTGTATGCTTCGAGATCGCCTTCATTGACTGAAGGGACTCTAGGCTAATCCTTTTGATGGGATTACACTACTCTAAAATCAATAGAGAGGTTGAGAAGAGAAACGAAAGTTTAAAGGATGATTACCTTTTGAGAAGAGATTCGGACAGAGTTTCGACTCAAGTTTAGAGTTGAAACTTGATACGGACAGAGCTTCGCCTCGATCCTTGATTTGGATCTTGATGCGGACGGAGCTTCGCCTTGTTCCCTTGATTCGGGCTTCGATGTTTGTTAATCAACAAGGTTGACGAACAAACTTTGGGAGTTGTTTTGTGAGTGATTTGAAGGAGTCTTTCGTGGAAAGAAACCAACAAAATGTGTGTGTTGTGTGTTTTCTTGATCAAGGATCAGAAATGTCGACCTCTGAAACACTGGAAGTCATCCAGTATTTATAGGAGGTTGGAGAGGTGAAAGTGGAGAGGTAAAATCCCCTAGGAAGGTTCTAGAACTCAGTTCTGATTGGATACCCGAATTGATAAGGTTTTATCCAAAAAGAGAGTTTGAAACGGAGAAGGAGAGTGATTTCGCAGACATCCTCAAGCCGAGGGGGATATCTCGCGCGAGATAAGATATCTCGTGCGAGATAACTAGTCTGATGACTATTTTGTCCTCTTCAGTTGTTCCGTTAGTCAGTTAGGTCCAAAACTAACGAGGTTAGTTAGAAACTTAACGAAACATGACGAAACTGATATGCTTTCATCAAAACATAAAAGAGAGATGAAGAGTAGTGTAATCATGTAATTATGAGTTCAGAATAGGGTGTCTACAGAGCCCCTCGGCGACAGGTCTTATGAAAGAAGAAGTGTCGTCGATAGAAAAGACATCATTCTGAACTTTGGGATGGTCGTGCCGCACGGCTGCCTACGTATCTCTATCGGAGAATCAGACCAAAACGTATTTCGACTCCAAAACACGAAAAGGTTGCTTTAGGTATTTTGAAAATTATTTTTTGAAAATCGAGGAGATTTTATTTTTTAAAAAGGCAAATCCATACTGAGGAATCAAATCATGACCCAATTCTGAAGATACCTGTTTGTTGAAGTGAGGTGACGATCTTGGCGATTCAAGACCGGGCTTTTGTTGAGGTGACGATCCTGGCGATTCAAGACCGAGCTTTTGTTGAGGTGACGATCCTGGATATTCGGGACCGAGCTTTTTGTTGAGTAGTACTCGACATACTACTTGTAGATGCTTGACACATCTTAGATGCTTGACACACCTACTTGGTGACGATCCTGGCGATTCAAGACCGAGCTTTTTGTTGGTGAGTACTTGACATACTACCTGTAGATGCTTGACACACCTACTTGGTGACGATCCACCTGTTTGGGCGTTGAATCGGGCTTTTGTTGGTGAGTACTTGACATACTTACCCTAGATGCTTGACACATCTATTTGATGACGATCCACCTGTTTGGGCGTTGAATCGGACTTTTTGTTGGAATATGCTTGACGCATGGCACTTGACGTGATGGATGCTTGACGCAAAGGTTGCTTGACGCAATGGTTGCTTGACGCAAAGGTTGCTTGACGCAATGGTTGCTTGACGCGATGGTTGCTTGACGCAATGGATGCTTGACGCGATGTTTGCTTGACGCTATGGATGCTTGACACAATGGTTTGCTTGACGCGATCAATTGGGTGCATGAAAAAGTAGGCGAAATCCAAACACTCAACATGTTTGATCTAATTCTTGAAAGTAGGCACTTGACGTGCTTTATGCATTTTAATTCCTGCAAGAGGGTCAGTGAAAGCATTTTGCATAACAATATATATTCACTTAAGCATTTGTCTGTTCAAGACGATCAATGTGCACTCGACTCCAAGAATCAGCGGGGAGAATGAGTTTTGTTATGTGAGAATTGAAAATTGTTTGTGATTTAGATTTTGGTTTTGAAGACCAACTCGTGAGGTCCATCTAAAGATCGAATGAGACAATCGTCTAATAGGATTCCGTTGAGATAACCGAAGTTCAACACTAAGGTTCGAGATGGTTCGAGTATTTTTCCGTTGTCACAGGACTTTTTCATCGTCAAGCCCCAAGTTTCTCATGTGATGATCATTGACTGACCAAGGTCTATACCACTCCAATGGCTTTTGCTGTGTAGAACTGATGCTGCGCAATCCAAAGCACATATTTTCCAAGGCTTCTCTTGACACTAAGCCCCAAGACTTCTTGTATGATGTAGATGACTTCGCGAACAGGCTTGTGAGGCTGCGTGAATTGAAGAAGGATCCCCTCCTTTTTCCCTTTGAATTTTTTTTTCTTTCTTAGTGACGCACCCTGGTTTTTGCCTAGACTTCCCTTTCGGGTTTTCAATCTAGCGGGCATCTCTTTTGCGTCTTTTGTTTTTGTGCTCTAACTTTTGCCTAGGCCGCTCTTTACGAGTTTTCAACCTAGCGAGCTATTCTCTTTTTTTTTTTTTTTTTGAAAAGTATGTGTACTCGAAGGTGACTCAGTTGGAAGAATCTCATTAAGGAGAAAGATGAGATCTCGAGTTTAGTGGAGGAGAGACGGACTCTATTTTTTGGAAGGTGATCCAAGCATTGACTCTTTTGGGGAGTGTATTCTCTAATGATGATAGTGAGAAACGAAGAGGAAAGCCCCTAATGCAGATTTGATTACTCTCGAGAGTTTGAGTAAGGATTGACTGGGGGAGGAAAGGTTAGGAAGCCCCAGTTTTGATGCTTGGATTTCAAGAGTGTGTATGAGAATGGCTAAGAGGAAGCTCCTAGACTCAACAAAGAACGCTATATAGCTCAAAGGTCTAGAAAAGTTGCTCTACTTTTAATGGACCTTGCATCATCTAGGAATATATTAACGAGTTTGAAAAGAAAGCCAATCGTTAGCATGACTTAAGGCTAAATATTTCTCTTTATGGATTGATGTTGAAAGTCTTCTTCATTTGCGGGAGAGTCCTTCTTGCCTTTGTTGAAATTTCATCCTTGTTGTGGGGCGATGAAGGCTTGAGAGTTTTTCTCTCTTTTTTTTTTTTTTTTTTTTTTTTTTTTTTTGATGCTCTATTTTTGCCTAGGACGATTTGAGGAGTTTCGACCTAGCGAGCTTTTTATTTTTGTACTCTCAAAGCCTTGAATTGAGTAGCCCCACTTTTCTTGGGATGAATGTTGATAGCAGCGCCTTTGGCTTCCTTCGTTTGTTGATCTTCGACTTTCAACATGAGTAATGTTTAGCCTTAAGCCTTCTAATGATAGTTTTCATTTCAAACTTGTCTTGAAGTGATGATTTAAGGAATTAGGGTCCATTATTCAGCATGGATCAAATGATACTCATAAAGAAAAACAACTTTAGGGAAAGTGTTTAGAATAAAGAGATAACTTTTATTGATAAGGAAATTTGAAACAGACTCGATAGTTTACTTGACACAAACTAGAGAAGATAGAGATGGACTAGAATGACAGAATGACTCTTCGAGAACATACTAGAAAATTGACCTAATCTATATTTTTTTTTCTCTTTTTTTTTTT
This sequence comes from Adenophora triphylla var. japonica, assembly GCA_022495995.1. Lineage (NCBI taxonomy): Eukaryota > Viridiplantae > Streptophyta > Magnoliopsida > Asterales > Campanulaceae > Adenophora > Adenophora triphylla. The sequence goes on along the minus strand of JAFEMH010001853.1, from coordinate 346,420 downwards.
CAAAGGAAAAGGGAGAGGACAATCGGAGCCCCAAGGTGGTGATGCTTCAGTTGATCTTGCCGGCTTCATACAAGTCTTGGATTACATCCTTCAGATGATGGCAGTCATTGGTGTCATGGCCACTATAGTTGTGAAATTTACAAAACAAGTAGGGATCATGATCAAGACGAGAGCTTTTTCCAAGAGAATTTCCTTCTCTAGGCTTAACTTTTCCTTCTTCTATAAGGATGTCAAAGAGACCTTCTTGGGTAATTCCTTCAAGTTGGACATATCGTCTATCTTTTCGCTTTCTTTCTGGATGGGGAGCAACAAATGACTTAGGATTGGTGAATCTACTAAGGTCATGGAGCCTTTCTTGGTTGGATTCCTCAAAGTGAGCATGATCTCCATATTTTCCTCCCTTGTCGTGTCGAGACCTTTCCTCGTTGAGTTCGACCATTTTGTGAAGTATCTTGATCTTTTCTTCATAGTCTTCTGTGCATGCATGTAGGCTAGACATTCATCCTCGATTTGGGCCCTTAATTCGACTTCCACTCGGGCTCTTATGTTGGACTCCATTTGGGAACACACATTAATGATACATGCCTTAATGATTGACTCAACCTCTTTATGCTCATGCTCCTTGCTTTGAGTGTGCTTGTCTCTTGGATCCGTGATCTCCATGATTTCTAGCTTGTTGAGTTTTGTCTCGAGGGTGGCAATTTGTTGAATATGAGCCATTTTTTCTTGCTCGAGATGGTTCTTGAGAGTCTTGATTTCTTCGGATGTGAATTCTACGACTTGCTTATCCTCTTTGGGGGTGCCACTTGCATAGAGAGTAGACGGAGTAGTTGCCATTGGAGAGGTAAGGGAGCTTGACGACCTTAGAGATGAACTAGAGATATCCCAACGAAACGCCTTTTCGAATATTAGCCCCAAACGATCCTAGATGGAGGAAAGGATGATGGTTAAAAATACCTCACGAGCGATTTTTTTTTGAAGCTTTATTCTTTTTATTAGAGACGAAGTTTTGACTCAAGGAGGGAGCGCACATCGATCATCAATTACAAACACAGATTCTGCAAATAATATCTCGCACGAGACTAAGTGATCTCGCACGAGATAACCATCCGGAAAGATGGATTTTTCCTCATTTTATTTCCTAGATTCATGGTCGGATGGACAAAGATCCGTTTTCTATCTAGCATCCTAGGTAAATCTTGCAGGCATACGTAATTCGAACCAAACCTAGGGACTCGGTAATTGACCATTCTTTGTGAGGTACAGCCACATAAAATTGACCGGAAGGATTATTTTTCTTTTAAAGGGACTTCCGAAAGGGTCATTCCGAAGGGACATTTCCGAAGGGACTTTTTCTTTTTCCGAAGGGACTTTTTCGAATCCTTTCTCGATTGTCAATTTTATATTAGCTTTACCTTGGTCAAAGACAAGAAAGATTACCAAGTCGAAACCGACCGGTCACGGAGTGTTCCTAGAAAGACAATCTACATGATATGTGGCGATGCAGGGCTGGAAGGCTAGGCTCCCCGCGATATGACAATCTAGGTGGATTGAATACGCGGAGTGGGATGGTCCAACTTCGGAGAGACCGGCGACTAGGTGGTTACCGTCATCCGTCCTTAGTGTGGGTCCCGGGTTTATAGAGGGTATGCAGTGCAATGACAGTTATAGTATGACGTGCGCGTGTGTGATAGTCAATCTATGTGATAGAGTAAAATAGAAAGTTTTTTTTTTTTTTGAAAGTTAAAAGAGAAAACAGATAGTGGCCGCACCAAGTGGTTGCCTACGTTTCTCCCAAATTAGGAAGACTCAGGCCGTCGTAGTTCCACATAAAGAGAGAGAAAGAGAGATAAATAATTCAATTTACAACTCCCGAATCCCCAATGGACCGGACTTTAATTAAATAAAACCCAATCACACGTAGTTCATAAATAATAATCAATTATTTAAATGAAAATAAAGATTCGAGTTCTACACCTTAAGGGAGGCCTTAAGATGCAGGAACTCTGCAGATAATGAATTCTGGGATCCCCCTTGCGTGTTCGGTTCTCGTCTTGGACTATGAGATGAACGGGAGAAACCAGAAAACAACCAGATTGCCGAAGCAATATCTCGCGCGAGATATGATATCTCGCCGCGAGATATGCTTCATCTGAGAGCAGAAAATTCGAATTTAAATTTTTTTTTTTTTGAAAACCTCTCTTTTAATTTTGACGCAAGTTTAAGCCTCTTAATTTTAAGTCCCCAGCAGAGTCGCCACTGTAAGCGTTGTGAGAAAATTTTCATCATTTCATCTTTTTGAGTCGCCACCTATATTATTCGTTTGGAAACATAGGAAAACCATTTTGAAAGAGATTTGGGTTCGGGGCTTAGGTTATGAAATGGGTAGGTTTAGAAGGCATCCATTTCACCTAATCCGGAGATCGATCTTGCTAAAGAAAAGAGAGGTTTTCAATCTTTTTAATAAAATAATTAAAGAAGAACAAATAAACCCTAATCAATTTCTTGATTAGGAATGTCGGATTGTATGCTTCGAGATCGCCTTCATTGACTGAAGGGACTCTAGGCTAATCCTTTTGATGGGATTACACTACTCTAAAATCAATAGAGAGGTTGAGAAGAGAAACGAAAGTTTAAAGGATGATTACCTTTTGAGAAGAGATTCGGACAGAGTTTCGACTCAAGTTTAGAGTTGAAACTTGATACGGACAGAGCTTCGCCTCGATCCTTGATTTGGATCTTGATGCGGACGGAGCTTCGCCTTGTTCCCTTGATTCGGGCTTCGATGTTTGTTAATCAACAAGGTTGACGAACAAACTTTGGGAGTTGTTTTGTGAGTGATTTGAAGGAGTCTTTCGTGGAAAGAAACCAACAAAATGTGTGTGTTGTGTGTTTTCTTGATCAAGGATCAGAAATGTCGGAGCCTACGAAACACTGGAAGTCATCCAGTATTTATAGGAGGTTGGAGAGGTGAAAGTGGAGAGGTAAAATCCCCTAGGAAGGTTCTAGAACTCAGTTCTGATTGGATACCCGAATTGATAAGGTTTTATCCAAAAAGAGAGTTTGAAACGGAGAAGGAGAGTGATTTCTGCACATCCTGTCGAGGGGATATCTCGCGCGAGATAAGATATCTCGTGCGAGATAACTAGTCTGATGACTATTTTGTCCTCTTCGCCTGTTCCGTTAGTCGCTAGGGTCCAAAACTAACGAGGTTAGTTAGAAACTTAACGAAACATGACGAAACTGATATGCTTTCATCAAAACATAAAAGAGAGATGAAGAGTAGTGTAATCATGTAATTATGAGTTCAGAATAGGGTGTCTACAATCTCCTATACAGAGTATCATGCTACTATACCACGTACGTATATGAATCATCAAAAGTTAAATAACTTACCCTCACCACTGTTGCAAGCACCTACACTTGGATATTCTAGGAATGAGTATGAAACATGTTCCAAGTGTTTATACTGAACTCTCAAAGCTTAGTTGTCTCTTTGAACCAAGGTCTTGGGGTCTCTAATTCTCAAGGTTGAGTATCTGCTAAGAAAGTTTTTTCATTGTGGCATTTAAACCCATTCCTCCTAACAGCTTAAACATTTGATCTCTGTTTATGCCTTTTGTAAGCGGATCTGCTAGATTATCCTTTAACTTAACATAGTCAACAACGATAACTCCATTTGAGATCAATTGTCTGATGGAATTATGTCTACGATGAATGTGTCTAGACTTACCATTATACATATTACTATGTGCCCTTCCTATTGCTGACTGACTATCACAATGTATAGGTACAATAGACACAGGTTTATTCCAATAAGGAATATATTCCAAAAGATTCTTTAGCTCAAGGTTGAGTATCTGCTAAGAAAGTTTTTTTGTTGTGGCATTTAAACCCATTCCTCCTAACAGCTTAAACATTTGATCTCTGTTTATACCTTTTGTAAACGGATCCGCTAGATTATCCTTTAACTTAACATAGTCAGCAACGATAACTCCATTTGAGATCAATTGTCTGATGGAATTATGTCTACGATGAATGTGTATAGACTTACCATTTTACATACTACTATGTGCCCTTCCTATTGCTGACTGACTATCACAATGTATAGGTACAACAGACACAGGTTTATTCCAACAAGGAATATATTTCAAAAGATTCTTTAGCCACTCAGCTTCTTCTCCATCTTTGTCTAGGGCTATAAACTCATATTCCATCGTAGATCGAGCTATACAAGTTTGTTTGGAAGATTTCCATGACACTACTCCTCCACATATTGTGAAAACATATCCACTTGTGAATTTGGAGTCTTTGTGTCTGATATCTAGTTAGCGTCACAGTATCCCACTAATACTATCAGATATCTTCTATAAAGTATCCCATAATTCATTGTAAACTTTAGATACCTCAATACTCTTGTTAAGACTTTCCTATGATCCCTACTGAGTTTACTTGTGAACCTGCTTAGTTTGCTCATTGAATATGCGATGTATGGACGTGTACAATTAGTTAAGTACATTAGACTTCCAATTATCCTAGCATATTCCAGTTGGGAAACTGATTCACCTACATTTTTTGACCAAGTGTAGACTCAAGTCTACTAGATTCTTAGCCGGAGGACTATCGATGACATTGAATTTTCGAAGAACATTTTCAAGATAAGGAGACTTTGATAGGATTATCCCTTTTGATGTTCTAGAAATCTTTATTTCTAATATAACATCAACTAATCCAATATATTTCATGTCAAAATGTTTCTTTAACATGACTTTAGTATTCATGATCAATTCATGAGTACTTCACTTTATCAATATGTCATCTAAATAAACACAAAGACTAGGCAATTGAGAAGACCATAGCATAGAGAGCAGATGTTCCTTTAATGTAGACACACTTGTCACATTCATTTACCTTGAATCCATTTGATAGCATTGTTCGATCAAACTTCTCTTGCCATTATTTAGGTGCTTGTTTTAGTACGTACAATGACTTTACAAGTTTAGGCACCTTTTGCTCTTTTTCAGGAGTTACGAACCATTCGGGTTGTTCCATGTATATATCTTCTTCCAACTCTCCATTCAAGAAAGCTGTCTTTACATCCATTTGATGTATCTCAAGGTTATGCACTGCAACAATGGCATGAGAACACGAATGGACGTGATCCTTGTAACATGAGAATATGTATCAAAAAAATCATATCCTTCTTTTTGTTAAAACCCTTTGGATACCAGCCGGTAGAGCTGTCAATTCGGGAATACGGGATGGGACGGGACGAAATTATGTTGTCCCACGACGGGAACGGAACGAGACAAAACGGGACGGGACTAAAATACTCTGTCCCATCCCGTCCCATTTGCGGAATGCGGGATACCGCGGGACAATGCGGGACCCGTTGACTAAGAGAGATAAGCGTTGACTAGATCCATTTCATAAAGTCAAGAGGAAGCGTGACCGAAAGAAAGAGGTAAAATAATACAATTAGTTAATTATGTTTTGTAGTTTATACCTGTTTTCTGCAAGATCAATGTGCATTACATGCATAATGCATCCCTTTGTAATTAATGAGCTTGAACAAGGTCATAAACTAACATTACTCCGTATAAGTTAGTGTGAATTACTTGTTTTTGCCAGCGCTTATTTTACGTAATAATGTTCTCTGATAGATTGTTTTGTGCATAATATCCTACCATTTATAGTGGTTGGCATGATTAGAAAATCAATGTATACTACTGGTATATAAAGCGATGACCAACTTTTGTGCATATATAACCCTTCGTACATACTCCAACCATAGTTCCCACCCTTCGTGATTTTATCAACCACCTCGTATCGATCCTACATGGTTCAAAACAAATGTGAGCATTCACGAATTTGGGGAATACCTATAGAGGCTTAAGCATACACAGGACGGGACGGGATGGGCGGGACCGCACTATGTTGTCCCGCAACGGGAATGGGACGAGACGGGACAGGACTAAACGGGACGAGACTAAAATATTTCATCCCATCACGTCCCATTTGTATGACGGGATGGGATGTCCCGACGGGACCGTCCCAACTTGACGGCTCTACCAGCCGGGCTTTAAACTTATCAATAGATCAATCAACCTTGTACTTCCTTCTAAGGATCCATTTACAACCTAACGATTTACATCATTTAGGAAGATCCATCTCCCAAGTATGATTATTCATAATGAACTCTATTTCACTGTTAATAGCTTCTTTCCATAACGGAGTATCTGGACTAGATAAAGCTTCTTTAACAGTTGTAGGTTCGTTTTCTAACATGAAAGAAAGAAAACCAGGACCAAAAGATTTTTCAACTCTTGGCCTCTTACTGCCCCTGGATCCTTCTTCTTCTACTTCTTTATATTGAGAAGAACTATTCACAGTTTCATAGGTCTATAGTTAGAACTTATTTCTTTCCGTTTCTTTGAAGGAAATATATTTTCAAAGAATACAACATTCTTTGATTCTATCGTCATTCCTTCATGCATATCAGGAACTTCCAACTTGTGCACTATAAATCGATATGCACTACTATTGTTTGTATATCCTATGAAAATATAGTCAATTGTTTAGGACCGATTTTGACTTGTTTGGGCTTAGCCTAATTCAACCTTAGCCAAACACCCCCACACTTCAAGGTATTTATAACAAGGCTTACGATTATACCATAATTCATAAGGAGTCTTATCATTTTCTTTCTTAGGTATTTTATTAAGAATGTAGTTAGATGAAAGTATGGCTTCCCCCCACAAATTATCAGGTAAGCTAAAGCTTATCAACATTGAATGCATCATCTCTTTAAGAGTATGATTCTTGCGTTCAGCTACTCCGTTAGACTGAGGTATTTATGGTGTTGTCGTTTGTTGAATTATATCAGATTCCCAACATAAGTCTTCAAACGGAGCAACATATTCTCCTCCACTGTCACTTCTAATCTTCTTAATTTTTATATTAAGTTGATTTTCAACTTTATTCTTATAAGTCTGAAAAGCCTCTAAGAATTCATCCTTACTTTTCAATAGATATAAATAACAATATCTTGTGCAATCGTCTATAAATGTAATGAAATACTTCTTCCTACCTCGAGTTTACACATACTTTTAATCACAAATATCTGTGTGAATTAATTCAAGATGTGTTGTGTTTCTTATTATTGAACCAAATGACTTTTCAGTAATTTTTTCTTCAACGCAAATTTCACATTTATTAGTTGAATCGGATTTTGACATCTAAATTAAATCTTGATTCACTAACTTATTAATTGTGTTAAAATTTACATGTCCCAATGTCATAAGTTAGGAATATCCAACAATTAAACATAAGAAACAATACTCTTATTCTTCGCGTTAAGGCGGATAACATTCATTATATTCATCTTAAAAAGACCCTTCTCAAGGTAACTTTTTCCAAGGAAAAGACCCTTCTCAAGGTAACTTTTTCCAAGGAAAAGGCCATTTTTGGTCAATACAAACTTGAAACACTAATCTAAAATCGGCCTTTCTTAACAGAGCATCAGAAGTCAACTCCTTCCCTGAAGTCATCTTCAGCACAACTTTTTCAATGCTCACAACATTCAAAGTAGCAGAGTTTTCCATATACAGTTTCCTTTTGAAAATGGGAGTATAGGACTAGCACCTGTATCTATCCACCATTCTTTTGGATTATCATTCAACTTAGCCAAATTGGCCTCAAATACCACATCAGCAAAATCAAGCTCCATATCATCAACAATGTTAGCTTGATCCCTGTTGCCTCTTTGGTCTTCTCTTCTTAGGTGCCGACAATCCTTAGCTACTTGACCGAGCTTGCCACAATTGTAGCAGTCCCCTTTAAAATTCTTGACCGACTTCTTCCTAGCTTTCCCAGAATGTTTCCATTTCTTGTTTGCGCTTGTGCTTGCTTCAACGAGGTGGACCTTTACTTCTATCTTGCCTTTGTTAGCCTTGGCTTCAACCTTGGCCTCATTTTTTTCGGTTATTCTCCTCAATTTGAAGACGAATCACCAGGTCTTCTATCTTCATCTTCTTGCGCTTATGCTTGCGATAGATCTTGAAGTCCTTCCATGTTGGTGGCAATTTCTCAATAATTGATGCCACCTTGAATGGTTCATTCATAACCATCCCTTCAGCAGTTAATCCATAAAGGATTAACTGAAACTCATCTACTTGGCTGGCCACTGTATTTGTGTCAAACATCTTGTAATCAAGGTACTTACCGACTACAAATTTCTTTGAACCAACATCCTCAATTTGATACTTCCGCTCCAAACTGTCCCACAACTCTTTGACCATCTCCACGAGACAGTACACACTATAAAGGGCATCATCTAGCCCATTTATGATGTAATTTCTACACAAGAAATTACCATGATCCCATGCCTCCTTAGCAATCCGCCTTGATGGTCGAAATCATCAACTGGTATGGCAGAAGGGTTCTCTTTCAAGAACTTCTGCAGACTTAGGGTGGTTAAGTAAAACAACATCTTTTGTTGTTACCTCTTGAAATCCACCCCAATCAATGTTGTTGGTTTCTCAGCATGTGCCGGGTGAGTCGGAGCAGGAGCAGATGCAACATTCTAATAAGTTGCATCTAGGGTCTGACTGGGAGTAGGCCCAGATGATTGTGAAGTATCATTTTCATTAGCCATTCTAAAGAAAATTGCTTAAAAAACAAATATTTTTTTAACGATTGTTAATGAAAATATTTTGAAAAATAGACATAATTCAAAAAATAAATTGTTTCTCGAAAATGGGAAAATAGAAAATGGGAGGAGATGAAGAGACGGAAAATAAAAGTAACAAAAATGGTTAACTGGGACGGAATTCGAGTCTTGTGCAACACATTCTCCGTAATAATAATTTGCCCTGCACTGGTGCTAACGGTTTAGCGGCAATCCTCTGTAAGATAAAATGAATTTTCGACTATTGATGAAAGCATTTCAAATAAATATACCTACGAACTAAGGGTGTTTGGAATTTCTAAACTTGAATGAGGAAGAATAATTCAATATGCACTAATAAACAAAACTCTCTAATGCTTTGGATGATTGGAATGAATGAAACTGACATCATGGTGGGCTATTTATATTTTTTCAAGAGTTGTGGTACTTGTTGAGAAGAAACACAATTCAAGTTGGACGGATTTGGATCGTCCGATCTGATCCTGATCAAGGATCCAGGTTCGTTGGAGCAATCCGCACCCATTCGGAGTGACGCCCTAAAGTGCCCAATGTCTCTTTGCACGCTTTGCGGGCTCGGATGGTGCTTCGCACCATTCTCGTTGTTCGAATTTGAGATATTACAAAACTAGCACAATTGGGCCACTATTTGTATGGTTAGCCCAATTGACCACTAGGTTGTATGGTGGTTGTATAACACTTGATTGTTACCTCATTAAAGTGAATGCGTTTATAAACTCTCCTAGTTTGTGATTAAGAGGTAATGTGAGATATGACTTTTCATATTAACAAAACTTTTCATAAACCCATTTTAAATTGCATCGTTTGAGCATTAATTTCTCATTCACCACGATTTGATTTTGAGAAAATAAATACATAACATTAATTTACTACAAATGTAGATAATAAATATGCAATTTATTTTCATTTAAATAAAATGAAATTATATTTAATATATGGTCAAATATTAATCAAATCCAATATTTAAAACCAAATTTCAACAAAAAATATGTTAGCTTCGAACTGTTCCAATGAATATTATAAATTCTTCTAACCCTACTACTTTTGATTTTTTGTTGCAATCTCCTTGCCCTGGATGATTAGTTCCATATCAAGTATCTTTTTCATAGATTTACAATGGATTCTTGATAAAGGTGTAGGAACATAAATGATCCATTAACCATGAACCGTCTCATAACTAGATTAAGAAGAGAAGAAGAAGAAGAAGAAGAAGAAGAAGAAGAAGAAGAAGAAGAAGAAGAAGAAGACGGAAGCGTGTACCTTGTGATTCCATGATTGTTCTTTGTCTTGTTCTTGAGTAAAAAGATGAAGTATGAAGATAGTCTTCAAGGAAAGGAAGAGTAGATCTTCTAAATGATGAGTGCCCTTATTCTCTTTAGTCTTCAAGTACTTAGGAAGAGTTTGGACTGAATGAGAATATAAATAACTAGTGATTCATAGGCTTGATGGATAGGCCTTTATATAGGAATCCAAGGGGCACTTCATTTAGGGACTACACCTATTGATATATAAGACATTACCATTATACCCATCATTTAATGGTATACTTATATTATGGAATTCTACATATTATATTATATCATATACTTTATATTAATCATTATAATATTGATCACTATTTTATTAAGTACTTTCACTAATAATATATGTTTATATAATCCATGTTCTAACAATCTCCCACTTGGATTATAATAACATATATTTATACTTAATAAAATTCTTCAATCATATTTATAACATAAATGACAACCCTTATGTGCACTTTGTTGTCATTTGAAAACAATCCCGTCCATTAGTCATATAAGTATAAGGACTAAAGGGGCAGTCGTTGTAATTGATTCGCAACTAAACCCACATTAATCACATATATATATCCAACTAAATGACATAGATTAAGTATAGATATGTAGCATGGAATATTAACGAATATATATGAAGAATGCATATATATATTCTCCAACTAGTCCTACTTTAACCAAATGAGATCAATTTAAATAAAAACAACACAAGGAAATAGAAAACAAAACTCCCACTGATTTAAGCATTATCAAAAGTCATTACACCCATATGAGCAACATGCTCGTGAAATACTAAAGGAGATAATGCCTTAGTAAATGGATCCGCTAACATGGAGTTTGTACCAATAAGTTCTATTTCTATTTGTTCATTTTGTACTCTCTCTCTCTCACAACAAGAAACTTAATATCTATATGCTTAGATTTAGATGAACTCTTGTTGTTATTGGAGTACAATACCGCGGCCCGATTGTTACAATGTAACTTAAGCGGTCTTTCAACACCTTTGACAATCCGCAGTCCTTCAATGAATTTACGCAGCCATATAGCTTGATTGGATGCCTCATAGCAAGCAACAAATTCGGCTTCCATGGTGGAAGTAGTAACTAATGTTTGCTTGGCACTTCTCCAAGATATCGCTCCACCGGCCAAAGTGAAGACATAACCTGATGTCGATTTGCGACTATCTTGCATCCAGCAAAGTCGGAATCGGAAAAACCAATGATCTCAAGATGATTCGACTTTGTATATGTAAGCATGTAGTTCTTTGTGTTTTGCAAGTATCTCATCACTCTTTTGGCTGTAACCCAATGTTCTCTTCCTGGATTGCTTTGATATCGCCCAAGCATGCCAACAATAAAGGCAAGATCTGGGCGAGTACAGACTTGTGCATACATTAGGCATCCTACTGTCGATGCGTAAGGGATATTTTCCATATACTTGGATTCAAGATTATTTTTAGGACATTGATTTAAACTGAACTTATCTCCCTTAGAAACTGGGGTGTCATGTGGTTTACAATTTTCCATGCTAAGCCTTTGTATTACCTTCTCTATATAGCTCTTTTGTGATAATCCTAACATACCTCGTAAGCGATCACGATGTATTTGGATTCCTAATACAAAAGAAGTTTCTCCAAGATCTTTCATCTCAAATTTGTTTGAGAGAAATTTTTTAGTTTCCTTAAGAAGGTCCTTATCATTACTTGCAAGTAAAATGTCATCCACATACAAGACCAAAAATATAAACCTACTCCCACTGAACTTATGGTACACACAATCTTCACCAAGATTCATTTCAAAGCCAAATGAAAGAATAACTTGGTTAAATTTTAAGTACCATTGACAAGATGCTTGCTTAAGCCCATAAATGGATTTCTTAAGTTTACAAACTAGTTGACTAGTTTGATCCGAATCAGTCACCATTTTTGGTTTCTTCATATAGATAGTTTCCTCAATATCGCCATTGAGAAAAGCTGTCTTTACATCCATTTGATGAAGCTCAAGGTCAAAATGTGCCACTAAAGCCATAATGATCCTAAAAGCATTTTTAGAGGATACCGGTAAAAATGTTTCTTTGTAATCAATGCCCTCCTTTTGAGTAAATCCTTTAGCGACAAGCGAGCCTTATGTCTTTCCACATTACCTTGTGAATCCCTTTTGGTCTTAAAGATCCATTTACATCCGATGGGTTTCACATTTGTAGGTAATGGGACAAGATCCCAAACGTCATTGTCATTCATGGATTTTAACTCTTCATTTATGGCATTAATCCACTTATGAGAATTTGGACCACTAATGACTTCATGGAAGGTGATTGGATCATCTCCCACTAAACCTAACGGTTCCTCATTCTCGGCAAGATACACATCATAATAATCCGGTATAGCACTCCTTCTTGCTCTATTAGATCTTCTTAATGGCACTGGTTCTTCTTGATTTTGAGGGTGTTGAATTTCCTCATCAACATTTTCATGTTGTTCATTAATAGGAGAATTAACGTCATTTTGAATTATATGTTCTTGTCGAATTTCAGGCACAACTGCTTGATTTTCGATAGGAACTATAGGAAGAGGTATAAAAACGAATTCCTCTTCCATTTCTTCAAATTCAAAATTACTATTCAAAATTTTCCCTCTAAATTCAACATCCTCAAAGAACCTAGCATTTCCCGTCTCGAAAAAGGTTCTAGTCTTTGGATCATAGAATTTATATCACCTAGATCTTTGAGAATACCCTACAAAATAACTACTAACTGTCTTAGCATCCAACTTTCCTTCGTTAGGTCTATAAGGCCTAGCTTCGGCTGGACAATCCCAAACATGAAGATGATTAAGGGACGGTTTCTTACCGGTCCATAATTCATAAGGGATTTTGTCAGTAGCTTTTGAAGGAGCTCTATTAGGTAGGTAGGTTGCGGTTTTCAAAGCATCTCCCCATAATGAGTGAGGTAAAGAAGTACAAGAAATCATACTTCTTACCATATCCTTAAGGGTTCTATTGCGTCTCTCGGCTACACCATTCATGCTAGGTGTCCCCGGCATGGTGTAGTGAGGGACAATCCCATACTCTTCCAAATAGCGAGCAAAAGGACCCGGACGTTGTTCTCCCGAACCATCATTCCGACCGTAGTATTCACCACCACGATTGGATCTAACATTCTTAATAGTTTTTTCAAGTTGATTTTTAACTTCGGCTTTAAAAGACTTGAAAACGTCCAATGATTGAGACTTTTCATGAAGTAAATAAATGTATCCATAACGAGAGAAGTCATCTATGAACGTAATAAAATATGTTTGTCCGTTCCATGAAGGGGTAGGGAACGGTCCACATATGTCCGTATGAATTAGTTCTAAGACTTTTGTATCTCTCAAGGATTCATTTTTGTTTGTACTATTCATAAATTTTCCCTTAAGGCATTCAATACAAAAGTTATTTTCTGGAGTATCAAGCTTATGTAGTATTCCCTCGGACACAAGCTTGTCAATTCTCCTTTTGGAGATATGACCCAAACGCCTATGCCACAAGGTATAAGAGTTTTACTTGAAAACTTTCGTTTTATGCCTCGAGAGTTAGTTTCATTATTATGGGACTCATTTAATGAATTGACTGTGTCAAGTAAATATAGATTATCAATGTAAGACAAAGAACTAGTACCAAAAAGCTTTGAATCAAAATATAAATTGCATTTATTATTACTGAAGATACAAGAATAACCTTCTCGATCCAATTTAGTGACGGAAATTAAATTCCGTCTAAAAGATGGAATAATAAATACATTGTTCAAAACCAAAAAGTATCCAGTACTTAAGGATAATCTATAAGTCCCTATGCCTTCCACCTCTACCGGCTTTCCAGCTCCCATGTAGATGAATCTTTCACCTTCATTAGGCATTCGGTAGTTCAGGCAACCCTGCATACATGAACTTATGTGAGTAGTTGCACCGTAGTCTAACCACCATATATACGAAGGATTTGAAACTAAATTAGCTTCAGTACAAACAAAGCTAAATGACATACCTTTCTTAATTCGCCATTGGCGATACTTAGGGCAGTCGGGCTTCATGTGAGTGGGGTCCTTGCAAAAGAAGCACTTTTTCACCTTTTGATTATTTGACGATCCCTTAGGCTTCTTTGATGCAACCACAATCTCCTTACCTTTTCTCTTAATCCCACGAGAAGAGGTAGATGCATAATGTGCACTTTCGGTTTTGGTGTGTTTCAACCTATCTTCTTCCTCCGTGACATGTGAAATTAATTCATTAATATTCCACTTGTCCTTTTGACAATTATAGGTCATTTCAAACTGACCAAATTGTGAAGGAAGAGAAATTAAATCCAAATGCACAAGCAAGTCTTCCGACAAGTCCAACTTGAGTGCTTTTAATTTCGTTGATAGATGAAACATTTCCATTATGTATTCCCTTAGGTTTCCGGTGCCCGTCAGCCTAAGCATAATTAAGAATGCAGTTCCGGAGACATTTCTGAACAGTGTCTCTGAGGATGATGGTGCAAAAGGTTTCCTAGATGCCCTTATACATCATGGAAACAAGCTTCCTTAAGGTAGCACTTGTTTCCGATTTATCGCTTTTTGCAAAGCGTTGTTCTAGGGCATCTAGGAAACCTTTTGCACCATCATCCTTGGAGACACTGTTCAGAAATGTCTCCGGGACTGCATTCTTAATTATGCTTAGGCTGACGCGATTAGAACGCTTCCACCTCTCTGAACTCAAGCGGTCTTCCGCAGTGCTTTTATCAGTTAGAGGGGCAGGAGCTTGTTCTCTTAATGCGAGGTCAAGGTCCAAATAGCCTAAGACCATAATAATCTTGTTTTTCCAAGTTTTATAGTTTGTCCCAGTTAGCAAAGGAATTGAATTTAAGGCAGTAGTAACAGATGAAGCATTGATCAAATCTGAATGAAGAGAACAAAAGAATGAAATAAAACATATATAGAAAACTACACAATGATTAATTATATCAAAATGAATTTCATCATAATAAAATATAATCAATATGACATCAAGACTAATCTTTGGATTGCGAATTGACTCACAATTTGATTTATCTTAGGGTAAACAAATAGCTTAAACAACACACTTTAAATACTTGCCTTCCTTTGGGCCGGATCAAGTATAAAAAATGTCCTAAAATTTAAGGTATTTGTTCCCCGGTAATAAAGAACATAAATGATTCACTTTAAACACCCGCCTTCCTTTGGGATGGTTCACAGCATTTAAAATGACCAAAAGTTTAGTTCAATTATTACCCCATAAATGTAAATACTTAGTCAACAACAAGGTCTCCTTTGGGAAACAAGCATGTTATCACATATCAATATTTACATTCATCACTTTAACAAATTTGTATTTAAATAACATAAATTGCTTTGGCAACAATATTATTTAAACAATAAATAAATTTATTTAAGCATATAATTAATCATACTTTAGGGCACTTAAGACTTTAAGGTAATTTCTGAAAATTTAAAGGGTAAAGAAATAAGCGAAATTTATTAATAAAAGACAATATCCTTTTGTTCTACCCGTCCATTCTTAAAGTTTAATAACTCCAAGAACCACCAAAGCGCGACTGGTGTCCAGATATTATAATTTATTAATGAATTATCACAAAATTATGGGCAAAAATGAACCTGAAAACACTGTACAGGTGGGCGACCGCCCATATAAGGTGAGCAACCGCCCAACCCCAATTTTCAAACGTTGATAAAAGGTCTGTTCAAGTGGGCGACCGCCCAGGAAATAATGGCGACCGCCCAAGACCAAAGTTCAAACGACGCTAAATGTTCTGTTCGAGTGGGCGACCGCCCAGAGAATGTGGGCGACTGCCCAAGACCACAGTTTGCCCAAAATGACGAAAAGTCACCATTTTTACACCAATTGTAGGAACATAAATGATCCATTAACCATGAACCGTCTCATAACTAGATTAAGAAGAGAAGAAGAAGAAGAAGAAGAAGAAGAAGAAGAAGAAGAAGAAGAAGAAGAAGAAGAAGAAGAAGAAGAAGAAGAAGAAGAAGAAGAAGAAAGCGTGTACCTTGTGATTCCATGATTGTTCTTTGTCTTGTTCTTGAGTAAAAAGATGAAGTATGAAGATAGTCTTCAAGGAAAGGAAGAGTAGATCTTCTAAATGATGAGTGCCCTTATTCTCTTTAGTCTTCAAGTACTTAGGAAGAGTTTGGACTGAATGAGAATGTAAATAACTAGTGATTCATAGGCTTGATGGATAGGCCTTTATATAGGAATTCAAGGGGCACTTCATTTAGGGACTACACCTATTGATATATAAGACATTACCATTATGCCCATCATTTAATGGTATACTTATATTATGGAATTCTACATATTATATTATATCCTATACTTTATATTAATCATTATAATATTGATCACTATTTTATTAAGTACTTTCACTAATAATATATGTTTATATAATCCATGTTCTAACAAAAGGGGCCTCTCACCCTAAAACCCCTTAGCCATAACAAAAATTCATAAAAAATCCATCATATATTGAAAAATTCATATAAACTCAAGCTAATATCGATTTGCTATTATATTTAAGGTATAAAAATAAAACTACTCTTATAATATAGGTATAAGAATAATTGTTTTTTTTTTTTTACAATTTTTCACATTTTTTAGAAAATAATAAAAATCCCATATTTTCTTAACCAAATCGCTCTTATAACTAAGGTATAAAAATAGAAAAAAAAATTTAAAAAAATATATTTTTTAAAAAAAATATATTTTTTTAAAAAAATTATTGACTAGTATGCTCATATACATAAGGTATAAGAGCGGGTCAAAGGATGTTGAATTTATAAGGAATTTGGACTTTGATGTATGTGGAATTTAGTAAATTATGTAAATTTTTATAACTTTTGATTGGGCGGAGAAGGCCGTAACAATTAAACCTAAAGTATTATATTTAATTAAACCTTTTTCGACATAGATTTGGTAATTTAAATAGTTTTTATCGTGTTCTTGTTTTTACTCCCGACCTTTGTTTATACATTGAAGATCTCATGAACCTAATTGGTTCCATATAGTAGAATTTCTTTGATTTGATTTAGACTATATGAATCTATTAAAGGATTTTAGGAGTTTCGGTAGACAATAAATTTGACAACCTACTTTTCCTTTTGGTTCGTTCCATACTAAGAGTCCTACTTTGCTTTATTCTCAAAATAGCAAATAATAAATAATGTTTTGGACATTTATACCCACTTTTTTCATAGAAGTACAAATAAACCAATACTTACTATACTACTTTTTATCCACTTGAATCATAAACAGTGTTTTGGACAATTATACTCCCAACCCACTTGTCATTGTTCACTCATTTCTTAGTGTTTTCTTAATAAGCGTGCAAACACTAGGTAAGACTCTTAGTCCGGAACGGAGGGAGTATTATCAAACAATATTATTAATAATTGATGTGCATAAATGAAATCAGATCCACGTGGCGGTCAAAAGAAAGACCATGAATGTACTCAGCAAGGAAGTGATCGCTTACGTGGATAAGTCAAGGCTATCAAACGTCAACATTAGTCAAACAATATTTCACTGGAGTCGAGCGAGATAAGGCATATACCCCTGCCTTAAGACATTTAAGCGAGATATGCGACAGTGGAGGCGGCCAACAGACGAAGGGAAGTTTGGCGAGATAGATATCTAGTGGATAGACATCCCGCCTATATATAACCTTGTCAAAATCAACGAGCCAATCGTGGCCCAGCACTCAGTTAGGCGAGATATACATCTCGCATAAGTTACCCGGGAACAATATCTGACAAAAAGGACAATATTAAATGAGAAAGGACAACATTTAATGTGAAATGACAGTATTAAATAGGGCATTAAATACGGACAAGAGTCATCATGAATTTAAGCCCCCAAAACCACTGTACATTCAGTTTATCCGACTGAATGTTGGCGAAAGTTGGTGGGAAAGTCCAATCAAGCTTTCCTATCATCTGCTTCTCATGATAACCACATAGGTTATTGAGCTTATCATGATCAGCATGGCGACTTATCAAACGGCTTATCATAAATAAGGGTATAAATCGGAGAATTCTTCTAGAGAGAAAGGTACGTTGCATCCTTCCTATCCTCAAGTTCTCCCAGCTTTCTCTCCATTTTCTCAGTTCATCACCGGAATTCTTACTCTTACACCGGAGGGGCTTTAGCCGGAGAAGCCCCCGGCTTAGCTTACGGTGCTCATTTTGCAGGCCGTTGCTGGAGATCGACGCTAGATTCATCCTTTCGTGGATGTTACGTGGATGCTTTGGCCATAACTCGATTCTTGGTAGCGTCAATAGTAATAGTTTATCTATATAGTAACTATTATGGATAACTAATATTATTAATAGTGATAGTTAACCTATATAATACTCCCTCCGTTTCACTTCAAGGGTCCTACTTTCCCTTTTGATCTGTCCCACTTCAAGAGTCCCTTCCATAAATGACAAGTTTTGAATAGTGTTTCAGACATTTATATTCTTATAATTTAAATATATTTACAAAAAAAACATTCATTATATCCTTATAATGTTAACATATTTACAGAAAAATCAATCATCAATCATTAACTACTATTCTCTATCCCACATTTAACTTTTACATTCTCTCTCCTCTAATCTTCTACTTACTTACAAAAAAATCAATCATTAACTACTATTCTCTACCCCACATTTAACTTTTACATTCTCTCTCCTCTAATTTTTTATCCACTTACAATTCTTTATTCATTTTTTAAAAAATTTCTTAAAAAGTGTGAAATTCAATCCCAAAACCTGTGATCGGGGACGGAGGAAGTAACTATTATTAATTAATAGTATTAGCTAATAATTAGAATATCTAGAATCTCTTATAATTTGAGATGATAATATGAGATGGCAATTATATGGATTCAAATAAATCAACCTTTAACTTATGGACGTCCACTTATAATATTCACATTAACAATCCACTCATCATTTTCGTATTTTATTAATCATACTTATAATATTTTATATTATTCATTTTTTCTTATTTTTTATATACTTTAAATTTGTAAATTAAAATGAGATGAAACACCT
Source organism: Adenophora triphylla var. japonica (assembly GCA_022495995.1). NCBI lineage: Eukaryota > Viridiplantae > Streptophyta > Magnoliopsida > Asterales > Campanulaceae > Adenophora > Adenophora triphylla. The sequence continues at coordinate 327,319 of JAFEMH010001853.1, read as the reverse complement.
TAAATTTTTAAATTAAGATGAGACGGAAAAAGCATACTCCCTCCGTTTTCAACCTAAGTGCACAGTTTGATTTTGCCATGACATTTGACCATACAATTACGAGAAATTGATATATTATAATTAAAATTTAAAATTTTTAATTGTTAGTGTTGTTAGTAATAAATTAATAATAATTTTTAAAATTTCATCAAAATGTTTTAATTTTTCGTAGTAGTTGTATGATCAAATATCATGACAAAGTCAAACTGTGCACTTAGGTTGGGAAAGGAGGAAGTACAAAAAAATAAAAACTCGATCAACCTATAGGCTATAGGTAACCCTATAAACACTTTTTCCTAATAATGGCATTTTTGTGATTTGTTAAACTTCCCGGATCTTTTTCTTTATCCATTATTGGAAAAAAGTCGGTCAAAATTTACCTTTTTTAGAATTTAGATTTGCACACCGATTATTGCTTAAACATCGAACGCCCCCAATTTAAAATATCTATCATGACCGTCCATCATAAAGCATCTCAAATCATGAACCGTTGATTTATTACCTAAAAAGCTCGATATTTATTCCCCTCATTAGGCATCCAACTACTCTGACACAATCTCACCCGTTCAATTCCTTATCCGACGGTTACAGTTGTCTGCTGATATTAGATGATTAAATTTTCTTTATTTATTTTATTTTTCAATCGGCATCTAAACTCTCCTGAACCCCAAAAACGAAACCCTAGTTTCTCTTTTCTCTCTCTCTAGGTGAAAAATACGAGAAAATTAAAAAATTAAAAAAAATTCAGGACAAATCCGATCAATTAGGGTTTCAAATCGAGCCCTAGCGCTCTACCTCTCGATCTTTAATTCTTCCGAATTGATGTTAATCTTCTCGATTGGGGATTCTATTTCATGTATCGATGTTAACTAGAACAACAGGTATTGTGTTGTGTTATACTATTGTGTTTATACAGAGCATGCATGATGTTTGATTGGTTGTTTTGTTTTAAAATGATGATTTCATTTGTGTGTGTGTGTGTGATTGTGTTTTAATTTGTGTGAATTTTGTGGTTTTGGCAGATCTGGTGGTAATGGATTAGTAGGTGTATATGATGGGAGTTGAGAATTGGGGCAATTGGTTAGGGGTGTTAGGGTATTGATGGAAAATAGTGTGGGAAAATCAGGAGGAGGTGTTGAGATTGTTAAGAAAACTAAGTCATTGGATATACAAATTTTGTATAAGTCTGGTGATGGGAGTGAGAAAGAGGGTTGTAATTATAAAGGGAAGAGTGTGGCAGTAGTAGGAAATGGTGATGAGGTTAAGAACACTAAGAAGAGGAAGCGTAAGGAGGTGGCTCTTAGTAGTTTTGACCCCGCGGGAAAAAAGAGTAATAGAAGTTTAGTTGATTCCCCTGCCCAGACTGTTTTGGGTTCGCAAGGTTGCAATGGGGTGGGGACGGGTTTGAGTCAGACGGTTAATGGCAGTAGAGATGGTGGTTTGAAAAACATTTTGCTTAATTTGGATGGTAATGGGAATGGTTTATGCATTCCAAAGCGGCGGCGAGGGACAGTGGGGCGGAATAAGTTTGCAAACAATCAGTCTGCTAAGCCATCGGGTTCTTCTGTTTCGATTGATCAGAGTGCCAAGTTAAAAGTTGATAAGAAAGAAGTTCTTCTGAATGAAACTTGTAAGAATGCTGAGCTCTTGGAAAGTAAAGGGACCTCAATTGTGGAGAGGGAAATTCAGCGGAATGGGGCTTTTAAGCCAGCAAATGGTAAAACCAATTCAAAAGTTGATGACAAGGAAAAAATGCATCAGAGTGATGTTTCTAGGAAGCCAGGGTCTTCACGAAGTAAAACAAAGGTAAAACTCGAGATGAAGAAAATTCAGCCGAATGATTCTTCAAGTAAGCTTGAGCATTCTGAAGGTAAAGAAAGGTCAAAAGCTGTGCAAAGGGAACTCAAGCAGAATGATGTTTCTTGCAGCCCCGAGCCTCACGAATGTAAAGTCAGTTCTGTTGCAGAGGTAGTTAAGTTGAGTAACAGTTCTGAGGTCAAAGTGATTGGTCCAAAAATTAAGCGGAAGAGGGGATCAGATGATTCCAAGGTAAATAGGAGAGATAAGGAGTTGACGGCTGTTAATTCATCACAGCATGAGTGTGAAGGTGGTCATGTGATTGTAAATAATGGTGATGCATCTTCTAGCAAGCGCTTGAACAATCATAGAAAAAGAAAGGTTCCGACATCAGGTCGTGAGTCTGTTGTGCTGTCAGTTGACAATGTAATCAGTAATATTGATGTTTTCCCGGAAGATGATGAGGAAAACCTTGAACAGAATGCTGCGAGAATGCTCTCGTCTCGATTTGACCCAAGCTGTACTGGGTTTTCTTCAGACAGTAGATCTTCTACATCTTCATCTGCAAATGGGTTGTCTCTTCGGGCATCACCTACTCGGAAGCTCGGTAATCGTGATTTAGCAGCTGCTTCAGAATCTGCATCTGCTGATGATGCTAGCCGAGTATTGCGACCAAGGAAACAGCTTAAAGGTAAGGGTCTCTCTAGAAAGCGGCGCCATTTTTATGAAATTTCTTCCAGGGGTTTGGATGCATTCTGGTTTTTGAACCGGAAGATAAAGGTTTTCTGGCCTTTGGATGAGAGTTGGTATTATGGTTTGGTGAATGATTATGACAGCGAAAGAAAGCTTCATCATATTAAATACGATGACCGGGATGAAGAATGGGTCAGCCTTCAAAATGAGAGATTTAAACTATTGCTTCTCCCTAGCGAAGTTCCTTCTAAAGCAAAGACAAAAGGATCTGCCATTGAAGCTAGCCCCACAGTCACAGAAAGCAAAAACTTGAATACAAAGGACGATGCCTTGTTGGAGAGTCATATGGAATCTGAGCCAATCATCTCGTGGCTGGGGCGCTCTTCAATTCGTAAGAAACCCTCTGCTTCTGGTTCTGGGAAAAAGCAGAAAACATTACACCTGCCCTCCAATGTTCTGCCAGCTCATTCCTCTGATAGAATTGAGGTCGCCTGTGGGAATGCAGGGACGAGTCTGTTGGAAAGTGAAACTAGTAATCCCTGTCACAGTTCTACCTTACCCGTTGGATCAACTGATGATAGAAATGAGGATAAGTCTGTGCTGGAAAGCAGTAGTAGAGCCAAAGGAGGGCATCTACCCGTTGTTTATGTCAGAAGGCGCAAGAAGAATGTATCTGGAGGCGCCCCATCTTGTACCCGTGTTGCTCAGAGCTTTCAGTCATCAGAAAAGGCTGATACTTCTCTTGGATGCTCATGTTCTAATGAGCTAATTTGGTCACTGAATAATTCAGGGATGTTAGAGCTAAATGTGACTGTCAGAGAATCTACAAAATTGAGGTTTGAGGTAAGCATATCACTGCGTCCTCTCCTGGATTACGCTCTTGGTGTTGAGATAATTTGGTTGATTCATAATCTATTGTTGCTCAGATATGGTATCGTCATGATTACTTGGCCCACTGTTCAATTAGAGGTGCTTTTTGTTGACAATCTTGTTGGATTAAGGGTTTTCTTGTTCGAAGGTTGTTTAAAGCAAGCAGTTGCATTTGTTTTACTAGTCATGACAGTATTTCGTGAACCCAATAAGCGGGGTAAATGTATTGACTTTCAAATGCCTGTGACTTCAATAAGATTTAAACTTTCTTGTGTACAAGACATCAGAAAGCAGCAGACTTATGCATACTACAGCTTCTCCAAAGTGAAAAATCGTAACTGGTTGTATCTTGATGCTGAGCTCCAGCCTCATTGCTTACACTTTAAGAGGCTCTCTTTGCCTGAATGCACATATGATAACATTAAGTTGCTTGAAGGTGGAACTAAGCATTTACACACCACTTCATCCTCCTCCGAGGTATTATTTCGTTTAATTCATTTGGTCTTTTGTTTTTCCTGGAATAACTGAGATTTGATCCCGACGTTGTTAAATATTTTTATTGACAAGTGATTGCAGATTTATGAATACAACATGACCACATTTGTCATATAAAGCCCTTGAAAGTGTTTTTAGTCAATCTACTTTAGTGGCATGTTTTTGTAGATCAACTTTGTTTCACACACTTGAATAAATGCTGTCTATTTCTCGGCTTATCAGGTCTTACGAAAGAAACCCATGATGGGGGTCCTGAGGACGCCTCACAATTTAAACAGAAGCTGGCCTTCTTCTAGGTCAAGTTTAAAGATGAGCACTCTTCCTCCAATCGCTCTTTCTTTTATGGCTGCGCCAACTTTCTTTCTTAGCTTGCATCTGAAGTTGTTGATGGAACATAGTATTACTTCCATCAGCCTTCAGGACCGTAGTTCAATTTCTTCAATCGACTTCTCAAGCGACACTGGCGGATCTGTTCCAGATGAAGGCACCCCAGACGTTGACCTGTCTGAAGATACTCCAGGGAGCAATCCTAACCCAAGAATTTTCACCGGAGCTGCGTTCTTTGGATTAACTCGCAGGACGCCACAGTTGGAGACGGGGGTGGAATCAAAAAGCATTGGTGGTGGTCTGATGAAATCATCTCTAAATCTTCTAAGTGACCAATCAAATGTAATTGAGACTTCTAGTAGCTTTAGAGATCCTGGAAATACTGTAGTTGATGTGAGTAGTAAATCAGAGAATCGTGGAAGCAGCAATGCACGTCCAGAGCAGTTTCTGCAGTCAGTACAGCCTGCAATGCCTGATGATCATGCTTCTCCGGTAAGGTCGAATGCAGGGTGTTATTCTGATTTCAATGAAATGAGTGTTGAAATTCCAGCATGCGACCAAGCTGATAGGGATCTTGAACGGGAACATGGTACTCCGCAGGTTTCTGATTTGGCATGGAATTTGAGTGACGGCATTGTCTGCATCCCCAACCCTACCACACCTAGAAGCTTGTGGCCCCCTAACAGATTTAGCCCAAGTACCTCGTCACTTGGACATCTATTGCATGCGTGGCCTGAGGAAAAGACAAACTTCATCCCAAATGGCTTTGGCAATGGACCTAGGAAACCGCGTACGCATGTTCATTACACAATGCCTTTTGGAGGTTCGGACCTGAACTCAAAGCATAAAATCGATACTCAAAACGGTATTTCTTTCAGAAGTATTAGGAAAGCTAATGAGAAGAAGATATCAGATGGTACTAGAGGCTCTCGGAGAAATCTTGAGTTGGTAGCTTGTGATGCAAATCTTTTGATTACACATGGAGACGCAGGGTGGAGAGAATGCGGGGCACGTATTTTTTTAGAAGTCACAGATCAGAATGAGTGGAGGCTTGCTGTAAAACTTCGTGGCATGACAAAGTATTCACATAAGGTTACCCAGGATTTACAACCTGGATCAACTAACCGGTACACCCATGCTATGATGTGGAAAGGAGGAAAGGATTGGGCCCTAGAATTTCCTGACAGGAGCCAATGGATGCTTTTCAAAGAGATGCATGAAGAATGTCATAATCGGAACATTCGTGCTGCTTCTGTAAAAAACATCCCCATTCCTGGAGTCCGTTTAACCGAGGGGTTTGATCATTATGAGGCAGAAATACCATTTCTTCGCAGTCCCAAATACTTTCGCCAGGTTGAAACTGATGTGGATATGGCTATGGATCCTTCACGTATCTTTTATGACATGGATAGTGATGACGAGGAGTGGATTGAGAAAAACAGAAAACTTTTGCAGACTCAAGAGGGTGATTGTGAAATGATTTCTAATGAATTGTTCGAGAAGGCCATGGACAAATTTGAGAAAGTCTCATACGCCCAGCAGTGCGATCACTTTACTAATGATGAAATTGAAGAATTCGAAGCGGGGCCCAGGGAAGTGGTAAAAGCTATCTATGAGCACTGGCGACAGAAAAGACGGAGGAAGGGGATGGCATTAATCAGACAACTTCAGGTACTTGCATGTCTACCTGTCTTTTACTTGTCATTTTTGTGCACTATCAAATATGCATGCTTACTTAAATTGAAAATATAGATGAGATGACATGATTAATACCAGTACTCTCTTCCCCTGAGTTTGTATTGATATGTTTGTAGTTTTTATTTTAGTTGACCTGCTAACCTAACTCTTGAGATGGTTAGAAACCGTGTAGATTTTAAATCAAACTAGGCAAACTCGGCGCACTATTTTTGACAACTCTAAATAAACATTCTCTAGTTATTTACATAGACCTTCTTCCCCAAGCCTTATCGAAATTTGTCTAGCGCACCCCATGCCGACTCAGGTAAACATTCAAATATTAGACTTAATATTTATATTAACAGCAGCCTCCTCAATTTTTATTTTTTTTTGATGAGAAAAGAAGTATATTAGATTAAAGCAGAGAATGTGCAGCAGCCTCCTTAACTGAGATGTTAGACTCCAAAGGGGAACAAAATCTAGAGGGTAATCATGCCAATTATCCTTCCAGAAACTGCATAAACTCCAGTCATGTAATGTGTTTGCTTCCGTACTTTCACTAGTATCTTTTGTTACAGCTTTGTAGGGGAGTTGTTTGCTTTCGTTTTCTGTTTGATAAATGAAACTTAATGAAAAGGTGTGCTCTGTAGCCTAATTTCTATTTTTTATGTGTTTTCTACCAGCCTCCATTGTGGGAAAGGTATCAGCAGCAAGTGAAAAAGTGGGAGCTATTATCGGGCAAACCCATAACTGCGCCATCCTCTGGGTCCCAAGAGAAGGCACCATCCATTGAGAAACCACCCATGTTTGCCTTCTGTCTGAAACCTCGAGGTTTGGAAGTACCGCACAAGGGTTCCAAACACAGGCCACACAAGAAATTTTCAGTTTCTTTGAACAATCATGTCTTCTGGGATCACGATAGTCCTCATTCTCTTGGTAATTTCATACTCCCTTCGTCCCATAAAGATAGTCTTTAACTTTTATTTCGATAACTTTGATTGAACTTTGACCAATAATTCCATGTTAATTTATTTTATCTAAATGAAATTCTAAAACTTTTTAGGGATACAACAATAAAAGTAATACTGGTTACAATCTCTAGATTTTCAATAGGATAAATAAATTAACATGAAATTATTGCTCTAAGTTCAATCAAAGTTATCTAAAAAAAAAGCGGGAATATCTTTATCATGTACTTGTGTGGACTTTGTCTTTACATGTATCTCGCTTGCTTATTCTCCCCCCCCAACAGGAAGGAGAGTCAATGGGCTTTCTTATGGAGATGAGAGGACTGTTTTCCCTAGCAATAACCATGAATATTCAGATATTTCCCCATCGCTTTATCCTTCAACTAGGGTATTTTCTCCTAGAGAAGCTGTTGGGCACGGATATTTCTCTTTAAATGCTGATGCATCCGAGTGGAATCATCACCCCAGATTTCACAGGAAAAACTCAATGAAGATAGGATCTTTGTCATCCCCAAGTAATTCGAAGATGGTTGCTTCATTCAACCAACAGAGAAAGAATGGCAACGGAAACGGGATTCATCAGTGGAATGTGGACTTACCCGATTGGTCAGGTCAAAATCATCAGCCGCAGCCAGAACCTTCTTACAGGCATCAGATCGAACAGTTAGGTGGGCCCGATCTTGATGAGTTCAGGTTGCGAGATGCATCTGGTGCTGCAAAACACGCTCTTAACATGGCGAAACTCAAGAGGGAAAGAGCTCAGAAATTGCTTTACAGGGCAGATTTGGCAATTCACAAGGCTGTTTCTGCTCTCATGACTGCTGAGGCAGTTAAAGCTTCTTATGGTGACTCAAACGAGGATGGATAGAATGGACAAATTAAAATTTCATCACGAGGTATTTTTGCTAGCCAGTTCATCTCGCTGGCTGATGCGGAGCAAGAGAGTTACATGTAGCTATTTCAATATGCATTTTTGAAGGGTTTTTCTCTGGCCTAAAATGGAAATTCGGGCCTTTCCTAATTTTGTGCAGCAGATCAGGTATTTGGCTTGACTTTATCACGGTACCCTTTAGATTCTGCTGCCAGTCAGTATAGCGAAGGGCAGTTTTGGTACATATTTTCCTAGTCCTGATGCCCTAGTTTCCCGAGCAGCAGGATATCTCAGTACAATGAGTTAGATGTGGCGCTCGTGGTGGTAAATGATGGGGTGTGTGGGAATCTGGTTGATGAAAAATCATTGTACAGATTTTTTTTGTTTAGTCGTGCTCTTTTGTGCCTTAACCATAGTTTTGTAGTGTTTAATATTGTAGGAGCAATTGGCTGAAATAATAGAAATTACAACCCTTTGAACAATCGAATTCAACAGTTCAATAACGGATCCAGTTTTATTTATGTACCTGCCAGAGGTCTGAATTGTTATGAGAAGATAGGGTGATAGAAAATTCTGTAAATTTACCCCTTGACAGATTTTTTTTTTTTTTTTTCACTACTCACACACATACACACATGCACGCACAGAAGCGCTAGGAGATAAATCCTAGGGAGAGAAAGCCTTCCCTCTACCTTCTGGGGGGATTGAACCCATGACCTCCAGGTTGGAAGCCATGAGCTCTAGCTAGCAGGCCAAATTCCCATATGCACCCCTGACAGATTTGATCATATGGATGCTAGAAGCTTGGGTCCCTTTGTTTCTCATGTTTTCAATCAGTCTTAGTAAGGGTGAGCAGAAAAGTCGAAAAAATCGAATAAAACCGAAAAAGCTGATGCCGATAAACCGTACCAACGGTTAATTGGGTTGGAACGGGTTATGAAATATTGAAAAATCGAATCTAGCGGCTCGGTTTGGGATACAGGATTTCATGCCGATTACTCACACCGAATCGTACCGATATTCTTCTAAATAATAAATATTCCTAATATTTACAAAAGTTTTTCATCTATTCAATTTCCATATACCCTACATTCCCACTCCTCTCCTTATTTACGTAACCCTAAACTCAACTACGTGACTTCAATCGTCTTTCACGTTCAAACCAAGTCTGTAGTCGACGATCCTCTACAGTCCCTTATTCGATTATCCTTTCTTTAGTAACTTACTGTTTACAAAACCAAGTGAATTATTTGAAGTCTTTTTTGAGCCAAAGTGTGGCTGTTGTTAGGATGTAAAATGCTAAAATGTTTATGTTTGGCCCAAGTTTGGCCTGAGCTCAGCGGCCATATAAAATAAAGGTGTCAAGACCGAATATTACCGAATCGACACCTACCGAAGCCGAAAACCGACTACATCGAACCGAGCTAATACCGAGTGGTGGCGGTTTGTTAAAATTAAAAACCGAATACTTTTGATTCGGTAATGGTTTTAGCCTAAAACCGAGCAAAACCGTACCGAGCACACCCCTAAGTCTTACACAGCTCCAAACAGAAAGGTGGTTTTTCATTCTTCATAATTTTCCATTTTGAATGTTTCAATTCCAATTTCATTCTTGGTATTTGGTAGCCAAATAAAACCCTAGCAGGGTTAAAATGAATCAGTTTGAACCATTTTTGATATTTGCCATCTGTTTGGGGGTTGGAGATGAAGGGGTGGGGAAAGGCAGGGTGGTGGGGGGTGGTGGTGGTGGTGGTTCAAATGGGTTTACAGGTTCATGGCTTTCCGTGTGGTGTGTTGGTGGGTTTAATCTGATCATAGTTTAGACTTTAGAGAGGAGGGATATATGTTTTTTTTTTTTTAATTACAAAATAGGGCCTAATGCTCATGGAGATGCTCACGGAGAGCTACCAATTTGGGGCTTGATTTTTTAATATTATCAGCCTTAAGTGCCGACATTTGCCCAATTTAGGACTTTTTGACCGAATTCGTTAGAAAACTTAGTTATGCCGCATGTTTCTTGCATGTGACGGACGGATTGGATTAAGTAGAAATGATATTAGCTTTTTTTGGATCTCGCATGTGCTTTAATGGCAAATGATTTGAGGTGAGGGGTCATGAAATTAAACCTTTTAAGTAACTCAATCGCAACCACCACCATCATCACATTCTTCCTCCTCTCTACAAAACCCATCACCCTCCGGCGACCCTCCCTCTGCTCACCTTTCTAGATCTGAACCCTTTGTACCCTTAACCCCTACCAAATCAGTTTACAATCTGAGAAAAACACCTCCAAACCACCATTTTTTTTGGAGGACTCTTCCCCCCTCTCTATACAAGATCCATACTAGGCAAGCACGTAAAAACATAAATCCACACACAATAAGCACGAACACGCACACCATTTCACGTCTCGTTTTCCGATCCGTAATAACGAAGCCAAGCTCTCATCGCCGGCTGCAGCACCGTCGATAAGTCTGCGCCTTTGTTAAAACAACATCAACACCAGTCGTAAACCTAAATTTCCCCATCTCTCCGTCTTCTCCGGCCACTTCCTAAACTTAGCCCAACAGTTCTCTACTCAGTTTCCAAGATTCATCAAAGCCGCTACATCCATAGCTCGTGAACAGGCGCGAATCCAGAATTTTGGAATCGCGTGAGCTTGGTATTTAAAAAATATTGTAAACAATAATAACAGTGAAAAATAACTTCATATATAAAAAAAAATTACATATAGTGGGTGACTTAGGTAAAAAAAAATTTTTTTTTTAGAGCCCACTTCAAAAAAGGCTAGATCTGCCCTGCTCATGAAGATGAAAATGGTGGAGACGGGGTGATATTATCTACTTCCCTAGAATAGCTATTTGTACTTATTCTATTTAACTAAGTCAATCAACAAGAGCCCAAAACAAGTTGGGTCTTCTTCTCTATCCTGTCGTGTTCTTCTCTCTATTCTCTGCGTGTGTGTTTATTTCTTCTATCCTCTTCATTCTCTTTTTCTTTGCAGGTGATTAGTTTCTTTATGGTATCAGAGCTGCACAATAGCCATGGGTGATGCAGAAATCGTTCCTACTAAGACCACCATGGCTACCGATCCCGGGCAAGCTAGTAACCCTCATAATAAACATGGCCTCCCAACTCTATTCAATGTACAGTCATACATGGGTCACTGCAGATTGACAAACGAAAATTATCAGAACTGGAGTTCGCTTTTCCTTTCAATGCTAGAGATGCACTGCCTAACTCATGTTATTACTGATAATTCCCCACCTCCCAAAACCCTATCAGACGGAAAAACAAGTAATCCGGATTACGAAGCTTTCTACTACACCTCCCGCTTCGTTCTTGGCTGGATTAAAGCCACTGTAACCTCGGATGTGCAACCTCATGTGAACCCATGTTCCACTGCCCCCGAAGCTTGGAATCTTCTAGCAAAAGAATTTGGGGTTGCCTCTTCTATCCACATCCAAAAACTTCAAGAGGAGCTGCATGACCTTTCCCTCACCCCAGGTATGTCAATTCAAGATTACATCCTTAAAGCTAAAACCCTATCTCACTCCCTATCCCGAGCTGGTGAAGCCGTTTCAAACCAAACCCTCCACTCTCGCATTCTTGGTGGACTAGGCTATACCTACAAGGAATTTATAACAACCCAAAACTCCAAGGGTGCCACGACTATTGATGACCTCAAGGATCTCCTACTCTAAGAGGAGGCACTACAAAAGAAATTTTCTAACCACACCCAATCCACCATAACTGCCCTTGCAGCCTCTACTAAACCCACCAAGACCGCTATCACTCCTCCTCCTACAGCCACATCTAACAATAATAACCGTGGGGGGGGGGGGGTTCGGCCTAACATCTCTACCAATCCAGGCGGATTCTTTTTCTTTCCCAATTCAAACCATGGTGGTGGGCGTAAGAATCAAAACCGAAATCGTCGTAATCATGGACGGGGCATTCTTCCGCTGCCTTCTCATTTCCAACCTAACCCTATGCCCCCATCCACTCGACCTTCTGTCCCTACCCCCACCATACCATATACTCCACCCAACCCTTTCATGAGTCAAGACCCACACAACGTAGCCTGCCAGATTTGCAAGAAACATGGGCATGAGGCTACAACTTGTTATCAGCGGGGAAACTTCGCCTACAGTGCTCAATACTATCCGAACGGCGGTTCAACGTATGACGGTTATTCACCCATGGCTCCCGTCTCTTTTGTTCTTGATTCCGGAGCAACTAATCACATGACATCCTCTCCGGATGTCCTGCAACAGTATTCCCCGTATTCAGGTAATGATTCTATCATGGTAGCTAATGGTGCATCTATTCCTATAGCTAACATTGGTTCCACGAAATTTCTTGCAAATAATCATTCCTTCGTTATGAATACTGTACTTCATGTGCCTAAGATTAGTCGTTCTTTACTTTCCATCCGAAAATTTTGTCTTGATAATAATTGTTTCTTTGAATTAACTGCTTTTGGGTTTTGCGTGAAGGACAACCGCACCAAGAGGACTATTCTTTCTGGCAGTAATGCGGGTGACCTCTACACGTTGTCCTTTGTCCCCAGTTCTCGTGTAAACTCCTTGCCGTTGATTGGGGAACGTGCTTCCTCTTCTACATGGCATGCCCATCTAGGACATCCTTTCTCCCAGATTTTTCATTGCTTAGTCAATAAAATTCGGATTCCGGTTAGCGGCTCAGTTAAAAATAAAGAGATGTGTCATATTTTCCCTCAAGGCAAATCTTGTAATCTCCCTTTTCCCCTTAGGTCCTTTAATTCTCCAAAACCTTTGGATTTGTTACATCTTGATGTTTGGGGTCCTTCAAATGTTTCCTCTGTCTCTGGATTTAGATATTATTTATCTATTGTTGATGATTTCTCGCGTTTTGTGTGGTTGTTTCCCCTATTCCATAAATCTGATGTCTTTACGGTTTTCTCTGATTTTAAAGTCCTTATTGAAAATCAGTTATCTCGTAAAATTTCTGCAATTCATACTATAAAGACTATTCAAACAGATGGAGGAGGGGAATTCATAAATCGGCAAATGGCAATTTTTTTGGTTAAACATGGTATTGGTCATCGCACTTCTTGCTCTTATACACCACAACAAAATGGTGTTGTAGAGCGAAAACATAGACACATTGTTGAAATGGGACTTTGTCTTCTTGCTCAGTCTAAAGTTCCCATGTCGTTTTGGCTTGAGGCATTTACAACCACTGTTTTTCTTATAAATAGGCTGCCCATGGAACAATTGAGGTATATATCTCCGTATGAAAAACTATGGAAGCGGACTCCCGATTATCGATTTCTTAAAACATTTGGATGTACGTGTTTTCCAAATCTTGTCCAGTACAATCAACATAAGTTAATGCTTAAGTTCACCCCTTGTGTGTTCTTAGGCTATGACTCAATGCGGAAAGGGTATAGATGTTATAATTCGTAGACAGGCAGAATATACATTTCTAGGCATGTTTTATTTGATGAAAATCACTATTACTATATTGCCAAGACTTTTGCAGCTGCTCTTCCAGGACAAAATCATCTATCACAGCCATACTCAGTAGGTCAAATGACTGGATCTTCTTCTGGGCCCACGCCTACAATATCAATTCCATTTGCTCCTCTTCTTCCCACCGACCCAAATTCAAGTTCTGGCTCACCAGCCCCACGCATGACTCTGGATGGGATCAGTCCACATCTTTCTCCTGGACCAGATATGGCAATGACATCTCCCCATCCTGGGCCATCGCTTGCTGCCTCACCTAGGCCCAATAACTCTCTCACTCCAGTCCCCATCTTACTGGATCCACCCTCATCTGGGCCTGGACCTGTTCCACCCCATTCTGATTCCAGCCCGTGTATCTCCATTGGGCAGACCAGTGCGCCGGATTTATCCTCACAAGTTCAGCCTCCAGCCCATACTCATGGTACACATCAAATGACTACAAGAGCTAAGGCGGGCATATTCCGTCCCAAGCACCAGTTTGCTTTAAGTGCTATATCAACAGATTCTCAACTCTTTGAGCCACGCACTTTCCGTCAAGCTGCTCCGTTGGTCCATTGGCAAAAAGCCATGAATGAAGAACTCGCAGCTCTTCACAATAATGGTACATGGTCCCTTGTTCCGCCTCCCTCGACTCATAATATAGTTGGTAGTAAATGGATCTACAAGATTAAGCAGAAAGCTGTCGGGTCTGTTGAGCGCTACAAAGCTCGACTAGTCGCTCAAGGTTATACTCAACAAGTGGGCATTGATTTTGAGGAAACTTTTAGCCCGGTCGTTAAATCGGCCACCATCCGCACTATTCTTTCTTTGGCACACTCACGTGCTTGGCCGCTTGAACAACTCGATGTCAGAAATGCTTTTCTCAATGGCATTCTCTCCGAAGAAGTTTATATGGCTCAACCACCGGGTGTTGTTGACCCCGCACATCCGGATCATGTGTGTAGACCACATCGGGCACTTTATGGACTTAAACAATCCCCTCGTGCATGGTTTCAACGTCTTCATGATTACCTTCTCACTTTGGGGTTCTTTAACAGTCGTAAGGATTCATCACTCTTTATTCGTCATCATCAAGGTACCACAGTTGTCATTCTAGTATACGTTGATGACGTTATTGTCACCGGATCTAGTACTTCGGACATTGACAAAGTCCTCCACAATATTTGCTCGACTTTTGACAGCCGGAGATTAGGTCCCCTCAGTTTCTTTCTAGGCATAGAAACTACCCGCACTTCCTCTCTTCTTCAAATGAACCAGTCCAGATATGTGTCAGATTTGCTACATAAATTTCAAATGCAGTTTTGCAAGCCGGCTCCCACTCCTTTATCTCCTGGCCTTCATCTTACAGCACATGACGGGGATCCTCTGCCCGACCCTTCTCTTTACCGAAGCATGGTTGGTGGCTTACAGTATGCCACTTTGACGCGACCTGATCTCTCCTTTGCAGTAAATCAGGTTTGCCAATTTATGCACGCACCACGTACCTCCCATCTTCAGGCTGTAAAACGCATTTTTCATTTTCTTAAAGGAACAATCTCTAGTGGTCTCAATTTCAGCAAGTCTGTGGACACTTCTATTGTTGCTTTTTGTGATGCGGACTGGGCCGAAAGTCCGGATGATCGTCGTTCAACAACTGGGGCATGTGTTTTTCTTGGTCCAAATCTTGTGGCTTGGACGGCTAAGAAACAACACACCGTCTCTCGCTCCAGCAGTGAAGCTGAGTACAGAGCTTTGGCATCTACTGCAGCAGAAATCCGATGGTTTTCCTACATTTTTCGTGAGCTTGGTATTCCGTTGGCTCCCCCTATTCTTTATTGTGACAATATTTCTGCATTGCATATGTCTAAGAACCCCGTCTTTCATGCTCGTACACGTCACATTGAAATAGATCTTCACTTTGTCCGTGAATTACATCAGAGGGGTTTCTTACGACTCCACCATATTTCTTCAAAGGACCATCTTGCGGACATATTTATAAAGAGCCTTGCAGCACCACGTTTTCAAATTCTTTCCGACAAGCTGCAGCTCCATTCCACTCCGCTTCGCTTGAGGGGGGGTGAAAGCGGAAATGTTGAAGTCCATGGTTCACACGAAAATACTTCTACTGGTGACTCAATATTGTTGTAATATTCATGTATATTCTTCTATATGATTGATATAAATTAATCCCTATAATTAGGCAGTAAATATTTTGATAGAATATTAGAATAGGCAGTGATTATCTACTTCCCTAGAATAGCTATTTGTAATTATTCTATTTAACTAAGTCAATCAACAAGAGCCCAAAACAAGTTGGGTCTTCTTCTCTATCCTGTCGTGTTCTTCTCTCTATTCTCCACGTGTGTGTTTATTTCTTCTATCCTCTTCATTCTCTTTTTCTTTGCAGGTGATTAGTTTCTTTAGGTGGGAATGGGTGGGCTATGTGAAGAATAGAAAGATTGCTTTTTTTTTTCCTCACCCTCCCCCTTATTTTTAAAATATTGTATTTAAGCCCTTGTATAGTAATTATATTTCAAATTAATCCAATTTATCCATCACGTATAAAGCACATGCGACTTAACTAAATCTTCTCACGAATTCTGTAAAAAAGCCTTAAATTGGGTAAATTTTGGCACATTAAAATTAGAAAGTCAACCCCAAATTGTACCTTTAGTGGACATTAGACCTTGTTTTGTTATTTACATTTTTTTTAATCAAAGTCCTTTGTGAGATTCTGGTTAACTCTATTGACGGACGGTAAATATAATGGGCATTAGTCATGTGATCAATATATGTTAAATAATTGATGGCTTTGTTAGGATCGCTCACCCATACAAGAAATCCGCAACAAGAGAAATCAAACAACACACAATACGAAATAAAGACAAAACACACAATATTTCGTGGTTCGGCTAAAAGCCTATTCCACCCAAAATATAACTTCTATATATTTCTTGATATTACAAGAATGGAGACACCCTCTCTCTCAACACTCTTGAATATCCTCACCAATCGCATACAAGCGTACAATTTCTCTCTCTAAATTGTAAACCTATGCTAACTCTCTCAAGTTCTATCAAGTTCTATAAAAAACCTAACTAGTGAAGCCTATTTATATAGTGGAGACACACCCACTTTTCCCATTTTCTAACCGATATGGGATTACTATTCCTTCTCCTAACCAATATGGGATAAGTAATCTTTTCCTACTCATAATAGAATTTAGGCAATATTGGTCAAATTCCTAACAAATCTCCTCTTGACCAAAATTCCCTAAAATCTCATCAACTCCAGAGAAGCGAACTCTTTTCCCAATCTTCTTCTCCTTTTTGTCATCACAAAAGGATCTTTCACGAAAGGATTGCCCCTCCAAATAGCAAATATTTAAATATTCCTTGCACATTTTCTCCCTCGAAGAATCAAGCGCTTTCCTTTGTATAATTTGCACGTCTGTCTTTTCCAACATATCGATACCCACGAGATGTCAAAACTCCTAGTGAAAGCAAATTCGCAGTCACACCAGGAACATACTTTACATTCAAAGCGGTTTTCACAGTCCCATCATGAAGCTTGAAACGTACACTCCCGACACCTTCAATCTTCAATTTCTGCTCATTACCAATGTGAGGACCCCGACCCGGAACCTACACGTGTACCGAGCTGGAGCATCCCCAAACTAACCCAAATTTCCTAAACTTTTAAAACTTTGATTTAACTTTCAAACATAAATATAATTAACATATCCATTTCAAAATAACTCTACTCCTTTCCACATGGGAGAAAGAGTTGACAAATTTTGAAAGTACTAAACTGTTTTAGTTACAAAAGATTGTGGTTCTAACGTAGAAATTAAAGTTTATAATTACAAACTTCATAAAGGAATTACCAAAATACACTTTCTACGTCAACCTATACGTACCTCGATAATACCCAAAAGATCACTTCCAAACTCCTCTCCGCCCTTACTTGGCTGGTCCGCCTGTCTCGGGATCTAAAAACATTAAAGGGAGAGGGGTGAGAATAAATCTCAAAGAAGCTATTATGAATGCAAAGAATATGCCAAATAAGATGCAACACATAACAAGTTGCATATCACACATTGGAAAAGCTGTAAACACTTTACATTACCTCGGTTTACCTTTTCCCATCTGAACAATAGTCGTACAACATTGGATATAATATTCCAATCTTAGATGAGCTGCTTAAGCAATACTCACATCTTATAAGACCCATTTTTCAGGGAACCAAATAAGATAGTAGCAACTCTGTAAGACTTTTGGTTCAATACAGATGCTATAACCCCGACCTGTGGCCACAGGAGGGGACGGTCACAGATATAACATAATCCGATCACATTAGGTCAAACTTCCATAATTGATCGTATTATGTTATACCCCCAACATCAGCTGATTAACACATTATCAAGCACATAATAGTTACTTGAAATATAATCCATCAAAAGGGATAAGCAACATAGTCACATGGTAAAATATACTCATGTTCAACCAATATCATAGTGCAACATTTATGTAATACACTAAGCATAGCACAACCCATGAATATGTACCCAAGTAATGTAACAAGGTATCAGTGACTAAGCACACTTAGACAATATTCAATAATACAAGGTCTCTATAAAGATCCAAGTTAACTTTACCAAGTTGGAGTCACATTGCTTAAGTGGCCCAAGAACTCTACTTTAATCTAAGTTGAAAAGGATTGATTCATATCCAAATTGGATTAGGTTCTATTAATTTATAATGGTTAGGAGTCATGCCACGAGGTTGTTGATAAAAATCAGCAAGAACGGAAATTGGGAAAGGTCTGGCGACATGGGCGACCGCCCACTCCGCTTGGGCGACCGCCCAAGTGAGGTTTCAAAGGGGATTTAAGTTACTGAGGTGATGAGCGACCGCACAAGGTGACTTGGGCGACCGCCCAAGAAGGGAGGGAAGGCACACCACTTTCTGTCCACATGGACGGCCGCTCAAGCCCCCCATGGGCGACCGCCCAAGCGACGATTCAGCCCTTGCCCAGAATTCTAATCTCTTTTTACCTATTTTCTTTTCCCTTTCATCAATCTCTCTTATATTATGAACACCAAAAGGACTTTTCTAACTTCACAACTTCATTCTAAATCATTTAAACCCAAAATGGTATAAACCTAGATTATTCACCACTTGATTTTCCACCCATTTCATTACCCCAATTAAATTTTAACCTTCTAAATCTAACTCCACCTATTTATTTCACTCTAATTCAACTTCTATGTATCACAACATCATTCTAAGTCATTTATCAAATTCTCAACTCCAAAGAGAGTTCCAAAGCATTAAACAATCATCATAATAACAAGAACAACATTAAAGAGTTCATGAGCAAGTAAATGAAGGAAGGTCATAACAACTCACCTAGCAAATATGGGATGGAATGAAGATTTTCCTAGCTTGATGTGCTCCTCTCTTCACCCCGAACACGGAAGTACACTTGAATTGGAAAATGGAGAAGGATTGGATTCTCTAGGAACTTGGAAGTAAAGCTTCAAGAAGGAGCTTCCATGGATTTTTTTGGGAGAAGGAAGAAGAAGAAAATGATTATGGAAAGTAAGGAGGATGAAGGGGTATGGGGGAGGTTGACTAAAGGGAAAAGGGATGAGGGAATTAAGGGGAGGAAGTATGGCCCCCCCCATACTTCCTAATTTTATTTCTTTACATCTTTCTAAAATAACCCTCCCAACCCATAATATTTTATTTGTTCATTTTATTATCACTCTACCCTATTACTTTATTTTACTTTCAATTATTTTAATTCAACCAAATACTTTAATTTACTTTCATTTTATCCCAATACTTTAAAATTATCTCCTAACCATCTCAACTTTAACATAAATATTTAAGGCATAGAATAAGCACATAAAGTTAACATTAATATTAAAAGCTTATAATATGATACTAAATTGTGCCTAGGGTTAGGGTCGTTACACTCACTCCCCCTTAAAGAAAATTCGTCCCGAATTTAAAAAAAAAAAACTTACTTGGATGCTCAAACAACCAAGGGTATTTCGCTCTCATCTCCGACTCTAGCTCCCACGTTACTTCCTCAACGGTGTGATTCTTCCATAGGACCTTCACTATCGGAATACTCTTAGTCCTCAACTCCTTAACCTGGAACTCTAAGACTCTAAATGGTTCTTCCACATACGACATATCTGTCTGAATCTCATCGGGGGGAGAGCTCAAAATATGAGAGGGGTCATGACAATACTTCCTCAACATAGACACATGAAACACATCGTGAAGTAAGGAAAATGAGGGAGGTAACGCCAACCGGTAAGCCAAATCCCCAATCTTCTCTAGAATCTCAAACGGACCAACGAACCTCGGAGCCAATTTACCCTTATTACCAAACCTTTTAATTCCCATCCTCGGAGAGACCTTCAAGAACACAAAGTCACCAACCTGAAAAGATAAATCCCGTCTTCTATTGTCGGCGTAGCTTTTCTGTCTACTCTGAGTCGTCTTCAATCTATCACGAATCACCTTGATCTTCTCCGTAGAATCTCTAACCAAATCCGAGCCCCAAAGTCTCGCTTCACCAACCTCGTCCCAACACATCGGAGATCGACACTTCCTACCATACAACGCCTCATACGGAGCCATCTCAATGCTAGACTGATAACTGTTGTTGTAAGCAAACTCAACTAACGGTAAATGATCTTCCCACGACAGCTGGAAATCCATCACACAAGCCCGTAACATATCCTCAAGTATCTGAATAGTTCTCTCGGACTGACCGTCGGTTCGAGGATGAAACGCCGTACTAAAACACAATTTAGAACACAAGGCTTCATGCACTGCTCTCCAAAATCTAGAATTAAATCTCGGATCTCTGTCGGATACGATGCTAACCGGAACCCCGTGAAGTCTAACAATCTCCTTCTTATAAAACTGGGCTAACTTCTCCAACGAGAACTTGGTTGACACCGAAAGAAAATGAGCCGAATTTGTCAATCGATCCACAATAACCCAAATAGCATCCATCTTCGTCACGGCAAGAGGCAAACCCGAAACAAAATCCATCGAGATCCCTTCCCATTTCCACTCCGGAATATCCAATGGTTGAAGTAGTCCCGCCGGTCTCTGATGTTCGGCCTTGATTTGTTGACAAGTTAAACACTTAGAAACGTAATCCGCAATTTCTCTTTTCATTCCATTCCACCAATACCCACGCTTCAAGTCTTGATACATTTTGGTACTACCCGGATGAATCGCAAACTTGGACTTATGACCATCCTCTAAAACACGCCTCTTGATTTCCGGTGATGAAGGAACGCAAATTCTCCCTTGAAAGGTTAAAATTCCATCTCTATTCAACGCAAATTCCCCGGCTTTCCCATCTTGCACTTGTCCCAAAATTTTCTTTAACTCCGGATCACTTTGTTGAGCTTCCTTCAATTCTCCATACAATGTAGGAACGGCTCGCACATTCGCAATTATTACCTCACTCTTCAATTCTCGGGAACTCAAAGCTGTCACATAAGCCTTTCGGCTAATCGCATTCGCCACCACATTGGCCTTCCCCGGATGATAAGAAATCACACAATCAAAATCCTTCAAGAACTCTAGCCATCTCCTTTGCCGGTTATTCAACTCCTTTTGGGTAAACAATTACTTCAAACTCTTATGGTCGGTGAAAATCTCAAATTTCGCCCCATAAAGGTAATGCTTCCACTTATGCAACGCAAACACGATCGCCGCCAGTTCCATATCATGAGTAGGGGTAATTCTGTTCCGCCGGTGATAACTTCCTAGAGGCATACGCAATAACTTTCCCATTTTGCATTAATACACATCCCAAACCCGCCTTCGAGGCATCACTATAGATCACAAAATTCTCACAACCATCCGGAATGGTAAGAATAGGAGCCGTCGTCAACCTCTTCTTCAACTCATTAAAACTTGCTTCACACTTGGAATCACATATGAACGATACATCTTTCCGAGTCAATCTAGTCAACGGAGTAGCAATCCGAGAAAAACCCTCTATAAACCTTCGGTAATACCCCGCCAAACCAAGAAAACTACGAACCTCAGTCACAGTCGAAGGTTGCTTCCAATTAACCACGACTTCAATTTTCGAAGGGTCCACGGAAATTCCCGAACTCGACACTACATGCCCCAAGAAGGAAACCTGCTCAAGCCAAAACTCGCACTTGCTGAACTTGGCGTACAACTGCTTCTCACGAAGAACTGACAAGACAATCCTCAAATGATTTTCATGCTCTTCCCGGGACTTAGAATAAACAAGGATGTCATCTATGAATACCACCACAAAGCTATCAAGATAATGCTTGAAAACACGGTTCATCATATCCATGAATACGGCGGGAGCATTAGTCAACCCAAAAGGCATCACAACAAACTCATAGTGACCATATCTCGTTCGGAAAGCGGTCTTGGCAATGTCATTCGGTCTAATCTTCAACTGATGGTATCCGCTTCTCAAATCAAATTTTGAGTAGATAACGAAACCTTGGAGTTGGTCAAATAAATCATCTATATGCGGAAGAGGATACTTATTCTTTATGGTGGCTTGGTTCAACAAACGATAATCGATGCATAATCGTAAGGTACCATCCTTCTTCCTAACAAATAAAATCGGTGCTCCCCATGGAGACACACTAGGGCGAATAAAACCCCGGTCTAGCAATTCTTGCAATTGGACCTTCAACTCTTTTAACTCGGTCGGAGCCATTCTATAAGGTGCTTTAGAGATAGGTGCGGTACAGGGCACTAAGTCAATACAAAACTCTACCTCACGATCCGGAGGCATAGAGTACTCACTAGAAAACACGTCACTAAATTCATTCACAACCGGGACATGAGCTAACTCGGGGGACTTCTTATTGGAATCTACCACATAAGCCAAGCAACCCGCACACCCCTTAGATAGCATCTTTCTAGCTTTTAAAGCAGAAATAACATGTAAACCGAACATAGATTTGTCCGCATCAAATATAAAAGTAGGCACATCAGGCATAGCAAATGAGACTCGCTTTCTACGACAGTCAACCAAAGCATGACACTGACTCAACCAATCCATCCCAAGGATCACATCAAAGTCACGGATTGGTAACTCAACCAAATCCACCGGCAATACATGCCCACATATAGTCGCATCACAACCATGATATATCAAAGAAGATGCAAGGAACTCTCCCATAGGAGTAGAGACCTCCAACACATAAGGTATAGATTCAGGCAATTTATGCAATGAAAATGCAAAGTGAGATGCCACAAATGAATGGGAAGACCCGGGATCTATAAGAATGCGGGCCTTAACTCCTGAGACAGGGACTATACCTCTAATGACGGCATTGGGATTGACCTCTCCTCGACCCAAGGCGAACACTCGACCTTGCACTCTATCTTTGGGTTTCCCGTCGACATCTCTCTTCACACCACTACCTTGTCCCCCTTGACCACTACCCGAAGCTTGCTTCTTTTGCCACTTGGGACAATTCCTCCGGAAATGGCCTGTCGCCCCACACTCTAAACATCGGCCTTGATTGCTCCAAAACTTGTCCTCCGAATGCCCCAGCTTCTTACAATATCCACACACTGTACCAAACTGACCTGAAGTCGAACGGTTTGTCGGAGCCGCCACAAATCCTCCTCTACCTGCTCCCGAAGCTGATGTCCTTGACTGTCTTCTATTCTGCCCAGAACCTTGACCTTGGAATCTATTTCTGTTTCCGCCTTCGGATTTACCACGATGCTCCTCTATAGCGTTCTCAATCCGGTACGCCATATTCACGGCCACTTGGAAGTTGGCGAAGTCATGCGTCAATAACTGCTTCCAGAACTCCACCCTTAAGCCTTTCACGAACTGCTAGATCCGCCTCTCTTCCTTCGGTACCAAATGGGGACAATATCGGGCTAACTCCGTAAACTTGGCTGAATACTGTGCTATGGTCATCGTCCCTTGCTCCAGTTTCAGAAACTCAACCTCCTTCTTATCTCTAGTAACCATCGGAATGAAATGATCCCGGAACTTGGGCGTGAAATTCTCCCAAGTCTGTGGTGTCAAATCCCAATCCCAACCATCCTTCACTACCTGCCACCAGTACTTAGCGGGTCCTTCCAACTTGAAAACGGTGCACCTTACCTTTTCTGCATCCGAGCTCTCCATTGCCAAGAAAATCTTATTCATCGCTTCAAGCCATCTCTCCGCCTTCACCGGATCCGGATCTCCGTTGAAGCTAGGAGGAGACATCTTCATAAATTTCTCTAAGCCATGGTGCCCTTGCCTACCTTCGGGTTGTTGTTGTCCCCTACCTTGATTCTGATTTGCCATATTCTGAAGAAACACTCGGAACATATCCATCATTTCGGCATTCGGATTACCAACATTACCCAAAGCCCGATCCTGATCTCCATCATTACCCGCCATTAGTACGAACTCCTGCATTAAACACTCGACGTCAGTTACCACACACTCTCACTCAGCTAGACTCTACCCGAGAACTCTAACCGAGCTCTGATACCAACTGTGAGGACCCCGACCCGGAACCTACACGTGTACCGAGCTGGAGCATCCCCAAACTAACCCAAATTTCCTAAACTTTTAAAACTTTGATTTAACTTTCAAACATAAATATAATTAACATATCCATTTCAAAATAACTCTACTACTTCCACATGGGAGAAAGAGTTGACAAATTTTGAAAGTACTAAACTGTTTTAGTTACAAAAGATTGTGGTTCTAACGTAGAAATTAAAGTTTATAATTACAAACTCCATAAAGGAATTACCAAAATACACTTTCTACGCCAACCTATACGTACCCCGACAATACCCAAAAGATCACTTCCAAACTCCTCTCCGCCCTTACTTGGCCGGTCCGCCTGTCTCGGGATCTAAAAACATTAAAGGGAGAGGGGTGAGAATAAATCTCAGCAAGCTATTATGAATGCAGCAATATGCCAAATAAGATGCAAAACATAACAAGTTGCATATCACACATTGGAAAAGTTGTAAACACTTTACATTACCTCGGTTTACCTTTTCCCGTCTGAACAATAGTCGTACAACATTGGATATAATATTCCAATCTTAGGTGAGCTGCTTAAGCAATACTCACATCTTATAAGACCCATTTTTCAGGGAACCAAATAAGATAGTAGCAACTCTGTAATGCTTTTGGCTTAATACAGATGCTATAACCCCGACCTGTGGCCACAGGAGGGGACGGTCACAGATATAACATAATCCGATCACATTAGGTCACACTTCCATAATTGATCGTATTATGTTATACCACCAACATCAGCTGATTAACACATTATCAAGCACATAATAGTTACTTGAAATATAATCCACCAAAAGGGATAAGCAACATAGTCACATGGTAAAATATACGCATGTTCAACCAATATCATAGTGCAACATTTATGTAATACACTAAGCATAGCACAACCCATGAATATGTACAAGTAATGTAACAAGGTATCAGTGACTAAGCACACTTAGACAATATTTAATAATACAAGGTCTCTATAAAGATCCAAGTTAACTTTACCAAGTTGGAGTCACATTGCTTAAGTGGCCCAAGAACTCTACTTTAATCTAAGTTGAAAAGGATTGATTCATATCCGAATTGGATTAGGTTCTATTAATTTATAATGGTTAGGAGTCATGCCACGAGGTTGTTGGTAAAAATCAGCAAGAACGGAAATTGGGAAATGTCTGGTGACATGGGCGACCGCCCACTCCGCTTGGGCGACCGCCCAAGTGAGGTTTCAAAGGGGATTTAAGTTACTGAGGTGATGGGCGACCACACAAGGTGACTTGGGCGACCGCCCAAGAAGGGAGGGAAGGCACACCACTTTCTGTCCACATGGGCGGCCGCTCAAGCCCCCCATGGGCGACCGCCCAAGCGACAATTCAGCCCTTGCCCAGAATTCTAATCCCTTTTTACCTATTTTCTTTTCCCTTTCATCAATCTCTCTTATATTATGAACACCAAAAGGACTTTTCTAACTTCACAACTTCATCCTAAATCATTTAAACCCAAAATGGTATAAACCTAGATTATTCACCAATTAAACTTGATTTTCCACCCATTTCATTACCCCAATTAAATTTTAACCTTCTAAATCTAACTCCACCCATTTCTTTCACTCTAATTCAACTTCTATGTATCACAACATCATTCTAAGTCATTTATCAAATCCTCAACTCCAAAGAGAGTTCCAAAGCATTAAACAACCATCATAATAACAAGAACAACATTAAAGAGTTCATGAGCAAGTAAATGAAGGAAGGTCATAACAACTCACCTAGCAAATATGGGATGGAATGAAGATTTTCCTAGCTTGATGTGCTCCTCTCTTCACCCCGAACACGAAAGTACACTTGGATTGGAAAATGGAGAAGGATTGGATTCTCTAGGAACTTGGAAGTAAAGCTTCAAGAAGGAGCTTCCATGGATTTTTTTGGGAGAAGGAAGAAGAAGAAAATGATTATGAAAAGTAAGGAGGATGAAGGGGTATGGGAGAGGTTGACTAAAGGGAAAAGGGATGAGGGAATTAAGGGGAGGAAGTATGCCCCCCCCATACTTCCTAATTTTATTTCTTTACATCTTTTTAAAATAACCCTCCCAATCCATAATATTTTATTTGTTCATTTTATTATCACTCCACCCTATTACTTTATTTTACTTTCAATTATTTTAATTCAACCAAATACTTTAATTTACTTTCATTTTATCCCAAGACTTTAAAATTATCTCCTAACCATCTCAACTTTAACATAAATTTTAAAGGAATAGAATAAGCACATAAAATTAACATTAATATTAAAAGCTTATAATATGATACTAAAATTGTGCCTAGGGTTAGGGTCGTTACAACCAACTTTGATTTCTCAAAAATTTCCCTCCGATCGCAAAGTGTCAAACATAGATCGATCCTTACAAATATGCACTGAAGCAGCTGAATCTAGCACCCATTCAGACTTCTTCTCCTCAATCACATCAGCAGCAGTTATAGTTTCTGTCAAAAGAAAATCTCCATTATCACTACCACTATCAATTGTGTTAACGTTCTCTTCGTCAACCTTTTTCTTTCCTTTCACACCACGTAAACTTTTCAAATCATCACGAAATTGTGGGCAACGCATCTGCATATGACCTGTCTCTCCACAGTAGAAACACTAAATCTTACTCATATCTCTATCTCCCCTAGATTGAGACCTTCCTCTTCCTTTTGAGCCACCACGATTATAATTTCTCCCTCTTTCAGAATCCTCCGCAACTAGTACTCTGTCACCATTGGAGAAGCTATCACTCCTCGTCATCCTTTCATTATCCCTCAACGCCTTAACCACATCATCAAGTGTTAAAGTAGTCCTACCTGTCAACAGCGTCTGCACAAAAGGCTTGTAGGACTTAGGTAATGAAGCCAACAATAGCAAAGTTTGCTCCTCATCATTAATTGTCTCATCAACATTAGACAATCGACATACTAGTTGACCGAAAGAATTAATATGGTCATGCAAATTACCCCCTTCATCAAACTTCAAGCAATATAAATTCATCTTCAAGAACACGATTAGTCAACGACTTAGACGCATAGATACTAGCAAGTTTCTCCCAAATACCCCTCGTTGTTGTCTCTTTCAAAACACTAAATTTAATTTCGGGATCAAGTGCTAACCTTATTGTACTTGAAGCCCTCTTCTGAATTTTAGCCCAATCTACGTCTTTCATCTCATCCGGCTTGTTCTCTTCCAAAGCTTCATCAAGTCCTTGTTGAACCAACACATCTTGGATTGTCATCTGCCACACCGTGAAATCTATCTTCCCATCGAAGGTCGGGACTTGATACTTCGATATCCCAATATCCATATTCCTCAAAATATGAATTTCTTCAAACTGCTGCTGCTGTCCGGATACAATTCCCGATGTCTAGGACCTTAAAATCCAATCTCCACCGTTCAGATTTAAGATCTATTAGTCCCAAAGCTACTCACCAAAATTCAGCCCGATCCAACGGTAAACGAACGCTCTACGTCAATTTTTCTACCGCTGCGCTGAAAAAAACGAACCAGAAACTGCAATTTATTTCTTCAATTTTTTTGCTCTCTTTTCTTGATGCGAATTCTTCTCTTCAACCAAAGCTTTGATACAACTTGTTAGGATCACTCACCCATACAAGAAATTCGCAACAATAGAAATCAAACAACACACAATACGAAATAAAGACAAAACACACAATATTCCGTGGTTCGGCTAAAAGCCTATTCCACCCAAAATATAACTTCTATATATTTCTTGATATTACAAGAATGGAGACACACTCTCTCTCAACACTCTTGAATATCCTCACCAATCGCATACAAGCGTACAATTTCTCTCTCTAAATTGTAAACTTATGCTAATTCTCTCAAGTTCTATAAAAAATCTAACTAGTGAAGCCTATTTATATAAGGGAGACACATCCACTTTTCCCCTTTTTTAACCAATATGAGATTACTATTCATTCTCCTAACCAATATGGGATAAGTAATTTTTTCCTACTCATAATAGAATTTAGACAATATTGATCAAATTCCTAACAGACTTTACTGAGGACATTACAAAATTTGTTAGTTGGTATTCTTAAAATAAAAAAACTAGTGACCACATTTGAAACCTTGGGTGACCAAAATATCATTTTGCCTAAAAGTAGGATGCCTAAGAGTTGAATATTTAATAAATTATAAAAATACTTGTTACAAGAGTAAAGACGTTGGTTATGAAACTTTAATACTCCCTCCGCCCCTGTCGAAGTGTCCCAAAATCAATCATGCACGGAAATTAAGGAATGAATATATATAATGTAAAAAGTGTATAGTGAAATAAATGTTGTGAGTATGAAAAGTGATGTAGAAAAAAAAAAGTGGGGTAGGGAATAGTTAGTCGATATTTATTGTGAGTATGACAAGTGGATCCCACAAATAAAAAAATAATAAAAAACTTTTCTTTTTTGGGTTGAGACATTTTAAATGGGATACCCAAAAAGAAAAGTTGGGACACTTCGATTGGGACGGAAGTAGTATATTTTTTTGAACCTAAGGGCAACTCCAACAAGGTATTAGCTAGATAGGGATCAAACTCAAAATTTGATCCCTACTTATCACTATTTATGAGGTATCAAAAATTTCATCTCCAACAATAGGTATCAAATTCATGATATAAAAGTATATTTTTTTTATTTGTTAAGTTTATTAATGCTTTCAATATTACCAATTATTTTTTTAAACTATGCCTATTGATTTAATTACTTTTTATCAAAAAATTATAATATTTACTTTATTATTATTATATAAAAAGTCAAATAAATTACAATTTAATGCCTAATTTATGGTATTAAATTAAATAAATTAATATTAATTTCAAAATAATAGTTATTTTAATTATTTTTAAATTAAAATATTAATTTTATAAATAATTATATAAAATTTTAAATAAATTAAAAGTTAAAATAAATCAAATGAAAGTCTACAAATTTTTTTTTTTTTTTAAAAAAAGCTAAGGTGATAAACATGAGTAAGTTTTGGGAGAAACTAGTTTCTCCATAAATTATAAAAAGTCCACTTTTTTTCTACTTGCAAGTAGTTAATGAATATTTAGGAACAGTTTATAAAACAAGACTTTTTATAATTTAAGAAGAAACTAGTTTCCCCCAAAATCTTGTGGATAAACATATATAACCGGATATTAAATATTTTATGTGATTAAATATGAATACTCCCTCCGTTCCGGTCGACTTAGGACTTTTTGCCATTTTGGGCGTCCCACCCGACTTAGGACGACCCAAAATGAAAAGCTTAAATCACTATTCTCTCCACTCATTCTCTCTCCTACATTATTTTAATACTCACAATACCATTATAATTTACTATTCCCTCCACTCATTCTCTCTCCTATTTTTAAATTACACTCACAACATTTACTTTTTTCTTAATCCCCGTGCCATTTAAAAAAATTCTAAGTCGATCGGGACGGAAGGAGTATATAATTAGATATTGGTTAAAATTTTGACCAAAGCTGATGGGACTAGACAAAGGGGACAAATACAAGTGAGTTGGCAGAGGGAAGAAATTTGGATAAGGAGGCCTCCACTCGCGCGTGTGTGCCCAGTTCATAGTATTAAGCAAGGTAGCATATTTGCTACCTTTGTTAATACTCACTCAAATTTTGATACCAATCCTTTTAGTTGTTGGAGTTACTAATACCTTCTTATTTTATGGGTATCAAATTTAGAATTTGATACCCATTGTTGGACTTGCCCTAAGAAAGTAAGAATATGAAATATTCATGCATAACAAATTTTAATTATTTCTCAGTAGTTTTAGTACTTTGGCTACTATAATAGCTTGTTTTATATTCTTCGGTAGGTAGGGGCCAGGGGGATTGTTCATTTGGTTGATAGATGCCATTACATACCATTGTCTTATGTTTTCATGTGCTCGATTGATATTTATTCACTTTTTTCTTTCGAAATCTCCGCTGTAACTTCAACTTTTTTTAAAAAGAAATTATTTTCCCATTAAAAATAGTAATATTTGCAAATCTAATCTCTTTACTTTATGAAAAAATTACTACTCCCTCCGTCACATACCTACGTGCACACTTTCCATTTTGGGCGTCCCAAACCTACGTGCACATTTCCTAAAATGGAAAGGAATCTTTACTATTCCCTCCACTCATTCTCTCTCCTACATTATTTTAATACTCACAACACCATTATAATTTACTATTCTCTCCACTCATTCTCTCTCCTATTTTATTTTCACACTCACAACACTTTCAATATAATACTCTCTCCTTAATTTACGTGAAAAGTCAAACTAGGCACCAAGGTCCGGGACTGAGGGAGTATGTCTTATTTCTGACAATCTTTCATTTAAATATTGACTTTCTATAAGTGAAGCAATTTTTATCCATGATAAGTATCTTTGATAAGTATATGGCTGGCTTGTACATCGATAGCTCCACTTTATTCACCTTTCCACAGGCAAAAGGAACAAATTAAAAAATCTTTTTTGTTATTATTTTACTTTTATTTTTTAAGAGTTTGTCTTTTACACTTAGAGATGAAAAAACGAGTTTCTCGTAAATGTCAATTCTAATATTATAAAATGTCAGTTATAATATTATAAAAGGTCAGATATTCAAATGACACTTATAAGCAGTTAAACCGATAATTATTAATATTCAAACCGACACTTTTAACAATTGCTAAAAAAGGACTGGTGGTAGTGTTAATGATTGCCAGTTGTAATGTTAAATATTAGTACTCAAATGCCCGTGTCAATGGCACGGGTCAGTATGCATGACGGTTAAGAAAAGAAAATCCTTTCAATTTTGTCTTTCTCTGAGTACCACAGCCATTTGCTTCTTTCCCACGACAATCCGAACCATACATCCATACCCATTACCAAACAAAAAAGGATGGCATGATCACTATACAAAATTACAGATTTATTAAAATATCCAAAATTTATTTTCTTTAATATTATGACTTATGATTGCACTAAGATATTCAAGTTACAAAGAGGAGAGAGTAAAAGAGAAATTATTTGCTCTCTATAACCACCCTTAATAATGAAGAACAAAGTATCTATATATACATAAATGCAACCCCTTTGTCCTCCCACAACCTCCTCCAATCCACTAACATAAAAATCAATCTATAAACTCTAACATGTAATTGGCTCCTTGTTCTTGTATGACCGTATACACCAAGGGACCATGATTGCATCAATCCTTGTCGGAGATCAGGATTAAGAAATTGAGACTCTTGCAACTAAAAAGATTTATCAGAATCCCATAATTGATGAATGTCGCATCTCAACAAATAAACTAACTTGACAAACCCATACATGTAACCCATCACCTGAAGACGGTGAATAAACTCTGTTGGCTACTTTTGTTCTGCAAAGGATATCGCTTAATGGCCTAAGCATCAAAGGATCAAAACAAAATTGACAAATCTCTCAATAATTACAAGCATACAGATACACTAAATTAAAATGTAGAGTACATTGGGCGAAAAAAGAACACTAATACAGTATATAGAAATATACTCAAACTAAAATAAACTGCCAAAGTGAAGAAAAGAGCATAAAAATATTGAAAGTAAATTAAACTGCTAAAAATAACACAAACGACTAACCTTTAGTAAGCTGGGATTTGGCAACTGGAGTCAAATCTTTTGCGAGATAGTGCTGGACATTGAAATCCGAAGTAGAACACTAAATTAAACTGTGAAAGGAATAGAAAAACGAATACACAACAAAAAAAAAGGGGAGATACAGAGGTTTACCCAATAAATAAATCCCACTTATAGATAGTAAAAATTAATCAAGCCTAATTAGGGAACTCCACGAACAACTCACTTAAAAAATAAGAATATTATTGTATTTTAGAGTCAACCATCTTCCTAAAACATTCCTAATAAATAAATGCATTTTAAAGAAAAAGTGAACAATTTCCATACCCACATTCCATTATTCACAATGAATCTTTCAGATATTGAATCTTTGGGTAGAGAAAAGAGAGTTTCATGCATTATAATTACTTCCACTGCCCCAAAATGAATATCAAAACGAATCCGAATCAAAGTGCCATTACCTAAGTAAATTCAGTCAACACAACGCATTTTGTTCCCGTCTCTAAAGTCACGACTTTCAATTCTGTCAACACACAAATAACCAAACGAATACGAATAAAACAAACTCCAAATAACCTCAGTTTTTTTATTTTAAGTTTCATTTAACTTCAGTTAAACTGAATTATGAAAACATGCAGTGATGGAGGGGGATGAGGAAAGCAGCCAATACGGTGTTTTTTCGGCTAGAAATATTTACATTCTCTGCCCATTAAGAATTCAGATTCTATTGCCCTAGAAAGGGAAATCATTGGATAAACAAAAAAATTGTAGTTACCAGTCTGTTTGAAAAGTTGATTGAAATGTGGCCTGCAGTAGAGAACACCTTCAAAGGAATCGTAGTTACCAAGCTGCAATGGAAATGGAACCAACAATTAGTTGTAATGCATGAAGAAATACCAAGAATTAATCAAAAGACCCCAAACACCGCATAAAAAATAGAGAGAACGAATCACCAACTGAGTTTTCATAGGAACATAAAAATAGTAACAATTCAAGCAGTAAACTTTGTTCCCTCTTCATCACACCCAGCTCCTCAAAAGCCATAAGGCGTTGCTTATTTAAGTAATGTATATCTGTAAGATATTCATTTAATATAAATATATATGTACAAACATCATAGTTAGAGAAAATACTTGCATATGATGCACCAACTGAGTTTTCATAGGAACATAAAAGTGCTGAAACAATGACTTAAAATACTATGTTGCGTGAGTTACATAAGTTACTCACTCTGCTGAGCTTCTTGAAAAAGTTGCCAAATATTACTGTGAGTCTTTTCTGATGCATCATCCACTGAGCAACCGCTCCTATAATTAAAATATGATACAATTCAAAAGAAGAAAAAAAGGTGGATTAAATGGCCGTGAGGAACAAATATATACTTGATGCATGTCTATGCTACCATTGTTTGTTGACCTGGATTGCAACTTGAAAGTTAATGTCAAAATAAGCTAGATAATACACTGAAGTAAAAGAGAAAGGGAAAAGAAAGGAGGATATATGTTTATATTTACATGCCGCATTTTGAGCATAGAAAATCAAGTACGATAAATAAAAGCTTACTCCATCTCCAATGGACTTGTAAAAATGAATAATTCAATAAGGTATCAAACTAACTGAAGGCTTATTTGGTCATAACAAAAATTATATATTGAAGATTATATGAAAATAGTTTCAACCAATACCAAATGAAAATAAAATATTTAGAGAATTTTGGTGTATATTCAAAATTTGTCTGTCTTAACCCTATAAACATTTTTTTCCGGTCATTTCGTTATCCTTTCTACTGTCCCACCACCATCCCATTTACAGCATCAAACTCCAAAGAATATAAAACTCGTACCAAAGGCAACAACATTTATTTTGGGAGCTGTAAATTAAAAGAGAGAAATTAGATCAAACTCAACTCTCACAACTTACAGAAGCATATCACCTTCAGGCTTGTTGATGTTTCCTCCTCAATGCTCGCACAACCATCTGCCGAAAAATAAAACCATCTTAACCCAAAAGTTGTTTAAAGTTACAGAAATAGGCATACCCAAAGTGAGTGTACTTAGATTCAAGAACCATGAATGAAGAATTCATCAATACTTGGGGTCAACTAATCTTATTTGGTCCAATAAAAAGTTATCATAATTGAGTTTGAGTTCTAAAACACTTTATTTGTGTCAATATGGATGCCCCATTTCACAGTAGGCGGTGTCTCTTACCTACAATTCCCAATTGACACTTTAAACTAAGTGTAATACACTTAATAACTCACCATAGTTGAATGCAGCAACCTGAGGCCGAGGAAAATGTCTTGTTTCTGCATCAGAATTTGCCAATTGCAAACCCTAGCCTCAAGCTCTTTTGGTTTCGTCAATGGCATCAGTCTCCGGCAACTCCACCACCGTCAATTTCTTCACGCTTCTCCTCATTCTCCTCCTAGCCGACTTCGCTACCAACGTCAATGCTGTTTCGGTGCAAGAGCTTGAATCGATGCCTGCCAGATCTTCAATTTTGATGCTCTTGAAAGGTCATGAGGCGGTTATCGAGAGGTCGACGACTTCTGGTGTGATTTCGGTTGACAGAATTCGACTTCTGGATTTGGATTGAAAGAGAGAGAGAGAGAGAGAGAGAGAGAGAGAGAGAGAGAGAGAGAGAGAGAGAGAGAGGTGAAGAAAGCGAAGGGTTTTCTCGGAGAAGTAGCAACCGCCGTGGGAGACGTGGGTAAGGAAATAATTTGTAGCCGTCCGATCAGATTTCTAAGATTAAATCTCAGCCACCACTTATCCAAGGCTAAGAGGCAGTTATTTGCCTTGTGTATTGTATTATAGATTGTTAGTTGTAGTGTTAAATAGTGTCGGTAGTAGTGTTAAGAATTTTCAGTTGTAGTGTAAATAGCGTCGGTGATAGTGTTGAAAATAGTGTTAGTCATAGTGTTCAAAATTTCCAGTTATAGTATTGAAAAGTGTTAGTGAGTTTTTATAAGTTCCAATTATTTACAAAAATGTCATTGCACGTTTTAAAAAAAAATCATTTATTTACAAAAATGCCAATGCGCATTTTGAAACACGTTTTACATTAAACGAGTGTAAAACATATTTTTCCTGAGATTTTGTGATTTTTTAAAGAAGTTTCACCATTGTTTTACAAAAATAACTGTTGGCAGAAATTAAAATAACAGAAAGAAAAGAATTACAGAAATAAAAAATAGAAATATAAACTGAATAAATTTGAAGAAACAAATCGACAGTAACAATTGGTTGTTGTGCACGAGCCCTGATGAATCAGTCTCCTTAAGACTTATTCGTTCCCTCGCCGATAGTGCTTGAGGCTGCTGTGGACGCGAGTCTCCCAGGATAGAACGTGCGAATCGGAGGCACTTTGCACCTAAAGTTCCCGACGAATTGGCAGTGTGTCTGGACAGTATCACCACGATGCATAAATGCACGGAGGCCAAAGGAAAGATACTACAATATGCAACGAGAGAGAGAGAGAGAGAGAGAGAGAGAGAGAGAGAGAGAGAGAGAGAGAGAGAGAGAGAGAGAGAGAGAGAGAGAGAGGGGAGGCACTGGAAAAAATCTCTGGTGTTCTTCAAAAATTGTTTGTGGCTCGGTTTGTGGCTCCATCTTATATCCAATAATTGGGCAACTGAACAGTCACCAATTTAATTTCGTGTGACTATTACAAAAGGAGGAAATCAAACAGACAGACATTAAGATTGCTGTTACAAGTCCGTTCATGATCATGGGAATACAAACAGACATTAAGCTTGATGTTACAAGTCTGTTCATGATCATGGGAATACAAATAGACATTAAGCTTGCTGGATTTTACATTCCCATTCAATGTGGGATAACCACATTTTACCACTTTCAACTCACTAACTTTGAGCCTTAATATCTCATTCATCCATTAATCATTTTGGATAAATAAATATTTGATTTCAATGTTCTCATGGAGTAGAACACAAACCCACATTCAATTTTTTCATTTAACAAATAACCCATTTAGGAAAATTTCCCAAATTTCTTTCACACCCACTATATTTTTTCAACAATCCCCCACATGAAGTAAATGATGAGGAAATGGTGATAAAGTCCGACAGTTGACACCTGCATAGGATAGGTTGGGGTTTGCCCTTTGAACCTTTCCTTGTAAAATATATTTACTCTACTTGCTAATCAGTTGACGCGATGTCCTTGAACTGTTCAGCTTTTTGTGTAGCCAGTCAAATACTTTATACAGGTATCTCCCTAACACACTTCTATTCTCATAGCTATGTTCATTCATGACCCTGAACATAATGCCTGGTTCTGTGAGAGGGTCTAAGAGTTGAGCCTCACGCAATTCTCCTTAAAGCGGCCAAACTTTTCTCTCACATAGGTGATTCTTATAAGTAACCCGTATTACCCCCACTCGGAAATTCCAAAGTGTAAGAATCATTAAAAGCTATAAGCTTAACCTTTCCTTTCAGGATGTCACTTAAGGAATGTGATTGTGGTTGGTTCCCCCACAGTGACACTACAAGTCTTTTAACAGTTAGGTTGTTCCTTTGAAAACCTAGATCTTGGGATCTCCAGTCAACTAGGTTGGGTTTTCTGCTTCCCAATGTCAATATTTCAACTACCTCTTTGGTTAACCCTTTAGTTAACGGATCCACTAAGTTATCTTTTGACTTCAAATAGTCAATAGATATAGTACCAGTTGAGAGTAGTTGTCTTATGGTATTATGTTTGCGACGTATATGTCTAGACTTACCATTGTACATGTTGCTTTGTGCCCTACCAATTGCAGATTGGCTATCACAATGGATACAAATTGCTGGCACATGCTTCGTCCATTTTGGAATATCTTCTAGAAATTGGCGTAGCCATTCGGCTTCTTCACCACACTTATCCAAGGCTATAAACTCTGATTTCATAGTGGATCTGGCTATAACAGACTGTTTAGAAGATTTTTATGATATAGCTGCACCTGCTAATGTGAATATATATCCACTTGTAGACCTAGAGTCTTTGATATCTGATATCCAGTTAGCATCAGTATATCCTTCAATCACAGCTGGATGTCTGATATAATGTAATCCAAAGTCACGAGTATATCTTAAGTACCTTAGTACTCTCACAATACCCTTCTAATGGTCCGTCCCATGATTACTTGTATACGGTTCTATTGTCATCCTTGTTAAATTTTTCTAGAATTTTATCCGCATAATGTGATTGACTCAGTACAAGTTCATCAGGTAATCTAGAAATTTTCACTCCAAGGATCACATCCGCTAAACCCATATATGTCAAACTTCGAGTTCAACATATTCTTTGTGGATTTAATCATTTTATCTCAGCTTCCTATGATAAGCATGTCGTCTACATAAAGACACAAAATGACATAGCCATTTTCCGTGTTTTTGATATAGACACATTTGTCACATTCATTGATTTTAAATCCATTTTCAATCATGGCTTGATCAAACTTTTGATGCCATTGTTTTGGTGCTTGTTTGAGGCCATATAATGACTTCACTAACTTGCACACTTTGTTTTCTTGTCATGGAGCAGAAAAGCCCACTAGTTATTCCATGTAAATCTCCTCTTCTAAATCTCCATTTAGAAAGGCAGTTTTTACATCCATTTGATGTACTTCAAGATTTTGCAATGCGGCAATTGCAAGTACAATCCTAATAGACGTTATTCTCGTAACAGGAGAATTCGTGTCAAAGTAATCTAGGTCTTCTTTTTGTCTGTAACCTTTAATTACAAGTCTAGCCTTATACTTATCAATTGTTTCATCTGCCTTCCTTTTCCTTTTAAAAATCCACCTATATCCTAGTAGTTTACTTTCCGGAGGAAGATCCACTAGTTTCCAAATGTGATTTTGCAAAATGGAATCAATTTCACTCTTAATAGCCTCTTTCCACAAAGGTACTTCAGAAGAGCTCACGACTTCTTTATAACTTTGTGGCTCACTTTCTAGCATGTAGGTTAGAAAATCCAGGCCATAGGATTTTTCTACCCTAGCTCTTTTGCTACGTCGAGGTTTCATCTCCTCTTCTTCACTTCTATCTTGAACGTGTTCTTCTTCTATTGAATGTTGTACCCTAGTTGATGAGCTTGCCTAATTTCTTAACTTATATGGGAACACATTCTCAAAGAAAGACACATTCCTAGATTTCATTATAGTATTCTTGTGTATATCTTGAATTTTTGATTCATACAAAAGAAATCTACAAGCACAACTATTATGTGTATATCCAATGAATATGCAATCAATAGTCTTTCGTCTAACTTATACACAAACTACACTTAGTTGTGTTTTATCACTATCTCTTTATTAAGTTGTTTTTCAACTTCTCCTTTAAAGAGATAATATTCAATATTTTGCTTTTTAGCAAGCAACAGTAAGGGCAAAAACTTACATTTTACCACCATATGTGTGAATAATATTCACATTTCAGACATCAATATGCTTTGACTATAACTTCAAACACATATTTGATAAATCTTGTTTGAATCTATTTTGACCATATAACAAGATTCATTCTCATTATTGATCACTTGAATACCCTTCTGTTTCATTTATTCAAACATCATGAATATCATTCTTGATGAAATCACCGTTGTCTCTTAAGACAATTTATATGCTTGACTTTTTCAAACAAGTTTGACTTTTCAAACAAGATTGACTAACTTTTAAGCACTTCGGTATGCTCTACCGCATTTGCTTTCGCCACACAAGTGTTAGAAAACTTCTTCTCTAAAGTTCTATTCCTTTTTTCCAACACAAAAACGAATAGCACACACCTCAACATTCATTTATATTTGAGGTGATTCTTGAAATACTTTCAAGTGTAAAGAAATTTCTCAATTATTGTCGTCACTTGAGAATTTCACTCAACACCATCTACTCGACATGGTTTTCATGAAACACTATTTTCAATTCTTTCATTTTACTTTTTACGGTTTTTGGAGTACACTATTTTAAAATCAAGGAAGCGGCCTACAATGAATTTTATTGCATCCGCATTTTCGATTTTACATTTATAGTCCAACGACTCCCACAATTCTTTTGCCGTTTTCTTGGTACTATATATGTTATATAACGAATCCGACAATCCGTTAAATATATAGTTCCGACAAAGGAAATTCACATGCTTCAACATCACTCACGACTTGAACATTCTTCTCAACTTAATTCCAACAAACTTTTCAATATTTCTCACTATGATTCTCGTGAACCATAAGAGACATCTCATCCATCTTAAAATACTAGAAGTAGTGTCGCCACAAATACTTTATACAATAATCTCAACATCCTTGATGTCACGGGCCAATTAATCCTTGTAACATTAGTTGATCTCATTAAGCAAAAGAACTTATTATTAGTAATTTAATTCACAAAAACTGCTTTCCTGCGAATTTTATTTCTTCACTTACGGATATTAGAATCTGATCTCCACCGTCCAAAATGTTTTTCTACGAGTCTCAAACCTGTCCACCAAATTTAAGATTGATCCAACGGTTAATGAAGTGAGAAATAAATTTTTTTCACAACTGGTCATTGAAAAACTGTGCTGAAAATTTCCTTCTTTTCCTCTGTTTCCCATATCTTTTCATCACTCCGCCGTAGCAACCACACCACGAGCTTTCCTCAATCTGCAATCCTTTCTCAATAGGAAATAAGTCTTAAGATTGTTGGCAGAAATTACAATAACAAGAAGAAAATAATTACAGAAATTAAAAATAGAAATATAAACTGAATAAATTTGAAGAAACAAATCGGCAGTAACAATTGGTTGTTGTGCACGAGCCCTGATGAATCAGTCTCCTTAAAAATTATTCGTCCCCTCACCGATAGTGCTTGAGGCTGCCGTGGATGCGTGTCTCCCAGGATAGAACGTGCGGACTGGGGGCACTTTGCACCTAAAGTTTCCGGCGAATTGACAGTGTGCCTGGACAGTATCACCACGATGCAGAAATGCACGGAGGCCAAAGGAAAGATGCTACAATATGCAACGAGAAAGAGAGATGGGAGGCTGGAAAAAATCTCTGGTGTTCTTCAAAAATTGTTTGTGGCTCGGTTTGTGGCTCCATCTTATATCCAATAATTGGGCAACTGAACAATCATCAATTTAATTACGTGTGACTATTACAAAAGGAGGAAATCAAACAGACAGACATTAAGATTGCTGTTACAAGTCCGTTCATGATCATGGGAATACAAACATTTTTGTGTCTAATATATATAGATGGTAATCCTATGTAAACTTGTACAAATTATTGCACATAATACAAAGAGGCAAGGTTCAACCCCAAATCGAATTTCATCTATTTCTCTTTCGATTTCTCAATTGTATTATTGGTTTTTGTCTATTTGCTTCCGCTGCATTGTACAACAACTGGTATCAGAGCATGGCTGCGATGGCTGGGGTTAATTCTATCACCGTGAAGTCCGATGTTCAGAAATTCGATGGGCATGGAAACTTTGCATTGTGGCAAAGGAGGGTGAAGGATTTTCTGGTTCAAGCAGGCTTGGGAAAAGTTCTTCGGCATTCGACTAAACCCGATGATGTCGAAGAAGGACCATGGAAGGAGTTGCAGGAGTGGGCTGTATCTTCTATACGGCAGTGCCTT
Organism: Adenophora triphylla var. japonica; assembly: GCA_022495995.1. Taxonomy (NCBI): domain Eukaryota; kingdom Viridiplantae; phylum Streptophyta; class Magnoliopsida; order Asterales; family Campanulaceae; genus Adenophora; species Adenophora triphylla. Next base: position 287,252 of record JAFEMH010001853.1, on the reverse strand, counting down.
GCGGATGAGGTGGTGTATCACGTGATCGATGAAAAATCTCCCAAACCTTCGTCGGTGATTATGTGCAATAATCTGTACAAGTTTACATAGGATTACCATCTATATATATTAGACACAAAACCCTAGCCAAACTAGAAGACTATACAAAGAAGCCCGTCAGCCCAATATGACCCGTCGCCGCGAGGCGCCCGCCTCGGATGGCCCCAGGCTCTCGCCTCAAACATGACATGCCTCGGCCATACATTCGGCCACCGAGGCGCCCGCCCCGGCCTACTCCAGGCGCCCGCCTCAAGCCAAGTTTTCACGACCCTATCTCCTGCCTCCCAAGCGCCCGCCTCACCCTAGGTGGGGGCGCCCGCCTCGCCTGCAGTCGATCCATCCATGTAGAAAATGAGCCATACCATACCGCCGGGCCCTTTGCCAGGACATCGAGCCATAACATCCAACAAACATACATTAAGTTTGCTGTTACATGTCTGTTCATGATCATGGAAATACAGACAGACATTAAGCTTGCTGAATTTTACATTTCCATTCAATGTGGGATAACCACATTTTCTCACTTTCAACCTACTAACTTTGAACCTTAATATCTTATTCATCCATTAATCATTTTGAACAAATAAATATTTGATTTCAATTTTCTCATGGAGTAGAACACATACTCACATTCAATTTGATTATTTAACAAATAACTCATTTAAGAAAAATTCTCAAATTTCCTTTGCACACTACATTTTTCCAACAATAACAACGGTCACCTAACCGAAAAACCTGCCAACATGTCCATCAACCCTAATTTTATACACACACCCTTTAAGTATGCCAATGTAAAAAGACAAATCCATTTCCATTAGGTTTAATTAATTTTCCAAGAAAATTATCAAGAGAAAAGAAACTTAGCGTACCATCTAGCTGAACCAACATGTCATATACTCCCTCTGTCCCATAAAATCTTACCCATTTTGCTATTTTGGGCGTCTCACTTTAAAGTCACATTTTCCTAAAAATGAAACTTTTTAATACTTCTTTATTCATGGGACTCACTTGTCATACTCACAACAACTATCCATTTACTATTCTCTACCCCACTTTCTCTCTCCTACCCACTCACAACTCCTACTTTAATAACATTAATGTTTTGGTCAAATTTCGACAAGTGATTGTAAATAACCAAATATTTCAAGAAAAGAATTGGGTGAAATGGAATAAAGATTTGTGTGTGTAATCAAAATGAAAATGACAAAGGATTTTGACGAGGAAAGCCCTTGAACAACTCGTTCGCCGGCATAAAACCTCGGGAGGTTTTGGAAGACCTACCTTGACCAAATTCTTACTATGATCAGTGGGTTACAAGCTCGGAAGTATGGAGAGAGATTACAAGAGTGTGAGTGTGTGAGAATACATGTGTTTTTCATAATCTCCATACCCCTATTTATAATAAAGGTAAAATAAAAAGATAATAATCAAATCCCTAAAAACTCGACATGATGGAGTTGCTGAGGAGAAGATTTCGGGCATGACTGTTGATGGTGGTTGGTGAAGAGTCGTGGTTGAACTGATATGCGCAAATGGCTCCTAAAAAATAGCAACTGCAAAACTGCTCCCAAGTTGGTCCGGCTTCAAGATGTTGATGAAGACGTTGAGCCAAGATGTCGGTCCAAGATGTGAACTAAACATGTAAAGTCAACTTGTAAAAAGTCAACTTGTAGAGGTCAAGTTGTGGAGGTCAAGTTGTGGAGACTAAGATGCTGAGACCAAGATGCAAGGCGTCTTGACATATTGACCTGCTTAAGATGTCGATCATATACATACATTGAAAAATTCCATCCCCAACAATTGCCCCCAAAATTTCTTGAATCGGAGAAAACTTGGAGAGTCAAGGAATTTTAAAACTGCTACTCCCCTTATTGTCATTAAGGAAGCGGTTGATTACGCCAAAGAGTTGTCGAATGCCTTGAATGATGCTTCTAAGTCCTTGATGGAAACCAGGATGGTAACAACTTGGCAAAATACCAAGATAAAGCTTTAAGAAACATTAGTTTAGATGTTTGAAATTTGGTATATTAGATGAGGGTTGGTCCTCAAAATTTTTATATTTGATTTGGCATGTCTTTGTTTGATATGTTTACTTTGGATCGTGTGAGTCATGTTTGTGTTGACATGACTTACTTTTGTGTGTTGAAATTGATTTTCGGTGAAGATGTTAATCTTCATTCCTTAGTTGATTGGAAGATGACTTCATCTTTTTCGGGTGTTCATACTGGTAACATGTTAATGTTACAACCAACGGTCACAACTTGAATAAGTGTGAAGCGTGCGCCCAGGCGAAGGTGTCAAAACCTTAATTCGTTTGAAAAGATGAAAATCTTTTAACCATATGTAAATTGTACCTTTGATCAGAGGTAACCGTTTGAAGAGATAGAACTAGTATCAGCCGTCCTGGCGTGTCAACAAGTTCTATCCCTCTCCATTAGAGTTTCAACATGTATCGCCCGCACCGGCGTGTCAACATGCTTGAAATTCTTCTTCCTAGGTCCAAACATGTTGGAGCCGCATCGGCGTGTTAACATGCTTAGACCTACTCCAATTTTAGGTCCCAACAAGTATCAGCCGTACTGGCGTGTCAACATGTTGAGCCTACTCCGTTTGTTCAAGTTGTATACCTTGCAAAACAAATTCATGTTAGGGTTGGGTGTTAGCTTAGCTAACACCCCTCCGATGCTTAAGTCAGTAAGGATTTTTAGCATAACAAAAGAATTGACAAACATAAATAAATGACTTGACAAAATTTAAAACATACCTGTTTTTGGAGTTTGCTTTTATGAAAAAATGACAGCTTACATGGAATACAACTTGAGGTACTGTTTTGCTAACATCTTGACATGTTGAAGATAGGTGGTCATCTATTCTTATTTTGTCAGCCTCATTGTGGTTATTTTAGGACTATGAGCTTATCTTCTTCAAGTCTGATGAATTTAACAGCTCTCGTCCTGACATCTTCGAGTCTCTTGCATGGAGTCATGACCAATTCATCATAATAAGGTGATCCCTTCTTCAAGTCCAATCTGAATGCCTCGGTGGTTGTGGACATGTTCAAGTTGGGGATAGTCACTGCCTCTTTGTTGAACCTGTTCAAATAGTCTTTCAAGCTTTCGTCAGGTTGTTGCACCACCCTGTAGAGGTCACTAGTTAGTTTCTCAAAAGCTCTATTACATGAAAATTGATTCACAAACATATTGACTAATTGATAATAAGATGATATAGAGTTTAGAGATAGGCCGATTAGCCATTTCAAAGCTGGTCCAGACAAGGTGGAACCAAAGCCCCTACAAAGACAGGCTTCTTTGAAGATAGAAGGAATACTGATAATGTCCATTAATTCTTGGTATAGCAACACATGCTCTCTCGGATCTCGTGCTCCCATCGTACTTCTTCATGTGGGGCCTTTGCAAATCTCTTCGGGATCTCCATGTTGGCTATTCTTTGGAACAAAGCGAGACTCATTATAACAAGTTGGAGAAGCTTGATAATAAGGCAAGGTGACTCCAGTGCACATTCCTAATCATCTCTTTGATCCGGCCGCAACTCTCTAGCAACTTGACTTTCGCAAAAGTGTTAGCATAAAATTGAGAAGCAGAATGATCAAATGCATTATAAAAACTCCCTGTTTGTCCTGAAGATGGAGTGGCATAAGTATAGCAAGATGTTGGCACAGGTTGGCTGAATGGGAAGGTGTGACCATGTTGGGCAACTTGACCAGTTGTCACAGTTGTACTATCAGTCTGTACTGCACTCGCCATGGGGATGTCTCCAAGATTGCCCCCAGTACCTGCATCAAAAAGAGTTCTAGGAAATAAAAGCGATAATGGAGTTACAATTTGAGGCTCAACTTGATTCCCTTTTCGCAGATTCTCAATTGCATTGAAAATCATAGTATTGGTATCCTGCTGAGCATCCATTCGCTTATTCAGTTCATTCAACATGTTTGCCATATTAGTCACGAAACCAAGATTGATTTCAGACGCGGTCATCTCTCGAGGTGCATCTTGCGCCGCCCCTCGCCGACCCCGCCTCAAATGAGAGGTTACTGAGGTTACCTGACCGGAAGTTGGATTGACCATTTTGATGTTCTAAACAAATCTAAAAAACCAAATTTCCCACAGACGGCGCCAAATTGTTTTGGTCAAATTTCGACAAGTGATTGTAAATAACCAAATATTTCAAGAAAAGAATTGGGTGAAATGGAATAAAGATTTGTGTGTGTAATCAAAATGAAAATGACAAAGGATTTTGACGAGGAAAGCCCTTGAACAACTCGTTCGCCGGCATAAAACCTCGGGAGGTTTTGGAAGACCTACCTTGACCAAATTCTTACTATGATCAGTGAGTTACAAGCTCGGAAGTATGGAGAGAGATTACAAGAGTGTGAGTGTGTGAGAATACATGTGTTTTTCATAATCTCCATACCCCTATTTATAATAAAGGTAAAATAAAAAGATAATAATCAAATCCCTAAAAACTCGGCATGATGGAGTTGCTGAGGAGAAGATTTCGGGCATGACTGTTGATGGTGGTTGGTGAAGAGTCGTGGTTGAACTGATATGCGCAAATGGCTCCTAAAAAATAGCAACTGCAAAACTGCTCCCAAGTTGGTCCGGCTTCAAGATGTTGATGAAAACGTTGAGCCAAGATGTCGGTCCAAGATGTGAGCTCAACATGTAAAGTCAACTTGTAAAAAGTCAACTTGTAGAGGTCAAGTTGTGGAGGTCAAGTTGTGGAGACTAAGATGCTGAGACCAAGATGCAAGGCGTCTTGACATATTGACCTGCTTAAGATGTCGATCATATACATACATTGAAAAATTCCATCCCCAACAATTATATATATTAACTCCTTATTTTTCGTGCTCAACAGTAAATGGGTAAGCTAATGTGAAACTAAGGGAGTATATATTTTTTCACTTTCTCTAACAATCATCGCATTTTGATCGTGTTTTGTTCATTCACTAGATTCTAGGTTGAGTTTTGTTTGATAAATTGTTCATCGATGTGAAGGCACGATCCCAGCGGACCATCTAGCCACAGGTGGAGCCACATAGTGTATAAAGGGGGCAATTGCCCCCCCCCCTTCCTTTCCCTTTCAAAATGTACATAGCTTTTACTAGTAAACATTGAAGAAATTGCTTTTCATCACTAAAAATTATACTTTTGTCCCCTTTTGTGCTAAGGAAAATTACACTACATTATAATTTTGACCCTCTTTTATTTTTTTAGGGCAAATTGCAATTTAGAGCCCGAAGTTGATGGGGTGTTCTCGAAACGGGGCCCCATATTTAAATTTTGTCAAATTAGGGCTCAATATCTGAATTTTTCGTCAATTAAGGGCTTTTTGACGAATTTTGTTAGAAAAATCAGTTAAGTGACATGAGTCACGCATGTGGTGGACAAGTTGGACTAATTTGAAATGCAAATTAGTTATTAAGGAGTGAAATGTAAATTTTTAAAAATTGATGACCGTTACAAAATATTTTTTAAAAATAATATTTTTTGAAAATATAATATATTGTGAAAAGCTGTAATTTTTTTTATAATTTTTAAAATATGTTAAAATAAATGTTATAAATATAAAAAAATTGTATTTTTTGAAGAAAAGAGTATTTTTAAAAAAAAATTAATAAATTTTTAACGTAAATCTTGTAAAATTAATGTTATAAATATAAAAAATTGTATTTTTAAAGAAAATAGTATTTTTTTTAAAAAAAATAATTAATTTTTAACGTAAATCTTGTAAAATAAATGTTATAAATATAAAAAAAATTATTTTTAAAGCAAAAGAAAAAAAATATACAAAATATTTCTTGTTAATCCACGATTTGAATGGTTGCAAAAGAAAAAAATTAAAATATTAATATATTTAAAAATTGAGGGGAAGGGTGAAAAAAAAAAGTTTTGCCCCCTTCATTTGCCCCTCTCTCTCCCAAGAACCCACCCAACGCCGTCATTTCCTTCCCACCCCTCCTCTCTTTACCCCACCTTATCTCCCTCCCACACTGCCGCCCACCCATGGAATAACCCCTCAATACCTCGCTGATGCTCCCCTAGATTCAAGATAGCCGAAACCTTTTCTCACTTCCTTAAACACCAATGTCGACGAACCTCCATTTTTTCCGGTGACTGCTCCTCATCGTTCCATCTCTCCGCCGATTGCGAATCTCAATAAAAATGTGGGTTTTATGTTGAATGGTTTGTTTCATGCTTTTAGAATTTTGATTTTGGGTTATAAATTTGGGAGTTTGTTTTAAAAAATCCCAAATTATTTTGTTTTTTAAAAAAAAATACTTTTTTGCTTTAAAAATATTAATTAATTTTGTTTTAAAAAAAAATACTTTTTTTCTTTAAAAATATAATTTTTTATATTTATAACATTTATTTTACAAGATTACGTTAAAAAATAATTTTTTTTTTTTTAAAATACTATTTTCTTTAAAAATACAATTTTTTTATATTTATAACATTTATTTTAACATATTTTAAAAATTATAAAAAAATTACAGCTTTTCACAATATATTATATTTTCAAAAAATATTATTTTTAAAAAAATATTTTGTAATGGTCATCAATTTTTAAAAATTTACATTTCACTCCTTAATAACTAATTTGCATTTCAATTTAGTCCAACTTGTCCAGCACATGCGTGACACATGTTACTTAACTGACTTTTCTAAAAAAAATTGTCAAAAAGCCCTTAATTGATGAAAAATTTAGATATTGAGCCCCGATTTGACAAAATTTAGATATGGGGCCCCATTTCGAGAACACCCCCTCGACTTCAAGCCCTAAATTGTAATTTGCCCTTATTTTTGGCTCCGCCCGAGCATCTAGCTGAACCACATCCATTTGTGGGGGTGAATTGATTTGACAAAAACTTAGGTGAGAACAGGAATACCCGTCTCATCCATGAGACGGGTTATTTCGAACCGAAATTCGCTCCATTACCCGACCCAAAAAAAATTTGCTCCATTTGCTCCAGACCTCTCTTTCTCTCTTAAGACGTAAACACCTCCCTCTCTCTCCTCTCTCTCTCCTCTCTCTCTCTAGACGCAAACTACCCCTCCTCGTCTTCCTCATCTCATCTTCCTCATCTGATCTCCACCTAGCTTCTCCTCACCGGAAACCTCACCCGACCTCAACCTTCACCACCGTCAAACCTTCCTCTACCCCAATTGCTCCACTCTCTGTAAATTAAAATTCCCAATTTTACACCTTGAAATAAGTACCTCATTCTGAAAATTTCATTTTTTTAATCTTTTACCAAATTTTCAAGGACCTCCCAGTGCATACCATACCAGATTGCTCGTACCTTTCCTTTCGATACACCTTTTGATCAGAGTCACGGTAGGTCACAAGCCACCCATCAATTTCTTCTTTCTTTCACAAAAACCCATCTCAGATTTCGCTTAGGAGCTAGGTCGCCATGGAAGACGATTGGGAGGAGCTAGGTCGCCATGGAAGCTTGGTCTGTGTTTGTAAATGGTGGGTGTTGAACTGATATGAGAGAGAGGGATTTGGATGAAGGGCCTCGGTTTTGGGGGTACTAGAGGAAGACGAAGATGAGAGAGGGGCTGGATTGCCGGCCGATTAGAGAAGAGTGATGAAGGCGGTTGAGTGAGCTTGGTTCATTGAGGAGCTAGGTCGCCATTGATACCGCTTAGAGAGAGAGAGAGAGCGGTCTCTCTCTGTTTGTGTTTAGAGAGAGAATCTGAGCTTAGGAGAGAGAGGCCGATTGTGAAGTAATAGTGTTTTTTTTTTAACTAATAATAGTGTTAGGAACTGTTTTAATTTTGAGTAATACTTCTCATTTGTTTAAGTAATAGTTAGTATTGCTATAAGTAATAGTACTACACTTGTGAAGTAATAGTGTTATTTTTTTAACTAATAATAGTTTTAGGAACTGTTTTCATTTTGAGTAATACTTCTCATTTGTTTAAGTAATAGTTGATATTGCTATAAGTAATAGTACTACACTTGTGAAGTAATAGTGTTATTATTTTTTTTAACTAATAATAGTTTTAGGAACTGTTTTCATTTTGAGTATTACTTCTCATTTGTTTAAGTAATAGTTCATATTGCTATAAGTAATAGTACTACACTTGTGAAGTAATAGTGTTATTTCTTTTTTAACTAATAATAGTTTTAGAAACTGTTTTCATTTTGAGTAATACTTCACATTTGTTTAAGTAATAGTTGGTATTTCTATAAGTAATAGTACTACACTTGTGAAGTAATAGTGTTATTTTTTTTTTAACTAATAATAGTTTTTAGAAACTGTTTTCATTTTGACTAATACTTCTCATTTGTTTAAGTAATTGTTGATATTGCAAAACAGGTATTACGTTTACTTATGAACAATGTTACTTTATATGTATACAGTCATTACATTAAGAGATTGTAACTATTACTTTTTCTAAACCACTGAAAAGCTGAAAAAATAATATAAAAACTAAAAAAAAAGCAAAAAAATAAAATAAAATATTCTAACCCAACACAACAGTCATTACATTAAGAGATATTAACTATTATTTTTTCTAAACCACTGAAAAGCCGAAAAAATAATATAAAAACTAAAAAAAATAAAAACAAAAAAAAATTAAAAAAAAAAAAAAAAAAATTCTAACTAGGGATGGCAACGGGGCGGGTTCGGGACGGGTTTTTCATTTCCCAAACCCGCCCCTACAGTGATCTACCCTGACCCGAACCCGCCCCGTTTAACCCGCCCCGGTAGTGATCCATCCTTTTTCTTCCGGTTCGTAACCCAAGTGTATTTACAAATTACAAATAGATGTGCTCTTGTTTAGATCACAGATTTTAGCTAGCATTTGAAATGGAATTAGGGGATAGGAAGTGAAGTACAATGCTATGATCTGCAATGTAATCAGAATATATGATCTGCAATCAGAATACAATGAAGCTTATGCGGTTCAATGCTTTTCTATACAGGTAAGGGTATTTTTGTAATTTCTTAGTTAATCGGGGCGGGGCGGGGTAAACCCGAACCCTACAAAAACCCGACGGGTTTTCAATTTTGGATCCCAAACCCGGCCTATTAGGGGCGGGTCTTTTCGGGTTCGGAGCGGATTCGGGTTTTTTTGCCATCCCTAATTCTAACCCAACACAACAGTCATTACATTAAGAGATGTTAACTATTACTTTTTCTAAACTACTGAAAAGTCGAAAAAATAAAATAAAAACTAAAAAAAAAATATTCTAACCCAACACAACAATCATTACAATTAAGAGATGTTATTACTTTTTGTCAAAAAAAAAATTAAAAAATAGTTTGCTGGAACAGTCCGTCTATAATGTGAGGTTTGACAAGAAGGTGAGGTGGGTTGACGTGTGAATTAGGAAACGTGGCCCTCTTAATCATCACACGTACATACTTCGTTTGGCTAAACTTGCCCCCATGTAGGGATGGCAACGGGGCGGGTTCGGGACGGATTTTTCATTTCCCAAACCCGCCCCTACAGTGATCTACCCTGACCCGAACCCGCCCCGCATTTTGCATTACCCGAGCTCGCCCCGTTTAACCCGCCCCGGTAGTGATCCATCCTTTTTCTTCTGGTTGGTTCAGTAACCCAAGTGTATTTACAAATTACAAATAGATGTGCTCTTGTTTAGATCACAGATTTTAGCTAGCATTTGAAATGGAATTAGGGGATAGGAAGTGAAGTACAATGCTATGATCTGCAATGCAATCAGAATATATGATCTGCAATCAGAATACAATGAAGCTTATGCGGTTCAATGCTTTTCTATACAGGTAAGGGTATTTTTGTAATTTCCTAGTTAATCGGGGCGGGGCGGGGTAAACCCGAATCCTACAAAAACCCGACGGATTTTCAATTTTGGATCCCAAACCCGGCCTATTAGGGGCGGGTCTTTTCGGGTTCGGAGCGGATTCGGATTTTTTGTCATCCCTACCCCCATGGGTCATGAGTCGACCCGTTTCATGCATGAGACGGATTCCCTTGTTCTCATGGGAGACCACATTAATTGATTTTCCTTGTCTGAATTACAGGCGAAGTAAAACAAGTTTCCTTAAATATCAACATCCAGAAAAAAGCCATGAAAATGCAGTTGGTCTTAACACACAAACGTATTATTCAATATTTGTTTAATTTGGAAGAAATATTTATTGTTATGCTGATGTAATTTTCTTAAAATCTGTAATCTTAAAGCATTGATTACAAACTCAAAGTCAAGCCCTCAAAAGCATTGGCATGCATGTATACATCACCTCTTTATGCATTAGCTGATTGTACAGTACAATCATTCAAGGAATTCGTCATACAATCGCTTACATGAATTTCTTGTATTTTATGAAGTGTCTGTACCGATGATTCATACGTAACTATGATTCATAGGCACAGTCACTCATTTAATAAGCTCAAGTTAATACATTCATAGTCTTTGAGCGTATTAACTTGAGCTAATCAAGAGTCATGGATCGTTTTCATGCATACGCACACACAAACACATCCAAACTGATGAATTTTAGAGTAATGCTACACTTACTACTAAAGTACCTTGAAAGTGGTTCAAATTTTCAAAACCAGCAACAACTTTACAACAGTTTCTTTATATGAAATGTCAGGTTGGAGGCGTAAAACGTTGACAGCTATCTTAAAAATCCGAGAGGAGCTTAGTGCTTAAGTATGCAAGACAAAACTGGATTAATGAGCATTAAAGCAAGTAGTTAGATCACTGATCTTTAAATCATCCTCAAACGCTCACCACTTTCATTCATCAGATAACTTAATCCAGAGTGAAAATACAGAAGAGTTGCAACAATGGCCTTAAAAACACTGTCAAGAGAGAGTTGTGTGGGTATTTTAGTCATTTTAGTTTTGTTAACACAAGTGAGGGGAGGGGTGTACTATTACTGCTGGGGAGGGTGTCTTAATCAGTGTGTTCTTACTAATGGAAATCCGAGTACAGAGAGGCTTCCGTGTTACTTGAATTGTGTAAACAACTGCTTTACTAAACCTACTGTGGTGCCTCGCCCTAATTTAGTGCCTCGCCCTCCTTCAAAATCTATTCCATCAGAACTTGCTGATCAGCCTTCTTCGAATTCCCGCCCTCCTCAGTACTATTGCTGGCTTGGTTGCTCATTGGAGACTTGCATGCTTGTTAGTCGCGGTATATATTATCATCCTCAAAAGAATTTCCTTTTTATTTCTAATCCATTTTTTTTGTTTTAAAATTTGTAAATTTAACTTTTTTTTTTAAAAAAAATTTATTTGTTTGTTGCAGATGAGACAGAACTAAAGATGTGCTTAAGCAACTGCAATAATCTGTGCAAGCTTTAGAAGTTTCTGAGTGAAAGCATTGTTTCAAACAGTTTGGCCATTTTGACTAATTAATGTAATAAATAAAAATCATGTCTTTTTGTCATTGAATAAAATTTGGATTTTGTTCTCTCATCTTTTTCTTCAACCTTACCTGATCTAACTTGAATGATCGAGTCAAGATAACTTACTCGCTTTGTCTTGAAATAAATGCCATGCATTTTTTTTTATTCTGAAAACCACAAAATACTATACACACAGTTTGAAAAAGTTAATCTCGATGTGGATCCTACAAATGATCCGGTAAATCTTAGCCCTTGATCTACCAGCAGAGGCGTAAAACTCATTCATGCCCTGAACTACAGCATAGCAGGGATGAGTGGGAGCATCATTAATTCTTGGTCCTCAAACTCAAACCCCAAATGATAAAAACATTGACAGGCATGTATGCATCAATTTCTGTCTGTGTGTAGTATCTAGACACAACTGTAACTGACTTCATATATTTACATTAGCACACTGCCATCACCATTTGTCTTGATCAATGTTTAAAACCATATATGTTGAAGGTTATGCTTAAGTTTTGTCTATTACATATGTTGGTATTTGGGACCACACATCTGCCTAGCCGATCGATAGCATAAAAAAGTAGCAAATATTTCGTAATCCAGTTCATCAATACATGACTGATGCGTTGCCAAGCCAGGATATAAACGATAATCTATATATGATGGTGGTTAAAATATGTGATGCAGATCGACAACAGAATTTCAGCAGACCTGGTAGAGTGGCCGTGCAAGCTTAAAGACACGGCCGTGCAGTCAGCAGAAGTTATGGAGCGACCGTGCAATGTTATGGACTCGGTCGTGCAATGCGGCAAAGTCAGAAACGGGCTTCAGTTAGCGGGCTTCAGTGAGTCTATGGGTTTTGGGTTTTTTTTTTTTTAGTTAGGGTATTTTAGTCTTTTCATTTATAGGTCGTTTTAAGGTTTGTATGAGAGTATTTATACTTGTTTTAGGGTTTTGAACAAGGCAGTTTTTGATTATTGAATTTTAGTGAAAAAGCTTACATCAGAAATGAATCTTTGTTATTCGATTTGGTCTACAATCTCTAGCCTCAAGGCATCATTTGGTATCAGTTTCCTGGACGAATATCAATGGTCGACCGAGGACGTGGTGGTCGTGGTGGATGTGGTGGTCGTGGACGGGGCCGTGGAGTGGATGCCCATGAAGAAGATCACCATCGCGATCGAGACCTACGTGATATTGAGATGGACGAATTGAGGAGACATGTTCAGATACTTCAGAATCGCATTGATCGCGTGGAGCATCCACCGACTATGGATTCAGATTCGGATGTATCGTCCGAGGGCACGAAGTATCATGACGGGGTCAACCCCTTTGGCCGCAATCTTGAACATCAGCACAGGCATGCAACAGATCTTTCTAAAGACGTCGGTGTGAAGATCGAGATTCCTGACTTTGAAGGTAAAATGCATCCTGATGAGTTTATTGATTGGCTTAATAGTGTTGAACATGTTTTTGATTTAAAACTGAAAGAAATTGAGCGGCTAAGAAGTGCACAGGAAGTTACAGATGCCTGATGTGAGTATTGATGCTATCACACCAGCACTAGCATCAGCGATAAACAACAGCGGAATAATGAAATTAAAACGAATTTAAACACAAAAATTAACACTTGTCTACAGCAACTTGCTGTAGACAATAAAACTTCTCTTATTAAAACCTTTTATGCACCGATTACAAAAAGAACATAAAGAGAAGACAAAATCACCAAAATAACTCACACAAAACAGGACTCTTCAAAAGCTTCAATGCTTCAGCAAATAGAGTCTTTAAAAGTGTATCTTTGAATGAGCCTTGAGTCTCATATTTATAGTGAAGGCAGTCCATGGATTAGGATAAGCTTTTCTTCATGGAATTATCTTCAATTAGGCTTCTTTATCTCCTTGGCTATTCAAGCACTCCTTCTCCCTTTAGACTTCTTTCCTTGTGTGAGAGACCTACTAAATAACCAAAATAAATAACTATATAAATCCAATACTCCCTCCGTCCCGGAACAAGTGACACAGTTACTGTTCCGCATGGGAATTAAGAAAAAAGTGAAAAGGTTGATGTGTTGTGAGTGTAGATAGTTGAGTAGGAGAGAGAATGAGTGGAGATAATAGTAAATTATAATGGTGTTGTGAGTATTAAAATAATGTAGGAGAGAGAATGAGTGAAGGGAATAGTAAAGATTCTTTGCCATTTTAGGAAGTGTGACTTATTAGTGGGACGCCCAAAATGGCAAAGTGTGTCACTTGTTGTGGGACGGAGGGAGTATTTTGTTAGTAGGTTAGTCAATAAAATAAATAACTAAATAAACTAAAGAGATATTTACAAATATATTCTAAAAATAAGAAAGATACAAATCCTAATAATTAAAAAATCATCCTTGAAAAATATGTGTGAAACACTCACACTTACAATCTCCCCCTGATTTGTAGCTTTCTGGTCAAAACCAAGATTTGATAAATATCATATACACAAGCCAATAAATCAAACGACCAAATATAGAAACTCCCCCTAAATTATCAAATGATCCAACTCCCCCTTAATTTGTTACAACTTATCATCAACCTTCAGTAATATCATATACACAAGCCAATAAATCAAACGACCAAATATAGAAACTCCCCCTAAATTATCAGCTTGTTGTATCTCCCCTCATCCTTACTCTCCCCCTTTTTGACCAGAATAGAGGATATAAAAATAAAAATGCGTCAGGATGTGAGTCAAGATGTGGCCACATCAGAACTCACACCATATGCAACACTTTGTGTCCCCTCCAACGAAATAGAGAAAGACGGTGGAAGCCGATGATATATGAGTAAAGGAGTCTAGGGAGTCGAAAAACAGGGAATGGTACTTACCAAAACTGCATCTCCATCCTTTTTGAATTTCAAGGAGATTAAGGACTTCAAAAAAAAATTTGCAATAAAAACTTTTCTTTTGTGAGTAATGTACCTGCCATAAAAATATCAAACAATACCATAGAGCACGCTCCCCTTAACCACAAATTATTAGACAAAAATCAAATTTGATTGGAGAGTCATTGAGCACAATTTTTCTAGTCGAAAAAAAAATTATGGGAAGAATAAAAAAAACTTGAGTAATATTTTCACCAAGAACAAGGATGACCTAAATTTATGACTATACAATGATGCATAATGCACACGAAAGTGAAGGATAAATCTCAGTATAAGTGTGGTATGGGATGTGATCACATTAAGGGGAACATCTCCTCTAAGAAAGTCATTGAATTGAAATCTTGTCTTGCTTGGCCTCTAGGATGCATCCACCCATTTTTTATTTGTGGAAAAAGATTTTTGGGTAGCTTTCACTCTTCTTTACTTTCATGGATAGCCCTCTTTCGAATGATCTTGTCAATTTGACTCAAACTTTCTCTTGATGTCATTTTGATCACATTGAAATGACTTCATACCATGAGTGGAGCAGCTGTTTCCCTTTAGATTAGGCACCCACCAAGAGACATCCAATAGGATACATTTTGAGTCAACAGTTGTTGACACCTTTTAAGAAGAATTCACAATTCAGAGAGGAGACGAGTCAAAGATGTAATACAAGTGACCACACTGAGAGATATCGTGCAAATTAAACAAATATGCATGCATTTTTTTTCATTTTTTTTCATTTTTTAAATATACAATACAGGTGTAGACCATGATGTGACCACACAGGGGATCACACCATCAAAAGACACACAAACAGAGAGACTTTCTTAGAGTGTAAAATCTCTCAAAATCAATGGTCTTGGTGAAAAAGTTAGCCAACTGTTTTTCAGTTCTTATAGGATTTAGGCTAACAAATTTATGCTCAATAAGGTCTCGAATAAAATAATGTCTAATGTATTCGTGTTTAGTGCGAGAGTGCTTAACAGGATTTTTTGAAATGTCTATAGCACTTAGATTATCACAAAAGACAATTAACACAATACTTTTATGTCTGTGGTCCTTAATCATCTTATTCATCCAAAATAGTTGAGTCATAATCCAATTTTCATCTTTCATTTCCTCATTAACATTCTTAGGCTCAAGATGAGAAACGAGACAGCAAAAGCTTACCTTGCTTACCTGTGAGTTTACACAACTCAAGCCAGCCAGTTCTCGGTAGTTGACCCGTGGCTTATCCCTTGTGTTTACCTTCTCATTAACATCACCAATCACCTGTGTGACTGGATGGTTCTTCTGAATCCTGCTTGGTATGTCTCTGGTTCTGTCCAAGTTCCCTTCTTTACAGTCTGAACTGTCTGACAAATTTTCTGAATTTGATGTAGACTCATCTGGTCCTGATGTAGGTGGTGATGTGATCACACCAGGACCTGCATCAGCTTTTTGTATCTCTGTTTGCAGTTCCTTTTCAGCTGTATTTTGGGTGATTTCCAACATTTCCACGCAACTTGAGATAACATCTTCAAGATTGTTTAGATTCAAATCAGCAGTATCATCAAAAGTGACATTAATAGACTCCATCACAGTTTTAGTTCTAAGGTTATAAACCCTATAAGCACGGCTATTTGTGGAATACCCTAAGAATATAGCCTTATCATTCTTAGAGTCAAATTTAGACGGATAGTCTCTATCATTAAGAACATAACATATGCATCCAAAAACATGAAAGTACTTGAGAGTAGGTTTTTTACCAAGAAGTATTTCATAAGGATTCATGGTAGACCCAACCCTCAAGTAGGCTCTATTTCCTATGTGTCACGCCGTGTTAAGAGCCTCAGCCCAAAATCGTTTAGATATGTTCTTAGAACTTAGCATGACACGAGCCATCTCTTGTAAAGTACGATTTTTTCTTTCAGCAACCCCATTCCGTTGAGGGGTTTTAGGGGCTGAAAAATCATGGGTTATTCCTTTGGAGTCACAAAATTTTGAGAACAAGGTGTTCTCATATTCAATTCCATGATCGGACCTAATTTTAATAACTTTCTTACCATATAGGTTTTTGACCTTTTTATACCAAACTTTAAACACTTAAAGTGCATCAGATTTCTCTTTTAAATATAGAACCCAAGTATACCTAGAGAAATCATCTACACAAACAAACGAGTATTTATTTTTACCTATGCTTTCAACCTCAATAGGTCCCATAAGGTCAGTATGGATTAGTTCCAATATTTCAGAAGTAGAACTTTGATCAACCTTTTTATGAGTAGCTTTGGTTTGCTTGCCCTTTTGACAAGGTCTACCTACATACACTTGTTTGTTTAAAATCAAGTTTGGGCAACTGTTTAACAACATTAAATCTTACTAATTCTTCCATTTTCCTATAGCTGGCATGACCTAACTTTTGATGCCAAATATCAAGATCATTAGTTTTGGAGCTAAGGCAGGATAAGTTGTCACCAAATTTGTAGCAATTATCTTGAGACCTTACTCCGTTGAACAAACATTGATTAGTGTTATCAAACACTTTGCATTCATGTTTGTCAAAATTGACATGTAAATTGTCATCACATAGTTGGCTTATACTAATGAGATTAGCTTTCAAGCATTCCACATGATAGACATTTTTCAATTTAGGCATATGATTAACACATAATGTACCCTTACCAACAATCTTACCTTGGGATCCTCCCCCATAATTTACATTTCCACCTTTGATTGTGGTGTAATCAGTTAGGAATTCTACATTACCTGTCATGTGCCTCGAGCACCCGCTATCGAAATACCATGAGCTAGCAATGCTGCTCTTGAGAGAGGTAAAAACAACATTGCATTCCTCGCTCTTCTTTTCAACCCACACGAACTGACCTATTTTCTGGCGATGTGAGTGGTGATGTGAGTGCATCCGGGTCCTCATATGAGGAGCATCCTTTCCCAGATCGTGAATTCTTTTGTAGCAAAATGGTCTTATGTGACCTGGTAAGAAGCAGTAGTGACACACAAATATCTTTTTCTTGGATGTGGTTTTAGAATTGTGAAAGATCTTAGGCTTTGAGGAACTCTCTCCTTCTTTTGTAAAATTTGATTCAACGCCGAGACCAGTCTTTGAAATATGACCCATACTTAGAACCTCATCAAGAGTTGCCTTTCCAGTATTCATTTTTGCAAATGTTTTCTTGGCCTCTGTGAGTTCCGTTTTGGTTTTCTCAAGTTCAATGTCACGTTTAGTGAGCATGAACTCAAGTTTGGCTAGAGAATCTTTTTGGTTGTCATTTTCAGTGGTGACCTCTTTAAGTTCACCTTTTAAAGTTGAAATTTCAGTAGAGAGTTTCCCATTTACCTTTTCGAAAACTGCCAATTTTTCAACACGTTTTTGCCAATCGGCGAATAAATCAGCATAAGCATCAAGAAGTTCTTGGTAACTTCCATCACATACTTCTTCATTCTCTGTTTTTTCAGAAAGGGAAGAATTAAAGCAGTAGACCTCAGAGTCAGAAGATGTGATGACCGGTGTGACTACATCTGAAGCTACATCAGCTTGATGTTCGTGACTAGGAGGCGAGACTTGAATGGCAACTAAGTTCAGCGTTTCATCATCGTCCTCACTATCACTAAGGGTCGCACAAAAGCTCATTCCCTTTTTCTTCAGAGTGTTGGCACACTCATTGGCATAGTGCCCAAAGTCTTTGCAGGCTCTATATTGAACAGTTTCAGATCTATTTTTAGCAAAACTAGTGGGTTTCTTGAAACTACTCTCAGTATCCTCTTTTGGTTTTTCAAAAGTATTTTGAGGTTTAGAAGGAAACTTGTTGTCCCGTTTATTTTTCAGAAAAGAAGTAAATTTTTTTATTAAAAGGGCAACATCTTCAGTTTCCAATTGATTCAAGTGTCCTTCCATAATGACCACTCTTTCTTGGATCTCACTCAGTGTAATCGAGTGGGGCTCTGATACCATTTGAAAGAAATTGAGCGGCTAGGAAGTGCACAGGAAGTTACAGATGCCTGATGTGAGTATTGATGCTATCACATCAGCACTAGCATCAGCGATAAACAGCAGCGGAATAATGAAATTAAAACGAATTTAAACACAAAAATTAACACTTGTCTATAGCAACTTGCTGTAGACAATAAAACTTCTCTTATTAAAACCTTTTATGCACCGATTACAAAAAGAACATAAAGATAAGACAAAATCACCAAAATAACTCACACAAAATAGGATAAGCTTTGCTTGGATTAGGATAAGCTTTGCTTGAGGGAATTATCTTCAATTAGGCTTCTTTATCTCCTTGGCCATTCAAGCACTCCTTCTCCCTTTAGACTTCTTTCCTTGTGTGAGAGACATACTAAATAACCAAAATAAATAACTATATAAATCCAATATTTTGTTAGTAGGTTAGTCAATAAAATAAATAACTAACTAAACTAAAGAGATATTTACAAATATATTCTAAAAATAAGAAAGATACAAATCCTAATAATTAAAAAATCATCCTTGAAAAATATGTGTGAAACACTCACACTTACAAAAACACATGAGTGATAGCAATAAGGTGAAAGTGGTTGCAATCAAATTAAAGAAACATGCTTCAATCTGGTGGGAACATGTTAAGAAACAACGGGTTCGAGAAGGGAAATCCAAAATTCAGTCTTGGGAAAAGATGAAGAAGTTGTTACGTAGAAAGTTCCTTCTTGAACACTATAGGCAGGAGTCTTTTATTGAATATCACGATTTGAGGCAGGGTGATAAGTCAGTAGAAGAGTTTATTGGTGAGTTTGATCGCTTGCGAATGCGATGTGATGTTGCTGAAGAAGATGAACAGACAGTTGCTCATTTCCTTGGGGGTCTCCGTATTAATGTTTCAGAGATGGTTCAATTGCAGCAGTATTGGACGTATGAGGATGTTTGCAGACTTGCATTGAAGGTTGAGCAACAGTTAAAAAGAAAGAATGCCGTGAACCGTTGGCAAGGTAGAGATCTTGCTAGTAATCGAGGGGCAAGCAGTAGTAGCACTCCAAAAGGGGTTTCACCGACAGCTACTAAACACCAGTTGCAGCAAAACATGGGTTTGTTCCGGAAACCACAAGGGCAAGACAACCAGCTAGATGCTTCAAATGTCATGGGCTTGGTCATCTTCAAGCTGAATGTCCCAATCGACATGTTGTTGCTTTGATTGAGGACGAGCTGCCAGTTTTTGATAAAGCTTCTGATGGTTCTAATGGTGAGATTGAGGAGGTCTTTGCAGATAAGGGTACAACTTTAGTGGTTCAACGGGTATTAAATGTGACTGCCGTAGAAGACGAACAGGGGCTTTGACATAATATCTTTCAGACCAAGTGCACTGCTAAGGGTAAGTTCTGCAAGGTGATTATTGATGGTGGTAGTTATGAGAACGTCGTTTCTACCACAATGGTTGAGAAGTTACACTTGAAAACAGAAGAACACCCACAACCATACAAGTTATCATGGTTGATTAAAGGGAATGAGCTGAAGGTGAATAAGCGGTGTTTGGTGCAATTTTCTATTGGCAAGCGTTACAAGGATGAGGTATGGTGTGACGTAGTTCCAATGGATGCGTGTCATCTTCTACTGGGCCGCCCATGGTTGTTTTATCGACGAGTCAAGCATGATGGGTGAACACATATACGTTCCGAATGGATGGGCAGTTGATTATATTGTGCCCTACCGATCCGAGACAGGTACCTGACTTGCCTAGTACAACTGCTACTACCGTTGGTCATCAGCTCCTAAGCCGGTCAGCTGTTGATGTTGCTTCTACACGGGATAATGGGTTCTATGTGTTATTGGTTGTTAAGGGTAATGAGATAAATTTGTTACCGCCAGCAGCTGTGCAGTCTCTTTTAGATTCCTATAGTGATGTGACACCAGACGAAATTCCTCCGGGTTTGCCACCAATGAGGGATATTCAGCACTGCATTGATCTTATTCCGGGAGCTTCAATTCCGAATAAAGCAGCTTACTGATTGAGGCCAAGGAACATAAGGAGTTAGAGAGGCAAGTTCGTGATTTACTAGACAAGGGTGTTATTCGGGAAAGTATGAGTTCATGTTCAGTTCCTGCGTTGATGGTTCCGAAAGCTGGGGGTATGTTACGCATGTGTATGGATAGTCGGGCAATCAACAAAATCACCATTAAATATCGTTTTCCCATTCCAAGGATCGATGATTTGCTTGATCAGTTACATGGGTCGGTGGTGTTTTTGAAGATTGATTTGCGGAGCGGTTATCATCAGATTCGTGTCAGACCGGGTGATGAATGGAAAACTGCTTTTAAAAATCGAGACGGGTTGTATGAGTGGATGGCGATGCCGTTTGGGTTGTCTAATGCTCCTAGTACTTTCATGTGTCTTATGAACCAGATTTTCAGACCATTTATCGGTACATTTGTTGTCGTTTATTTCGATGATATTCTTGTTTATAATCAATCTGTGGAGCAACACTTATCCCATTTAAAGCTAATTTTTGATGTGTTGAGGGAACAAAAATTATATGCTAATCGTAAAAAGTGTCATTTTTTAACTGAACAAGTGACTTTCTTGGGATATGTTGCTACAAAGGAAGGTATTAAGATGGATGATTCGAAGGTGGAAGCTATTACTAGCTGGCCAACACCAACGAGCATTCATGATATTCGGCGATTCCATGGCTTGGCTTCTTTTTATCGTCAATTTATTCAAAATTTTAGTAGTGTTATTGCTCCTATTACTGAATGTTTAAAAGGGAGTGGGTTCATTTGGACAAAAGAGGCTGATACTACTTTTCAGCTTTTGAAATCGATGGTAACGCAAGCTCCTATTTTGGAATTACCTAATTTTGATGATGTTTTTGAGGTCCATTGTGATGCTTCTAATGTTGGTATTGGGGTATTTTGAGTCAGAATCGGAAGCCTATTGCTTTCTTTAGTGAGAAGCTGAACGATGCCCGGCGAAAATATTCGACCTATGACAAGGGGTTTTATGCTATTATTCGTACCTTGGAACATTGGCAGCATTACCTTTTATCGAAGGAATTTGTTTTATATTCTGATCACGAGGCACTTAAATATATTTTGGGGAAGCACAAAATCAATCTTCGACATGCTAAATGGGTGGAGTTTATTCAGATTTTTACATTTATTATTAAACATAAGGAAGGGGTTCAAAATTGAGTTGCAGATGCACTGAGCCGTCGACACTTGTTGCTGAATACTATGCGTGTGGAGGTAGTTGGGTTTGACACTTTATGGGATTTATATCGTGATGATCCGTCTTTTAGGGATGTTTGGGAAAAGTGTCGCATGGGTAGCTACCAACAGTTTGTTCTCCATGATGGTTATTTGTTTAAGGGAAACAAGCTTTGCATTCCATTCTGTTCATTGCGTGACTTCATTATATCTGAAGGTCACGAAGGGGGACTCGCTGGACACTTCAGCAAAGACAAAACTTTAGCACTGATTGCAGACCAATTTTATTGGCCAAGGTTGGGACTGGATGTTGCTCGATTTGTGGAGAGATGTCGTGTTTGTCATGTGGCTAAAACTCACAAAAATAATGCAGGTTTGTATACGCCTTTACCTGTACCTACAACACCTTGGGAAGATATCAACTTGGATTTGGTGTTGGGCTTGCCTAGAACACAGGGACAGAAGGATTCTATTATGGTTGTTGTCGACCGTTTCTCTAAGATGGCCCATTTTGTTCCGTGCAACAAAACTTTTGATGCAACGCATAGCAGATTTGTACTTTAAGGAGATTGTGAAGCTGCATGGTATTCCTAAGTCTCTCACTTTGGATCGAGATGTCAAATTTATCAGTCATTTTTGGCCAACGTTGTGGCGGAAATTAGGTTCTCGATTGCAGTTTAGTAGTTCTTATCATCCACAGATAGATGGGCAAACTGAAATTGTGAATCGCAGTTTAGGAAACCTGTTACGAAGCTTGGTTGGTGATAGTCCGCTTCAATGGGATTTAACACTTGCTCAGGCTGAGTTTGCATACAATAATTCGCAGCACAGGACCACTGGTAAAAGCCCGTTCTAGATAGTTTATGGGCATAATCCAATCAGTCCCTTGGACCTTGTCCCTATTCCTATTACCAGTCAGTACAGTTCTGATACAGAGGAATGCGCGAAGCAGATTCAAGAACTCCATGAGCAGGTTCGCCAACGTATCATCCAACAGAACAGTAAATACAAACAACGAGTTGACAAACATCACAAGAGAGTTGTGTTTCAGGCAGGTGGCTTTGTGTGGGTTTACTTGCGTAAAGAGAGGTTTCCAGCTGGACATTTTGGCAAATTACAACCGAGAGCAGATGGACCATTTCGAGTGGTGGAGCGGATTAATGACAATGCTTACAAGATTGACTTTCCAGGTGACTACAACGTCTCTGCAACATTCAACGTGTCTGATTTATCCGCGTACCATGGTGACAGTGATGATGATGTCGACTCGAGGTCGAGTCTTTTCGAAGGAGGAGAGGATGATGCAGATCGACAAGAAAATTTCAGCAGACCTGGTGGAGCGACCGTGCAAGCTTAAAGACACGGCCGTGTAGTCAGTAGAAGTTATGGAGCGGCCGTGCAATGTTATGGACTTGGTCGTGCAATGCGGAAAAGTCAGAAACGGGCTTCAGTTAGCGGGCTTCAGTAAGTTTATGGGTGAAATTACCCAATCCGTGGCCGAACGACATCTCGCGTTGGGAGGTCATGCTGTTTTTCATAGAGTCACCACGCGTTTAGATTATGCCCAAAACATTGAGAAAAGGTTGTCTTTGTTTTTTGTTGTGTGATGAGATTTTGAGTTCGGAGGTCAGGTTACGCCTCGGGAAGAGATTTTTTTGTGCTCATCCGAGTTGCCTCGTATACACGAGTCTTTCTGTACCTTTTATTTATATGTTGTGTGTGTGCTTTTGAATAAAATGCATTTGAAAGTAAATAATTGAAAAACAGTGCGGGAATATTAACAAACCGCTATCACTGTCAGACCTCCATAGTGCAATGGAATGTCGGGAGAGGCGGGATAGGAGAGAAATGAAAGCGGACGAAAAAGGCGTTGCTGTATACCAGGCTTGGGAGCCTTGCACTTGTGGGATCGTTTGGACGGTTTAGGTCTGCGTAAATAGTAAATAATGACTACATTGTAAGCAGTATATTTAAAGCAGTAATGTATTTAAAGACTGAAATTTACGACATTATTTAAATGTGCGGAAGGAGAACTCACCAATGTTGGTTAAGTTCTATCTTTCTAGGGTGTAGGAGGAATGTGTTTGGCTGAGGGTGTTTAAAGAGGAGAGAGGTTTTTCCCTCACTAATGGCAAAATCTCCCCTAATTAACTCTCGGTATCACACTCAGTGTTTCTAAAGAGGAGAGAATTTTTACACTCACTCGGGCAGAACCTCCCCTAATTAGCTCTTGTTCACACTCGTTAGACTCACGGGTTTGGACCGGTTTGAGCCGTTTGGGTGTTTGGAGTTTGGTTGAAGATGAAGAGGGTTTGTGGGACGTCGGGAGGTCGATCGAGACGAATCGGGATGGACAGAGATCGCCTAGGGAGGGCTCGGGGCGCCTCGTGATGACTCGAGAGGCCTCAGAATGGCTCGGGACACCTCGGAACGGGCCGAAATGGCTCGAAATGGCCGGGGAAGGCAGCCAGAAGCTTGCAGAAAGTTTGGGAGAAGTGAAGGTGTGTTTGAAATGAGCTGGGGTGACCTGTATTTATAGGCCTATAAAAATTGCAAAGATGTCCGTACGGACATGTATGCAATTATACATTTTTTTGGTTTTCCTGGATTTCAGGGAATATTGTGGACTTTTGGCGTGTTGACAAACATGTACGTACGGACACATCTGTCAATCTTCATGGTTTAGATATGTTTTTGACGTGTTTGACAAAGAAAACCATAAAAAATAACCATACTTGCAAACATGTCCATACCGACATGTTTGTAATCAGTCCTTTTTCAGATTTTCCATTACCATTTTATAATACTCGTTGAGAGCTTTCCAACCATATATGACACGTCTCAATTGGAGTCTGTATGAAGAAGTTATGACCTCCGAAAGTTCGCCCTAGGTATTTTCCGTATGCTCGAATGGAGAGCGGATCCGATTGGGGTACGTACAGAAGCCTCTCAGCGACGTAACTTACGAAGGAAGTGGGGTCGTCAATAAAAATAAGAATCCCGATCTGGACTGCTCATCGATAGGGAAGAGATAAGTGACCTGGTTGGTCGGACTGCTGGACCCTTTGATAGGATTTTTACGTTTCCCTAAGTGAGACTATTCTTAGGCGTCTCGACCTGAGTGAGACTGTTTGAAGGCGTCTATACCAAAGTGTGACTTAGTTCAGGAGTATGAACCTAAGTTGAGGCTTAGTTCAGGAGTATGAACCTAAATTTGAGACTTAGTTCAGGATTATGAACCTAAGTTGAGGCTTAGTTCAGGAGTATGAACAAAATTTGAGGCTTAGTTCAGGAGTATGAACCTAAGTTGAGGCTTAATTCAGGAGTATGAACCTAAATTGAGACTTAGTTCAGGAGTATGAACCTAGATTTGAGGCTTAGATCAGGAGTATGAACCTAAGTTGAGGCTTAGTTAAGGAGTATGAACCTAAGTTGAGGCTTAGTTAAGGAGTATGAACCTAAGTTGAGACTTAGTTCAGGAGTATGAACCTAAATTGAGACTTAGATCAGGGGTATGAACCTAAGTTGACGCTTAGTTCAGGAGTATGACCCTAAGTTGAGACTTAGTTCAGGAGTATGAACCTAAGTTGAGGCTTAGTTCTAAGTTGAGGCTTAGTTCAAGAGTATGAACCTAAATTGAGACTTAGTTCAGGAGTATGAACCTAAGTTGAGGCTTTTGAGGACGTGGTGGCACTTATGGCTGAGATAATGAGGACGTATGGCGCCTCTACTGAGATAATGAGGACGTGGTGGTGCTTCTGGGTGAGATAATGAGGACGTGGTGCCGCCTCTAGCTGAGATTATGAGGACGTGGTGCCGCCACTGGATGAGATTATGAGGACGTGGTTTCGCCTCTGGTTGAGATAAAGAGGACGTGGTGCCGCCTCTGGCTGAGATGATGAGGATGTGGTGCTGCCTCTGGCTAAGATTATGAGGACGTGGTGCTGCCTCTAGATGAGATAATGAGGACGTGGTGTCGCCTCTGGCTGAAATGATGAGGACCTGGTGCCGCCTCTGGCTGAGATTATGAGGACGTGGTGCCACCTCTGGCTGAGATAATGAGGATGTGTGGCGCCTCTGGTGAGATAATGAGGAGATGGTTCCGCCTCTGGCTGAGATAGTGATGACGTGGTGCCGCCTCTGGCTGAAATGATGAGGACGTGGTGCCGCCTCTAGCTGAGATTATGAGGACGTGGTGCTGCCTCTTCTTAGATAATGAGGACGTGGTATCGCCTCTGGCTGAGATTATGAGGTCGTGGTGCCGCTTTTAGCTGAGATAACGAGGACGTGGTGCCGCCTCTGGTTGAGAATATGAAGATGTGGTGCCGCCTCTGGCTGAGATTATGAGGACGTAGTGCCGCCTCGGGCTGAGATAATGAGGACATGGTGCCGCCTCTGGCTGAGATGATGAGGACGTGGTGCCGCCTCTGGCTAAGATTATGAGGACGTGGTGCCACCTCTAGCTGATATTATGAGGATGTGGTGCCGCCTCTGGCTGAGATAATGAAGACGTGGTTCCGCCTCTGGCTGAAATGATGAGGACATGGTGACGCCTCTGGCTGAGATTATGAGGACGTGGTGCCGCCTCTGGCTGAGATAATGAGGACGTGTGATGCCTCATGGTGCCGCCTCTTGCTGAGATAGTGAGAATGTGGTGCCGCCTTTGGCTAAAATGATGAAGACGTGGTGCCGCCTCTGGCTGAGATTTTGAGGACGTGGTGCTGCCTCTAGATTAGATAATGAGGATATGGTGCCGCCTCTGACTGAGATAATGAGGATGTGGTGCGGCCTCTGGCTGAGATAATGAGGACGTGGTGCCACCTCTAGATGAGATTATGAGGACGTGGTGCCGCCTCTGGCTGAGATAATGAGGATATGGTGCTGCCTCTGGCTGAAATGATGAGGATGTGGTTCTGCCTCTGGCTGAAATGATGAGGACGTGGTGTTGCCTCTGGCATGAGATAATGAGGACGTGGTTCCGCCTCTGGCTGAAATGATGAGGACGTGGTGCCGCCTCTGGCTGTGATAATGAGGACGTAGCGCCGCCTCTGGCTGAAATGATGAGGTGATTGGCGGAGGCGCCGAGGTGTGGGAGTATTTACCAGGTGGTGCTGCCGATGACTAAGAGTAGGTCTCTTTCCTTTTCTTTTCTGTGTATGTTAGTGAGTGAAATTACCCGGATCCGGCTCGCATGCGGGCCCCGGCATCTCGCTTTGCGTTTGTTGGTCGAGGAGGTGTCTCGCTGCGTTTTTCGCTTGTAGAGTCGCCACGCCATTTTGATTTAGCCCAAAACATTGAGAAAAGGCATCAGTTTTAAAAATTGTTGTTGTGTGATGAGATTTTTGAGTTCGGAGGTCAGGTTACTCCTCGGGAAGAGAATGTTAGAATATTAGAGCTCACCCGAGTCATCTTGTAAAAACGAGTCTTTCGATACCCCTTCTTTCTTTAAATGTTGTGTGTGTGTGTGTGTGTGCTTTTAAAAATGCATGTTGTATCGGATGTCTACATTGTACACTACGTATTGAAATGTATTGAAATAGTGTAGGAAGGAAGCCTTACCAATGTTGGTTCGTGTCTGTCTTCTGCTGGGGAATAGTGCTTGAGTGTGGAATAGTGTTCAGGGATAGGCCGGGATTGCTTCGGGATGTGCCGGTTGTCTGCGGACAGAGCTTCGGCATGCCTCGGGATTGTCAGGTGTGTACTCGGGCAGAGTTTTGGCGTGCTTTGGGATCGTTGACTGGACTCGGGCGAAGGTTCGTCGTGCGTTGGGATCGTCGGTTGTACTCGGGCAGAGTTCCGGCGTGCGTCGAGATCGTCGGTTGAGCTCGGAAAGGGCCGAGACGCCTGTGGATGGACCAGCAAGGCTTTGGAGTACCACGAGGGGCCTCAGAATACCTCGAGAGTGCCTCGGGGTAGCTTGGGAGCGTCTCAGGAGCGCTCGACAGTGCTCGACAGAGCTTCGGAGTACCACGAGGGGCCTCAGAATGCTCCGAAGGGAACCGAAAGGGATCGGGATTGCCCCGAAGGGTCTTAGAGGGGTGCTGTGATGTACCCGATTTTTTTTGTGAAAATCAAAACGGAGTCGCCACGCCATTTTTATTTTGAGGGCCAAAACTTTGAAAAAAGCCCGAGATCAGAGATTTAGGTTCGGAGGTCATGTTACGCGTCGGGAAGGACGTTAGTGTGCACCCGACGCGCCTCGCAAAACGAGTCTTCCAAACATTTGAAATCCTTTTGTTGCGTGTGTGTGTGTGTGTGTGTGTGTGTTTTGACCAAAATAATTTGAAACTGAGAAAAGTAAAAATTGGGTACTCAAAAAACCTTTTGAAGTTGAAAAACACTTCTGCCAGAAGGAAAAAGACAGTGTACCTTTGATTTTGAAATGTATTCAAAGGCCTTAAAACTTCATAATCTGGATAAACTCAGAAAATGAAAGTTGTTCCATACTCCTTAAATAATCTTTGTGCGAAGGAATTTTCCATTTTGGAGAAGATTTAAGGGGTCAAAACCTTCTGGAAATCTCAGATATGAAATCTGGATTTCCAGAAGCTGATGAACTGGCCTCTAAAAGAAAATTTGGAAAATGGAGTTTTACTCACCCAAAAAATAAAGTAAAAATATTTATGGAAATATATGGATGTTGGCTACAAAAAGTATTTTGTAGTCAATACCAAATTCCACATTTATCTGTGTCCAAAAAATTAGACCATGGACTGAGGTCTGAGAAAATTGCTACTGGACAGCAACTTCTCAAGAAAGAAAACATGATTTTAAAGGGGGTTTTGCATCCATGCTTGTCCCCATTTCCCTAGGTTTTGGTTAGTGATCACTAGACATTTTAGTGGTGAATCAACTATACCAAACCATCCTTGGGGTACATTAGGACTAAGCACTTCATTTGCTTGGGAAGGGGAATTTTATCCTTTGAAATCAAGATTTAGTGCTTGAAAATGGTATTTAGGGTTTTGAAAATGCATTTTGCAAGTAAATAAGAACACATTGAAGAAAATGTTGATCCTTGTAGAAGATCATCCATGGAGATGAACTTCCATGGTGATCTTCTTGGATCTAAGACAAGAAGATGAAACTACATTTTGTAGTTTGCAAATGCATGCATGGATGAGAGAATTTAGGGTAAGGAGAGGGAGGTTATACCTATCTTCCTTGAGTTTGTGTTTGAATGGATTCAAGGCTTGAATGTGTTTGGTGTTTGAATTTGAGAGTGAGTGGGAATTGGGAAGATAATCAAGAGAAAAGAGTGACAATTCAAAGGAATTCTCACTATTTTCTCGAGTATTTTCGCCAGAGTTTCGTTGCTGTGATCAAAATTGTGTTATGTAAACTGAGAGAGGAGGGTTTAATTTATAGTCCTCTGTGAGGGACAAAGATGTCCACGCGGATCTGACTGTCGCGTGCACTGTTCACTTCGCTGCTGCAGGCCTTTTGGACAGGAAGAATAAAATTCAAAATTCCAGCAGTTTATGTTTTTCAACTTGCCCAATTCGGATTTTTCCAATTCCTTTTGCTTTTTGAGATTCTTTTCTTGGTTTAACTTTAAATGGCAATGCCCACTTTGCCCTTGCTTTGTTAGAAAGGTTAGGGTTTGTTAGAAATGTTAGAAATGTTAAAACTTTCGTTAATTTTCTAACGAAAATACTAACGGCTCAAATTGGAGCACTTACAGTAGCCCCTCGGCGACGGTGCTTTCGAAGGAAGCGGGGTCGTCGATAAGAGTAAGGCTCCATATTTGACGGGATGATCAGGTGATCGAGTGGCTGAACCTAGCGATAGGCTACCTACGTATCCCTAGTGGGAATCAAGCCGGCCGTAGTTCGGGTCTTTGACCCTGGAGATGATGGCATTTTAGGTGCCTCGAACCTGGACGAGTGAGTTCTGCAGTCGATTGCTGGAAGAAACTCTGCTGGGGATAGGAAATGACCATTTTCGGTCTGATGGCTGGAGTTGTATATCCGCTCTGCTGGGGGTAGGAAATGACCATTTTGGTCTGGTGGCTGAACCTAGCGATAGGCTACCTACGTATCCTTAAGAGGAATCAAGCCAGTCGTAGTTCGGGTCTTTGACCCTAGAGTGACTGGTTTAGGGTGTCAACCTAAGATTTGACTATTTTTGGGAAGTCGCCCTATGACTTGACTATTTTGGGGAAGTTGCCCTACGGTTTGACTATTTTTGGGAAGTCGCCCTACGGTTTGACTATTTTTGGGAAGTCGCCCTATGATTTGACTATTTTTGGGAAGTCGCCCTATGGTTTGACTATTTTTGGGAAGTCGCCCTATGATTTGACTATTTTTGGGAAGTCGCCCTACGGTTTGACTATTTTTGGGAAGTCGCCCTATGACTTGACTATTTTGGGGAAGTCGCCCTACGGTTTGACTATTTTTGGGAAGTCGCCCTACGGTTTGACTATTTTTGGGAAGTCGCCCTATGGTTTGACTATTTTTGGGAAGTCGCCCTATGACTTGACTATTTTTGGGAAGTCGCCCTATGACTTGACTATTTTGGGGAAGTCGCCCTATGGTTTGACTATTTTTGGGAAGTCGCCCTATGGTTTGACTATTTTTGGGAAGTCGCCCTATGATCTGACTATTTTTGGGAAGTCACCCTATGATCTGACTATTTTTGGGAAGTCGCCCTATGGTTTGACTATTTTTGGGAAGTCGCCCTATGACTTGACTATTTTTGGGAAGTCGCCCTATGACTTGACTATTTTGGGGAAGTCGCCCTATGGTTTGACTATTTTTGGGAAGTCGCCCTATGGTTTGACTATTTTTGGGAAGTCACCCTATGATCTGACTATTTTTGGGAAGTCACCCTATGATCTGACTATTTTTGGGAAGTCACCCTGTGAGGACCCCGACCCGGAACCTATACGTGTCCCGAGCTGGAGCGTCCTCAAACTAACCCAAATTTTCTTAACTTTTAAAACCTTTAATTTAACTTTCTAAAATAAATACAATTGTTGAAATCATTTCAAAATAAATCTACACCTTTTTCACAATAGAGAAATAGTTGACTAACTTAGAAAGTAAGAAACTGTTTAATTACAAAACGGCCTCGGTTATAACATAAAATGAAGATTTATAGATACAATTCCGTAAATGAATTATACCAAAGTACACTTTCTATACCAACCAACTCATACCCCGACAATTCCCAAAATATAACTTCCAAACTCCTCACCGCCCTTACTTGGCCGGTCCACATCTCGAATCTAAAACAAGAAAGGGAGAGGGGTGAGAATAAATCTCAAAGCAAGCTATTATGAATGCAAACAATATGCCATATAAGATGCAACACATAACAAGTTGCATATAACACATTGGGAAAGCTGTAAACACCTTACATTACCTTGGTTTACCTTTTCCCGTCTGAACAGTAGTCGTACAACATTGGGTATAATAATACTCCAATCTCATTCAGTGAATGTATATCCACCAGAATCAATATCATATAACAAACAGAGAGTAATAAATACCCCTAAACAATCGAGATAGTTATTGTCATAACTCATCTCCTGTGAACTGCTTAGGCATTATTCACAAACAAATCGTACAACTGAGATAGTTATCGTCATAACTCATCCCTTATGAACTGCTTAGGCAATATTCATAAACCCCCGAACAACCGAGATAGTTATTGTCATAACTCATCTCCTGTGAACTGCTTAGGCATAATCACCAGAAACGACCCCCTAACAACCGAGATAGTTATTGACATAACTCATCTCCTGTGAACTGCTTAAAGCAATATTCACCAGAAACAACCCTCCAACAACCGGTATACCGAAGTCCAGTACATATCATAAACTTGCAATATAAATCCACAAAGGGGATAAGCAACATAGCAACATGGTAATATACTCATGTCCAATCACTATCATAGTGCAACAGTTATTCAACACACTATGCATAATATAAACAATGTATATGAACTCAAGTAAGGCAAGGGAATATCATCAATCCATCTTACAAGGTCATTATACAATAATACGTAGCCTCTTTAAAGGTCTAAGTTAAATCTACCAAGTTGGAATCATTTCTGTTAAGTTACCAAACTAGGTTAACTAGCGTTTTTCAAGCAACATTTAAAGTACTTCCCCAATTCCATTTTGATCACTTAGGATGTCAATGTATAGCCAAAGTATTCTACTTTAATCTAGGTTAAAGAGATTCCATTTTGGTTCGAGTTTGATTAGGTTTGAACAACTCTAAACTTGATGTGAAAAACCAGGCCAGGGCACGACTCGTGCCCCAGGGCACGACTCGTGCCCATTGCACCTTCCTCTGATTCTGTCGTCCCCTACAAGGCACGACTTCCTTATAACCCTAGTCACGACTCGTCCCACACCTCAGGCACGACTCGTGCCACAGGGCACGACTCGTGACCTGAGCCCGTAATCAACATAGATGCAGAAATCCTTCATCCCTTATACCCATTTGTTCCCAACCAAGTTTCCTTTATTTTGTGTGAACCTAGAAAGCTTACTAACTTCATACTTCACATACTAAATCATTTTAGACCCAAATATGTTATAAATCTAAATCATTTATCACATGATTTCCAATAAACCAATCTTCCAACCAAGAGCCTTCTAATTTGTGAACCTAAGGGAAAATTCTAACTTTGTTACTTCCTTCTAACTCATTTAATCTCCAAAGTACCATGCCCTTAACCTAGATCATTACTACTTGGTTTTTCACCCCATTTACTACCAATTTTCAAGATTTCCATTTTAATCCAACCCAACTCATTTACTTCTACTCTTTAACAATTCCAAGAACAACAACACTTTCTATAACACTAACATTTTCCTCAAATCCAAGAAGGTTTCCAATTCATCAAACATCATTATAACAACATTAACAACACCAAAGTTGATCAACTATTTCATTACCCTTTTCATGATCACTAACATTTTACTTTCCTAACCATTTCCAAAGTCAAGAAACTACACAATCAAGTCCCAAAACTAGTTCATAGTATATTCACATATCATTTAAATTCATGTGCTCAACATTGAAGGGAAATCATAATAACTCACTTTGGGATTTTAGAATGGAAGGAAGATCTTCTTGGTTTGATTTGTTCCTCTAGATGATCCATCCTCAAAAATGCTCTTGAACTTGAAAAATGGTGAAGAAATGACTTGCTAGGGATCTTGGAATGAGAGGGCTTTCACTAAGCTTTCTCCATGGAAAAAAAATGAAAGAAGAATAATGAAGAAGAAAGAGGGAGGTGAATAGAGGGAGTATAAAAGGAGTAAGAGGAGACATGGGGAGGTAAGGGAGATTGACTTTGGGACTCAAAGTAGAGGGTTTTAGGGAAAAGGGGCATGGCCCCCATGCCATCCATCCAAGGCTTTCCCTACTTTTATTTAAACCATTTATCCCAATAATACCATTTAAATGAAACCTCCTTATTTCCCATTATTTATTCTACTCAAAATAACCTCCTCATACTTTTATCAATTTTTCTATTATTTATCCTAATATAAAAATTCAAGTATATAAAAATGAACACATAATATTAATAATATTTAAAAGCACACAAAATGATGCTAAATTATTGCCTAGGTTTGGGGTCGTTACACTCACTCCCCCTTAAAGAAAATTCGTCCCGAATTTTAAAAAGACTTACATAAATGTTCAACCCACCTCGGTTACTTACGTATAACTCAAATTCCAATTCTTAAATAGTCTCTTCAATATGGTGATTCTTCCCACGATTCCTAATTCCATTAATAATACGATATTACAACCTACTGTTCCACGAATACCATGCACTTATCACTAACCTGAATTTTTCACGACCTCAATATATACATAATTAAAAGTATTACAACTTATGTCACCAAATACATTATGATATGACATTTAAAACTTCGCATACTCTATAAGCTGCTCTAAGCCCGTCTATAAGTCAAATCACCAACCTTTTCTAAAGCTTCAAATGGATTAACGAACTTTGGCGCCAATTTACCTTAGGCCTTGCCTCTCCAAAATCATCCCAACAAATTAGAGCTCAATATTTTCTTCTCAAACTATGCCTCATACGGTTTTATCTCAATGTTAGAATGGTAACTACTATTATACGCACTCAACCACTGGTAACCATACGTACTATTGACTACTAACATCCATTGTTCATGCCCGTAGCATATAGTCAACAACAAGTAATGATTCCTCAACTTTTTACAAGGTTAAACTTAATAGCATTCCTACCTTCCCAAAAGGATTTTCCCAAATGAATGACTATCCAATCCATATAATACTATGGCCACCCAAACTATCTCCTAACATTTATAAGGACTTTATCAATAAATATCTCAACAACTATATATATAACGAGTAGAAAATACAATTCAACTTTCTATAACAAAATAACATACCCTTTTTACTTCTAAGGTAACCCAATCACAAAATCCATCTTGCTATTACTCTCAAGTTCAATCTAGAACTCTAAATATTTTAACAAATCTTTTAACATCAATATTCTATTTTCACATTTATGACCATACCACCTTAGGTCTTGACTCACTTGAAACGAGTTAGTTCAATTATCTTATCCGCAGTTCTCATAATACAACATTAAACAATTGCCCATGGAATAATAAATATGGACACACTAATAAGACCCTGATTCCATAAACGGAATATTA
This sequence comes from Adenophora triphylla var. japonica, assembly GCA_022495995.1. Taxonomy (NCBI): domain Eukaryota; kingdom Viridiplantae; phylum Streptophyta; class Magnoliopsida; order Asterales; family Campanulaceae; genus Adenophora; species Adenophora triphylla. The sequence continues at coordinate 253,071 of JAFEMH010001853.1, read as the reverse complement.
GTCAACCATACTTTCCAGTTCAAAGCTCTAATTATTTTCAGGTCCAGTGACAGATCAATATCCGAATCAAATGGTTGGCCACCCACAACGGAGCCGATCCAACCCAAAACAAAACGGAGTCTACTGCGACCTCCACATTAATAACCCCACAATTTATCAAATCATTCTCGAATCGAAACTTTAATATAATTAATCACTATAGGGAAACTAAGTTGCCTTTCTACTAGCTTCTGTACAAATTACATCTTTAGGATACCAAGTCTTTCTAAAATTCACAACATCTTTCAGAATTCCCAAAGGATAGATAAAAAGAGATCCAGTGAGACTCGAATGGTTTATTTATTTAAAACTGTCCCATACCAGTTTTAATTAACTAAACCACTCAAAATCTTTAAGAAATTTTTAAAAGATTGATACGTTAACAAAAATAACTCGAGTGATCTAATTATCTACAACCGTCCCATACCAGTGGTAGATAATTAAATTACTCACATATTTTAATGCACACAAAACGGTTCATTGACCTTATTAAATCACACTATCCCCGAAGGGCACAAATACTCACACAGGGGTCCAATATAAAATCCCAAGTTCTAAAACACATTTAAAAAAATTTTAACATAATATTCTTGTTCGACCTCTATTTATAGTATAGCCACCACTCATAATATTTATACTTAGTTAAATTCTTCATAAGAAAGCAAAATCTTGCAATACTATTACTATCCCGCTAAATAACACTAAAACAATCATTAAGATTATAAACTAGGTAAATCATCCTCAAATTGCGATTACACCTTAACAGTACTGTAACTAACTTACCTCTCGATAACCATTAACAACTCAAAATTCGCATAACGCCAATACCTACCAAACATCACACTAATTCCTCATATGAGTCACGCAACTAAGTCGACCTATAGGGTGAAATCATCCTAAAGTATCCTTCCTCCCAATAAGATTCATCCTCATTTTATTTCCTCAACTAATGATAGTCGTCTCTCAAAACAACCCAGATACATATATTATCAATTCCTGAAGTTGATCCTATAAGTCACCAATAACTACATCTATTATACTTCTTCACATTTACCCTATTTACTTCTCCATAACCAATACACAACCCCAGACCAAAACGGTCATACTAGATACAAATGTTGTCTTAAGTATATCCTTACAACAAATATTCACTGCAATTGTAATACTCCGAAAAATTCAACTAATAACCATTTGGCATTCTACTAGTTTCTAAAATCAGTCATACAAATCATCAACAAGGGATAACGAATACTTATTCTTCACAGTTACCTATTTGAGGTCTCTCTAATCTATAATTAACCACTAAGTATCATCTTTTCTAAATATAGTACTAATTTATCCTTACGGAGAATCGCTAAGTTAAGTATCTTCTTTATCAAATACTTTCCCAAGATGAATCATCAAGTCTGTCATCCAATTAGTGTCCTCTATCTAGGAATTCGAATACTAAAATAGTACCTTATATCGAATCAAAGCTTCAATATCCTGGTATGATACCTGATGAAAACCCATTTTGAAACTCACATAGAAAACACCACTTAGTCAACTAATAGCACATAAGGCAAAGACATATTAGTTCTATAAGATCTCGTACTCGCGATATTTTATAACTCATATAATCCCACTTAGACTATCACTTTCAATACTAGTCTCATATATCTAGTCTCCCCACGAGACACCAATGTATAAATACTCACGCAAGTTACACAACCATAAACCACTCTTAATTAGGCCATATACCTAACCTCAACTAAGAGTTCACAATTTCATTTACCACCGTACATGAGATAACTCAAGGTTCTTTTAAATCAAAGATAACACACAACTCAAATAACCTTCACATTCCTTAGGCCATACTTTCGACATTTATGCATATATGATAAAATAGCAAATAATGACTCATCCGCCTCTACCACACACGGAGGCACATCAAACATAGATAAGGAGACTCGCTTCCTGCGACAGTCCTCCCACATCACAATCACCATGATAAACAAGAATAATTCAAGGTACTCTCCCGTAGGAATAGAACCTCCAACACATAAGGCAACTTTTAGGCCAATTATGCAATTAAAAGATGAAACGTAATGCCACATGAGAACGAATGAACAGGGATTTATAAAAATATGAACCCTAACTCCTGAGACAGGTAAAATACCTCAATTGATGGTGGGGGAATCTATCTTTCCATAACTCACCTTTCCTTGATTCCTTGGATGGTCAACATCATTTTCTGTCTCTGATCAAATTCCTGCGTTAAACTCTCGACGTAAGTTATCGCACACTCTCACTCAACTAGACTCTACCCGAGAACTCTAACCGAGCTCTGATACCAACTGTGAGGACCCCGACCCGGAACCTATACGTGTCCCGAGCTGGAGCGTCCTCAAACTAACCCAAATTTTCTTAACTTTTAAAACCTTTAATTTAACTTTCTAAAATAAATACAATTGTTGAAATCATTTCAAAATAAATCTACACCTTTTTCACAATAGAGAAATAGTTGACTAACTTAGAAAGTAAGAAACTGTTTAATTACAAAACGGCCTCGGTTATAACATAAAATGAAGATTTATAGATACAATTCCGTAAATGAATTATACCAAAGTACACTTTCTATACCAACCAACTCATACCCCGACAATTCCCAAAATATAACTTCCAAACTCCTCACCGCCCTTACTTGGCCGGTCCACCTGTCTCGAATCTAAAACAGTAAAGGGAGAGGGGTGAGAATAAATCTCAGCAAGCTATTATGAATGCAGCAATATGCCATATAAGATGCAACACATAACAAGTTGCATATAACACATTGGGAAAGCTGTAAACACCTTACATTACCTTGGTTTACCTTTTCCCGTCTGAACAGTAGTCGTACAACATTGGGTATAATAATACTCCAATCTCATTCAGTGAATGTATATCCACCAGAATCAATATCATATAACAAACAGAGAGTAATAAATACCCCTAAACAATCGAGATAGTTATTGTCATAACTCATCTCCTGTGAACTGCTTAGGCATTATTCACAAACAAATCGTACAACTGAGATAGTTATCGTCATAACTCATCCCTTATGAACTGCTTAGGCAATATTCATAAACCCCCGAACAACCGAGATAGTTATTGTCATAACTCATCTCCTGTGAACTGCTTAGGCATAATCACCAGAAACGACCCCCTAACAACCGAGATAGTTATTGACATAACTCATCTCCCGTGAATCGCTTAAAGCAATATTCACCGAAACAACCCTCCAACAACCGGTATACCGAAGTCCAAAGTACATATCATAAACTTGCAATATAAATCCACAAAGGGGATAAGCAACATAGCAACATGGTAATATACTCATGTCCAATCACTATCATAGTGCAACAGTTATTCAACACACTATGCATAATATAAACAATGTATATGAACTTAAGTAAGGCAAGGGAATATCATCAATCCATCTTACAAGGTCATTATACAATAATACGTAGCCTCTTTAAAGGTCTAAGTTAAATCTACCAAGTTGGAATCATTTCTGTTAAGTTACCAAACTAGGTTAACTAGCGTTTTTCAAGCAACATTTAAAGTACTTCCCCAATTCCATTTTGATCACTTAGGATGTCAATGTATAGCCAAAGTATTCTACTTTAATCTAGGTTAAAGAGATTCCATTTTGGTTCGAGTTTGATTAGGTTTGAACAACTCTAAACTTGATGTGAAAAACCAGGCCAGGGCACGACTCGTGCCCCAGGGCACGACTCGTGCCCATTGCACCTTCCTCTGATTCTGTCGTCCCCTACAAGGCACGACTTCCTTATAACCCTAGTCACGACTCGTCCCACACCTCAGGCACGACTCGTGCCACAGGGCACGACTCGTGACCTGAGCCCAGAATCAACATAGATGCAGAAATCCTTCATCCCTTATACCCATTTGTTCCCAACCAAGTTTCCTTTATTTTGTGTGAACCTAGAAAGCTTACTAACTTCATACTTCACATACTAAATCATTTTAGACCCAAATATGTTATAAATCTAAATCATTTATCACATGATTTCCAATAAACCAATCTTCCAACCAAGAGCCTTCTAATTTGTGAACCTAAGGGAAAATTCTAACTTTGTTACTTCCTTCTAACTCATTTAATCTCCAAAGTACCATGCCCTTAACCTAGATCATTACTACTTGGTTTTTCACCCCATTTACTACCAATTTTCAAGATTTCCATTTTAATCCAACCCAACTCATTTACTTCTACTCTTTAACAATTCCAAGAACAACAACACTTTCTATAACACTAACATTTTCCTCAAATCCAAGAAGGTTTCCAATTCATCAAACATCATTATAACAACATTAACAACACCAAAGTTGATCAACTATTTCATTACCCTTTTCATGATCACTAACATTTTACTTTCCTAACCATTTCCAAAGTCAAGAAACTACACAATCAAGTCCCAAAACTAGTTCATAGTATATTCACATATCATTTAAATTCATGTGCTCAACATTGAAGGGAAATCATAATAACTCACTTTGGGATTTTAGAATGGAAGGAATATCTTCTTGGTTTGATTTGTTCCTCTAGATGATCCATCCTCAAAAATGCTCTTGAACTTGAAAAATGGTGAAGAAATGACTTGCTAGGGATCTTGGAATGAGAGGGCTTTCACTAAGCTTTCTCCATGGAAAAAAAATGAAAGAAGAATAATGAAGAAGAAAGAGGGAGGTGAATAGAGGGAGTATAAAAGGAGTAAGAGGAGACATGGGGAGGTAAGGGGAGATTGACTTTGGGACTCAAAGTAGAGGGTTTTAGGGAAAAGGGGCATGGCCCCCCATGCCATCCATCCAAGGCTTTCCCCTACTTTTATTTAAACCATTTATCCCAATAATACCATTTAAATGAAACCTCCTTATTTCCCATTATTTATTCTACTCAAAATAACCTCCTCATACTTTTATCAATTTTTCTATTATTTATCCTAATATAAAAATTCAAGTATATAAAAATGAACACATAATATTAATAATATTTAAAAGCACACAAAATGATGCTAAATTATTGCCTAGGTTTGGGGTCGTTACACTCACTCCCCCTTAAAGAAAATTCGTCCCGAATTTTAAAAAGACTTACATAAATGTTCAACCCACCTCGGTTACTTACGTATAACTCAAATTCCAATTCTTAAATAGTCTCTTCAATATGGTGATTCTTCCCACGATTCCTAATTCCATTAATAATACGATATTACAACCTACTGTTCCACGAATACCATGCACTTATCACTAACCTGAATTTTTCACGACCTCAATATATACATAATTAAAAGTATTACAACTTATGTCACCAAATACATTATGATATGACATTTAAAACTTCGCATACTCTATAAGCTGCTCTAAGCCCGTCTATAAGTCAAATCACCAACCTTTTCTAAAGCTTCAAATGGATTAACGAACTTTGGCGCCAATTTACCTTAGGCCTTGCCTCTCCAAAATCATCCCAACAAATTAGAGCTCAATATTTTCTTCTCAAACTATGCCTCATACGGTTTTATCTCAATGTTAGAATGGTAACTACTATTATACGCACTCAACCACTGGTAACCATACGTACTATTGACTACTAACATCCATTGTTCATGCCCGTAGCATATAGTCAACAACAAGTAATGATTCCTCAACTTTTTACAAGGTTAAACTTAATAGCATTCCTACCTTCCCAAAAGGATTTTCCCAAATGAATGACTATCCAATCCATATAATACTATGGCCACCCAAACTATCTCCTAACATTTATAAGGACTTTATCAATAAATATCTCAACAACTATATATATAACGAGTAGAAAATACAATTCAACTTTCTATAACAAAATAACATACCCTTTTTACTTCTAAGGTAACCCAATCACAAAATCCATCTTGCTATTACTCTCAAGTTCAATCTAGAACTCTAAATATTTTAAATTCATGTGCTCAACATTGAAGGGAAATCATAATAACTCACTTTGGGATTTTAGAATGGAAGGAAGATCTTCTTGGTTTGATTTGTTCCTCTAGATGATCCATCCTCAAAAATGCTCTTGAACTTGAAAAATGGTGAAGAAATGACTTGCTAGGGATCTTGGAATGAGAGGGCTTTCACTAAGCTTTCTCCATGGAAAAAAAATGAAAGAAGAATAATGAAGAAGAAAGAGGGAGGTGAATAGAGGGAGTATAAAAGGAGTAAGAGGAGACATGGGGAGGTAAGGGGAGATTGACTTTGGGACTCAAAGTAGAGGGTTTTAGGGAAAAGGGGCATGGCCCCCCATGCCATCCATCCAAGGCTTTCCCCTACTTTTATTTAAACCATTTATCCCAATAATACCATTTAAATGAAACCTCCTTATTTCCCATTATTTATTCTACTCAAAATAACCTCCTCATACTTTTATCAATTTTTCTATTATTTATCCTAATATAAAAATTCAAGTATATAAAAATGAACACATAATATTAATAATATTTAAAAGCACACAAAATGATGCTAAATTATTGCCTAGGTTTGGGGTCGTTACACACCCTATGGTTTGACTATTTTTGGGAAGTCACCCTACGGTTTGACTATTTTTGGGAAGTCGCCCTATGGTTTGACTATTTTTGGGAAGTCACCCTACGGTTTGACTATTTTTGGGAAGTCGCCCTACGGTTTGACTATTTTTGGGAAGTCGGCCTATGATTTGACTATTTTTGGGAAGTCGCCCTATGGTTTGACTATTTTTGGGAAGTCGCCCTATGACTTGACTATTTTGGGGAAGTCGCCCTACGGTTTGACTATTTTTGGGAAGTCGCCCTACGGTTTGACTATTTTTGGGAAGTCACCCTACGGTTTGACTAGTTTTGGGAAGTCGCCCTATGGTTTGACTATTTTTGGGAAGTCGCCCTACTGTTTGACTATTTTTGGGAAGTCGCCCTATGGTTTTTGGGAAGTCACCCTATGATCTGACTATTTTTGGGAAGTCACCCTACGGTTTGACTATTTTTGGGAAGTCGCCCTATGACTTGACTATTTTTGGGAAGTCGCCCTATGGTTTGACTATTTTTGGGAAGTCGCCCTATGGTTTGACTATTTTTGGGAAGTCGCCCTATGATCTGACTATTTTTGGGAAGTCACCCTATGATCTGACTATTTTTGGGAAGTCGCCCTATGATTTGACTATTTTTGGGAAGTCGCCCTATGACTTGACTATTTTTGGGAAGTCGCCCTATGACTTGACTATTTTGGGGAAGTCGCCCTATGGTTTGACTATTTTTGGGAAGTCGCCCTATGGTTTGACTATTTTTGGGAAGTCGCCCTAAGATCTGACTATTTTTGGGAAGTCACCCTATGATCTGACTATTTTTGGGAAGTCGCCCTATGGTTTGACTATTTTTGGGAAGTCGCCCTATGACTTGACTATTTTTGGGATGTCGCCCTATGACTTGACTATTTTGGGGAAGTCGCCCTATGGTTTGACTATTTTTGGGAAGTCGCCCTATGGTTTGACTATTTTTGGGAAGTCGCCCTATGATCTGACTATTTTTGGGAAGTCACCCTATGATCTGACTATTTTTGGGAAGTCACCCTATGGTTAGACTATTTTTGGGAAGTCACCCTACGGTTTGACTATTTTTGGGAAGTCGCCCTATGGTTTGACTATTTTTGGGAAGTCACCCTATGATCTGACTATTTTTGGGAAGTCACCCTATGGTTTGAATATTTTTGGGAAGTCACCCTACGGTTTGACTATTTTTGGGAAGTCGCCCTATGATTTGACTATTTTTGGGAAGTCGCCCTATGACTTGACTATTTTGGGGAAGTCGCCCTACGGTTTGACTATTTTTGGGAAGTCACCCTATGGCTTGACTATTTTGGGGAAGTCGCCCAATGGTTTTGGTTTGTCGAATTAGGGGATGATTGCGTTTTATCGCTTTTCCTAGTGTTGTGTGTGATAGCGTTTTAGGTGCCTCAAACCTTGATGATGGCGTCTTAGGTGCCTCGAACCTTGGAGATGGCGTCTTAGGTGCCTTGAACCTTGATGATGGCGTCTTAGGTGCCTCGAACCTTGATGATGGGGATTTTGTTAGCCTTTGTTGGAGTTTAGTTCAGGAGTATGAACCTAAGTGGGACTTAGTTCCGGAGTATGATTCTAAGTTGAGGTTTAGTTCAGGGGTATGAACCTAAATGGGGACTTAGTTCAGGAGTATGATTCTAAGTTGAGGTTTAGTTCAGGAGTATGAACCTAAATGGGGACTTAGTTCAGGAGTATGGTTCTAAGTCAAGGTTTAGTTCAGGAGTATGAACCAAAAAGGGGGACTTAGTTCAGGAGTATGAACCTAAGTCGAGGTTGAGGGACACTATTTGAGGGCATTCTCGCTGGGGAAGATTAGAGCTTACGATGATAACCGGGGAAAAGGGTGACCGTGCTGGTCAAGCGGCTGGACCAATGGTAGGCTACCTACGTATCCTTAAGAGGAATCAAGCCAGTCGTAGTTCGAAAATTGCTGGGGATGGTCTTTGATGGTTTGACAGTATTTGAGGTTTGACTGTTTTTTGGGAAGTCGCCCTAAGATTTGATGATAATGTTCTTTTAGAAAAGTAGTTGACTAAGATATGCTTTCATACCTGTGATGTGCTTACTTGTAGCTGCCGGAAGGACTGAGGCTATGGCTGATGTTGATGAAGAGTTGTTAGGTTGCCGTTCGTGGGACGGTTTCTGCTGACAATTTGCTGTCTTTGGAGGCATTTTGACCTGAAGGAGGAGTTTGGTTGAGTCTGCATCTTGCTGGTGATCGTCAACCTTGTAGAGGTGGTTGAGCTTGTCTTCACATTGGGACTTCTTGCTTTTGAGAACTTGGTGTCTCTGACCGCATTGTATTTGAGAACTTGGCGTCCCTGACCGATTTGTATTGGAGAGCTTGGCGTCCCTGACCGATTTGTATTGGAGAGCTTGGCGTCTCTGACCGATTTGTATTTGAGGACTTGGCGTCTCTGACCGATTTGCATTTTGAGAGCTTGGCATCCCCGACCGACTGGCATTTGATTTGCATTTGAGAACTTGGCGTCCCTGACCGACTTGTATTCGAGAACTTGGTGTCTCTGACCGACTGGCATTTTGAGAACTTGGCGTCTCTGACCGAACTATATTTGAGAACTTGGCGTCTCTGACCGAATTGTAGACACTGGAGGTGGTCTTCATTGGGGGCTGTTTTCATTCATTTGTGGACATTGGAGGTCGTCTTTAGCAAGTTGCAGACGCCGGAGCTTGTCTTTGCCAAAGCTAGAATCTGGAGGGCGTCTTCATCCATTTGTGGACATTGGAGGTCGTCTTTAGCAAGTTGCGATGCCGGGAGCTTGTCTTTGCCAAGCTTGTAGATCTTTGGAGGGCGTCTTCATCCATTTGCGGACATTGGAGGTCGTCTTTGGTGAAGATCATCCTTACCGAAAAGGGGGATTTGATTTCACGTTTGAATTCCTGCATTCGTTAGTGAAGAGGAAGATGCATATATGACATTTATGGTGACAGATGCATGCATAGAGCCAAAAATGACTGTGAGAGTATCACTGCATATGTTTGCGAGATGATGCATTTACTTGTTTCGAAGATGCACTTATCCTAAGCTTTTGGTGGGGAATTTAAGATCTTCAATCACTTAGGATTGTTCCTATTGATTCAAGTTTTGTGCATGCTACATGAGCCCTGGGGAGATTTTTGTGGGGATGGATGGTGATGAGAGGGGATGTATGTGTTGTTGACTGCTTGGGACAAGCTTTGAGCTGGTGGGGTGATATCCTCTGGTCGCGGACTGAATTGCATGTTATTGATGAGGTCAATTTTGATCTTGGGATGAAGTTGGATTTGAATCCCGGGTCTCGATTGAAATTTCTTTTCAGTCTCGGACATTTGAAGGCGCCTGACGAGGCTCTAGAATCAAAGCATGTTGACATGAATGAACCCTCTTTTGCTTGGGTTAGTTGTGATTTGACGAAATGCGATATGAGGAGATTCCCAATTCTCAACTTTTGATGATGCAGGGAGTTGCCATATGCCAAGTTCTAAAGCTGAAACTCCAAGATAGTTGTTGAGGTGACTAGGCCTTTCTTCTGAAGATAGGTGCGACTTGATAAAGCCCCATTCCATGGAAAAGACATGGCGAAAACCACGGAATCTTTCTACTGAATGATTTGATGAAGCCCCGGAGTTTGACAAAGCGTCGCTACGAGAGGTCCAATTAAAGGTTTGGTGACATGCGATGAAGTACCGAGCCAATCGATCAACGTGAGAGCCTTCAAGGTGAAGTTGTCATGAAGGGAGAAACCCATCTTTGATACCGACTATGAAACTAGAATCCTCTCTTCGAAGAGTGTCTTCCATATAGGAGCTGTTAGCCATAGTGGCACTTGGCTTGTTCGTGGCTTCAATCATATTCACCCTACTTTTTTTTAGGGAATGGATTGTTGGCTTGTATTGGGTCCTTGGGGTCCCCTTTTCGATCATTTCTCACACTTTGCCCTTTTCGGGAGTCGTGTTGGAGGTGGAAGAAACCCGGTATCCGTAAGCATGTGTGACAACTCGGCTAGCGATTGTAAGCCCTCTCAAATTTAGCCCCGGAATTGATCATTGCCCGTAGATCCGGATAGGGAAATTGCTAAGTGAGGCCCTCGGATGTGGTTTCGGGCGTGGCGAAAGATGTCTAGTTGTTCCTCTTCGAAGGAGGAGTTGCCATCTTGCTTGTAAAAGTCCACGATGTTCTCGTCGGGGCCATTTGCATTGTTGTCTGCGAGTCAAATCTATTTGCTTCCCACTCCAAGTTAGCTAGTAATCTGGTCCCATGTAGCCACGGCCTCGGATTTTAAGCGGAAGAACCATTTTAGAGCCTTGGACTTCAAAGAGGCGAAATAGTCGGCCAAGCTGGCGATTGGCGCCCCTTTTGACCTTCATTGCCAAGGTATACGTGTCCGAGATGGGTTTTCGGGCATGCGGTGCCATCAAAGAGATCCAAATTAGGCATCACGAATTTGTGGGGAACAAAGGAGTCGGGTTCGTTGGCGGAGCGAGACTTCTTAGCGGTCAATTCGGCAATCTGTGCTTTCATTTCCTTGTGTCGTTCCACGAACCAAGCCAAATGAGGGTCTTGTGGTGGAACCATGGCATTCAAACCAGCGGCGAGCTAGAGAGGAGCTACCAGCGGCGGCGAGACGAGGTGGAGGAACGGCCGATCTGGGGACATAGGTGAAATCCTGTCCTTGGCCCGAATCACCAGGGAGCTTGAGTAGGACCACAGGCAAAGGGATAGAACCTTGCGGCTTGTTGTTGATTTTCAACCGGCAAGAGGGCGAAGGCGATCTTGATGTATTTGGGTAACTTGGATTTCCGGAGTGAGGCCCATAAGTAGGCTTAAGTGCGAGGCTGCTTTGTCACGATTGTTGAATTGCATAGGCGAAGGTGCATGACCGGGGGTGCTGCGGTCTGGTGATTCGATGGCCAGGGATGGAGGCTTGGTAACCCATCGAAGCTTGAGTGAGGAATGGATTTGTGAAAATTTGTGTGAGGAGCGGGCGAGCTAGCATCATTACGAGGAAGGGCTTATTTGTTGCCCTGGACCGGTGTGGAAGCATTCCAAGCTGTTCTGCGAAGGCCACGATAGATTGGTTCCAAGGCGAGGTGGGATTCCAATTTCTTTGTGGTATTCGAGGTAACCCAACCATGAGGAGACATTCCGTACTAATTTTGCCCCGAGGAGGCTGTGGCCCGATCGGTTACGTTAGGCTGCATGGGTCCAGTAGTCTGTATTTGGGGTTTCTTGTCCCGTTGAGACGGTCATGAAGGGATCTTGTGAGGCTTGTGCGGTGCGGGGATTGGATATCTTGAAGCTGGAGTTCTTTGTCAAGGCATTTCAAGCTGATGTAACCGAGAAGCTCTGGCGATCGTACCGAGCTGTGAGGCATACCAAAGCTTTGTGACATACCGAGCTGACCCCTTGCTTTGAGGCATACCATGCGCCCCAAATCGGACTGAAGTCAATTTGTTTCCCCAAACGACTGTCCCAGGCTGAAGCTGTGAATGTATATCGGACCAGAAATTTGAAAGGATGGTGATTCGCAAGTTGAGAAGAGTGTGAGGAAGGTGGTGGTAGTCATGCTGGCCAAGATAGGGATGGGGATCCTTTTCCTCTTCTACCGTGAAAGTTCCATCGGGGTTGAGGGCAATCGTCAAACCAAAATTCTGACATCTTCCAAGGATGAACATGAAACCTCATTCGAATTGGCACAAGGAGTTTTATGGACTCGGGTTCCAATATTAGCCATAGAAATATGATGAATTTCTGGTCTTGGTTAAAATTCCGTCCTCGTCCTTGGACATCAAGAAGCTGCACTTGACTAGCCCATGACCAACATGGCGATCAAATCTCATCTTGCTTGGTGGAGCCTTGGTGCGAAGAGATGTATTTGCGAAGTCTTGATTTGGAAGAAGTGACTTGGCAAAGCCTCGGTCTCATGTTGTGAATCGACACAATTAGAGAGGCTTCACACTGGTAGGCCTTATGAGGCCGATGCGAACGAGAGACCCAACCCATCTTGTAGCGAGTGAAGAACCAACGTTCTTGAATTATCATGTAGCAAAAGAGGCAACCCATCCTTCCATATTTACTTTATTATTTTCTTTATTCAATTAGTCAACCGAAAGAAAAGACAATTTAGAAATGTATACTGCGGGGGCATATTTTCGAAAAGTGGGGACGAATCCCGATTTGTATTATTTGATGGCCTCATTTGTGAAGGCACAAAAGAACTCGCTTTGGGTTTGACTCTTTTGAGAGAGCATAAGTTTAGAAAGGTTTGTAAAAGTGTATGGAAGCCCCTGGCGACGGAAAATTAGTGTTTAGCTCTATTTTTCCTATAATGTAGAAAAAGAAGACTTGTCGAGACATGCGAAAACATGTTTTATTCAAAATGATCACAAGATTGCTTAAAACCCTTTATTAATGTTCGGGTTATTCAACCCCTAATCTCGATATGAACAAACATTTTGATTAATCATGAGGAGAAAGTCAAGCGATACCAAGAGTCGAAGTTGGCGAATGGTGAAGAGGGATCGTGTATAGGAGAGGCTATTGGTGAGGCCGGATTTTACGGGATTTGAATGTGTTTATGACCGGACCATTTACGGTTGCCTACGTTCCCCTCATTGTGAGGAGCTCGGGTCGCCGTAGTTCGGGCTTGAACTGTGTTTGGCTTTAGAAAAGGGGTATGAACATTTGTGGTACTTTTAGTGGAAAGGCTCGGATAGGAAGTTTGGATGATAAGGTGCGGGCCTTGAGGTGATTCCTTGACAAGTCATTTTGAGCGATTCCGTTGCTTCTTGATCGTCGTCCTTTATCGGGAGAAAGATTTTGAATGCGGCTTAAGGGCTTATGATATGTTTTTGCCGTTGCTTTAAGCTTTGCTCCTTTGTTGTCGACAACTTCCGTTCTTCGGGCTTTAATTTTGCCCATATGTCAAACCTTCGATCGGCGGTGCTAGGTCCTTGGCCTCATTTTTTTTTGAAGCTTTTGTTTTTTTTGAAGCTTTTGTTTTTTTGAAGCTTTTGTTTTTTTTTTTGTTTTTTTTTTTTTGTTTTTTTTTGAGCACTTGAGGACGAAGGCAAGCTTCGCTTGAACTTTCTTGATGCATGGGGCGGAGGCAAGCCCCTGTTTTTTTCGATATGGGGTCGATCTCCGTCTTGAGTGACCTTTTGTTGTTCTTCGATCTTTGCCGCCGTTGTTGACTTGGTCAAGGTGATGATGGGGACATGTTTTGGAAAGTGTATGGCTTGATGGAGGCCTTTGTGAGGTGAGGAAAGTGTATAGGGAGGGCATTAGTTGACCTTCTCGCACCAATTAATTAAAATCTTAATCATTTCCAGAGATTATTTGTTGAGCAATGCGAGTGATCATTTAAAATAAAACCATTTCATTAAATGTAATGTAGGTGTGCAAATAATGTCTCAAGTCTAGCGAGAAAAGAAAAAGACTCTTTTATAGAAAATTTAAGATTAACTACAATGTCCAAGGAGGACTTGATTGAACGAAGAAAGTACTAGAACCTACGAAGGTTGACTAAAAGACTATTTTAATATTAAAGGATGGGTAGCCCCTAGTCTAGCTACTCTTTGTTGTTGGATCACGTCTCTATCCTTCAGCAGACTATGCTTGCCTTTGGTAACTTCAAGGAATTCCTCGCTCACCGGCCCTGACGGTTGCCTCATCTGCCATCAGATCATTATCATCCCATTTAACCTTGGCGTCAGTCGTGAACTTATCGGAGGGCGAGAGTTCAAAGCATTTCACCAAATCCAGCTTTGCCATGGCCACATGCTTGTTGCAGTCAAACCATCCATTCTCAACATTTGTTGCGACTAAATCATCGGCTTGTCGAGTACGTTGAATTCACAGAGTTTGAATCATAAAACTCAATCATGTTTACATTCGCGTTGTTTGGGAAATGATCATTGGCGGGGTTGAGATCACTGAGGCGCTCGAGTTTGCCCTTCTTAATTAATCCCTGAATCGCCTTTCTCAAAGTTGTACAGTTTTCGGTCATATGACCGTGATACTGGTGGAAAGCACAATGCTTAGTGGTGTCAAAAGGGATTTTGGGATCCTTGGGCCGATAGTTTCTCATGGGTTCGAGGAGACCCTGCTCTAGCAAGCTATTTAAAACTTTGCTTAAGGGAACACCCAAATCCTCGGGATTCGAGATTTGGTCATTGACTTGGTCACCATTCTGAACAGGGTTTGCCGGTTTTGGTCCATTGGGGCGCTCAAGCTTGCCCGTTTCGATTAACCTTTGAACCGCTCTCTTCAAGACTATGCACTTGTCGGTCGTGTGGCCATAATGATCATGGAAGGCGCAGTGCTTACTCATGTCGAGAGGTACATTTGAGCTCCTTGGATGGTAGTCCTTGAGAGGCTCCAAAAGGCCTTCCTTTACTAAACCCTTGAAAATTAAGCCCATGGGCATCCCAAAATCATCAAAACGTTCTCGTTGCCTTAAAGGACCACCATTTCTTGGTTGCTTTTGGGTGCCGTTAATTGTACACAATGCTTTCTTTCCTTTACTGGATGTCGGAGCCGTGTTGGAAGGGTAAGGCTTATAGCGGTGAGACATGTTCAGACTCGTAGTCTTTTCCCGTGCACGAACCCTTTTGATGTAATCATCGATGTAATCGTCGAGATTCGACCTTTCGTAAAACTCATTCGTGTCAGATACACAAGATTGATATGGTGAGATGGCCCGAGTCGAGCGATCGTCGATACTCTCGTTGCTAGGCTTTTCTTGTACCTTCTTAATTGGTTCTACCAATAATCCATTGGACGAGTCAATAGGAACATTAGGATTGCATGACCCCGCCACAAGATTGGCATTAGCAAACGAAACCACAGTAGGAAGTACTGCGGTGGGAGGAATGACAGCCGAGCATTAAAAGCGTGACCGTAACCTTCCTCATAAGGCACGGGCGGTTGCCGAAGATGAAGATATATGGCTTGTGATGGGTGGATACCAGGGAGCGGTGAGTGCGGATCGGAAAGGCTGCGAAAACATGAGGTTTGAGGCATCGTAATAAAGAGGATTGAATGTGTCTTGACCACACCGAGGAACATGACTGCAAGGGAAATGTGTATCTTGTACTTGATGAGCGTGAGCAGCTTGCGTAACGGCCGGGTGGAGAATTTGATGAGGAGCATTTGACCTTGTTGGACTTCCCAACCAGAGGGGCGGGAGTAGAGCTCGGGGATATTGTGAACACGGTGAGCCCGACGAAGTGGTGATAAAAGCACAGTGGCCCACGTGATCTTGCGGTATCATAGGGGCCGGTGTGCTTTGAGAATTGGAGGAAGCAAGCGGCCCTCTCGAACCATGGAGCACGAGAAACGAGCTGTCCCATTCCGAGATGGTGACCCGAGCAAGCCCGATGCGGTGAAGTAGTAACCGACCCCTTCCAAGTGATGACCCAAACTGATGTTGTGAAGTAGTAACCGGCCCCTTCCAAGGCTGCGGGCGAAAGCCAGCGATTCAATCTGGTGGTGAGACACGAGAGGCACCGGGGGGTTGACCTAGATCGGGCTGTTGAGGAGTATCGAGCAAGAAGGGCCGAGATGTCTTGAATCGACCAATTCAGATTGATGGCCCGGGCCAAGCGAGGTTTTGGAGTAGCGAACCGACCCATTCCAAGGCTGACGAAATAGACTGATTGAAACCCAAAGGTGAAAATTGAGAGGTGCCGGGGAAGTTGACCAAGATCGATACGATGAGGCCGAGAGGCGCCGAGTGATAGGTTGGGGATGCTTGGCCCATTAGTAGTTCCACACGAAAGGGAACAGGGCATTTGATGGTAGTCGGCATGCCGGGAGGGTAATTAGCTCCAATCTTCGCATCAACCGTAAAGGTTCCATTAGGGTGGTGAACAATTGCTAGCCCACAGGTTACGATACTTTCCAATAAGCGATTGATGCGAGCCTCTTGATTTTGTCTTATACGTTCCAACATCTGATTCCAATGTTCGGCATTTTGCGGATTTTCGGGGTGTGGAGTTGTACGTCCCCACCGTTCTCCTACGAGTTGGTCATTCTGAAACTTTGAGCTGAAGCGAAGGAGGAAACCGATGAAGTATCGACTTCGGAATGACTGAGCTGAACAAACGATGACCCGGGTCTCGATCCAAACTTTGCTTGTGGAAGGCACAAAAGGGTGTGGTTCGGACTCGGAAAGCGAAAGCAGGTTGGTGTTCGGGCTTAGGGCTCATGCAACATGCAGTTATTTGTTCTTGTTTACTTAAAACATGTTTTATTAACCTAATCGGTTGGAAAAGATTGCTCTTCTTTTTTTTCGCAAACTACTTCTGGATCCTGGATCAGTGTGCCCCGTCACTACGTCTATAAGCCCCTCGTATTCCACCTGTATTTCGACCTCCCAGGGTGGACGGCCCCGGCGAGGGTCCTATAGGGCAAGCGGGTCCCACCGACCGAAAAGAAAACGATCCTAAAAGTGCGGCGGGTAATCGAGTCTTAACGAGCATTCGATGTAAATTACGGACAAAGGCGCGTCAAAGTCAAGATCGTGTCCGAGGGCTCGACAAAAAGTCGGCATGATTTGGACCGATAAATGTCCACTATTGATCTTGACTTGTCGTCGTTAAGCCGTAATTAGGCATGGAATAATCGTTAATCCTTGATGACTCGGTGTCATCTTTGGGAGTCGGTGTATAATTTGTGCCGCCGAGCCGAAGTCAAGGCGCCGGTCAATATCTTGATCAAAGTCTGCGGCGGAAAACCGGCATGACTTCGAATCATTAGGGACCCGAAAGATATTGAGTCGGTATGCCGACAAAGACTTGAAAGGAAAGGTCTATACACAAACAGGGCATGACACAGACCAGACTAAAAACCAACCTGGTCTCGGACAAAGTGAGTCACGGACAAGTGCATGGTCGACACGAGGCTCCATGGGATGTTTGGGTAGTCCTGTGCTCGTCCGAGAGGCGTAATAAGACCAAACGGACCGCGACAAGGATTTCCCCGGGTTAAGGACGTAGTGTGCAGTGTACGGTCAACGTGCGCGTAGTGTGCAAGCAGTGTATCTTCTTTTTCTGAGTAAAATAGAAATTTTTATGTGTCTTAAAAGGCATGATGCATGATTTTTTTTTTTTGAAAATTTTTTTTTGAAATTTTTTTTTGAAAACTTTATGAACACATAAGCACATAAGCACAAAAATTCCAACAGTTAGGGACATTATTCCGACAGTCAAAATTTTGACTTTTTCCGAGGCGGCCAAAACAAACACGAAAATGTGCAAACCCGATACACACACACACAAAACAAAGGATTTCAAATGTCGGGATGGAAGCTTGACCCTCAAAAGTTTTTCGTTTTTTTTTTTTGAAAAGATAAAACTTGTTTATTCCCCAGCGGAGTCGCCACTGTAATGTACCCGATTTTTTTTTTGTTTGAAAATCATCGAAAGGAGTCGCCACGCCATTTTTATTTTGAGGGCCAAAACTTTGAAAAAAGCCCGAGATCAGAGATTTAGGTTCGGAGGTCATGTTACGTGTCGGGAAGGACGTTAGTGTGCACCCGGCGCGCCTCGCAAAACGAGTCTTCCAAACATTTGAAATCCTTTTGTTGCGTGTGTGTGTGTGTGTGTTTTGACCAAAATAATTTGAAACTGAGAAAAGTAAAAATTGGGATCTTTTCTTAAGACTTTAAACTGATCCCATGATTTTTTGGAGGATTTTTGGTTTGAGATTTGGTACTCAAAAAACCTTTTGAAGTTGAAAAACACTTCTGCCAGAAGGAAAAAGGCAGTGTACCTTTGATTTTGAAATGTATTCAAAGGCCTTAAAACTTCATAATCTGGATAAACTCAGAAAATGAAAGTTGTTCCAGACTCCTTAAATAATCTTTGTGCGAAGGAATTTTCCATTTTGGAGAAGATTTGAGGGGTCAAAACCTTCTGGAAATCTCAGATATGAAATCTGGATTTCCAGAAGCTGATGAACTGGCCTCTAAAAGAAAATTTGGAAAATGGAGTTTTACTCACCCAAAAAATAAAGTAAAAATATGTATGGAAAGATATGGATGTTGGCTACAAAAAGTGTTTTGTAGTCAACACCAAATTCCACATTTATCTGTGTCCAAAAAATTAGACCATGGACTGAGGTCTGAGAAAATTGCTACTGGACAGCAACTTCTCAAGAAAGAAAATATGATTTTAAAGGGGGTTTTGCATCCATGCTTGTCCCCATTTCCCTAGGTTTTGGTTAGTGATCACTAGACATTTTAGTGGTGAATCAACTATACCAAACCATCCTTGGGGTACATTAGGACTAAGCACTTCATTTGCTTGGGAAGGGGAATTTTATCCTTTGAAATCAAGATTTAGTGCTTGAAAATGGTATTTAGGGTTTTGAAAATGCATTTTGCAAGTAAATAAGAACACATTGAAGAAAATGTTGATCCTTGTAGAAGATCATCCATGGAGATGAACTTCCATGGTGATCTTCTTGGATCTAAGACAAGAAGATGAAACTACATTTTGTAGTTTGCAAATGCATGCATAGATGAGAGAATTTAGGGTAAGGAGAGGGAGGTTATACCTATCTTCCTTGAGTTTGTGTTTGAATGGATTCAAGGCTTGAATGTGTTTGGTGTTTGAATTTGAGAGTGAGTGGGAATTGGGAAGATAATCAAGAGAAAAGAGTGACAATTCAAAGGAATTCTCACTATTTTCTCGAGTATTTTCGCCAGAGTTTCGTTGCTGTGATCAAATTGTGTTCTGTAAACTGAGAGAGGAGGGTTCAATTTATAGTCCTCTGTGAGGGACAAAGATGTCCGCGCGGATCCGTCGTGCCTGGTGCATTTGCCGCTCCAGCCTTTTGGACAGGAAGAATAAAATTCAAAATTCCAGCAGTTTATGTTTTTCAACTTGCCCAATTCGGATTTTTCCAATTCATTTTGCTTTTTGAGATTCTTTTCTTGGTTTAACTTTAAATGGCAATGCCCACTTTGCCCTTGCTTTGTTAGAAAGGTTAGGGTTTGTTAGAAATATTAGAAATGTTAAAACTTTCGTTAATTTTCTAACGAAAATACTAACGGCTCAAATTGGAGCACTTACAGGTGCCTGAAGGCTAGGGGGAGAGAGGAGAAGAGGAATGTGTGTAAAAAATGATAGGGGGAGCCCTCTATTTATATGGTTGGAAAATTGACAAAAAGGTCCGCACGGATCTTCCTTGCAAAACCAAATTTTTGGTTTTCCCAGATTTAAGGGAATATTATGGACTTTAAGGGGATTTCATAATTATGATGTCTGGAAGCAACGGGGTCCACACGGACGTGTTATGCTTTTCCAAATTTTCCGAAATTCCCAAAAATTCCTTTTAAGATTTTTTATCCCAGAAAGGCCCCCCTCGGTTTGGTTGGTGGTTTTTTGGGTTTTTGAGGGCTACGAGTGTTCGAGACTGCGTTTGTGTGAGTCTGCGGTGTTTCCCGTGCATTTGGAAGAGAGTGATCCAGATTGGTGTACTTACAGAAGCCCCTCGACGACGTCACTTACGGAGAAAGTGGGGTCGTCGAGAAGATAAGGGTCCTGATCTGGATCGCATGCTAAGAGAGGATGTGACCGTGTAGGTCGGTTCGTGAGGACGTGGCAGTGTCCTGTTGTGAGACCGTTTAGGTCGGTTGGCTGGACCCTTTGACAGGATTCCTACGTATCCTGTATGGGAATCAAGCCTGATCGTAGTTTGTGTGTGGGGTGAGTGTTGTCGTGCACGAGGACGTGTGATGTCCTCTGACTGAGACTCTGTGTGTGGACCTGGTGGTATTCTGTGTGTGACCGTTTAGGTCAGTTGGCTGGACCCTTTGATAGGATTCCTACGTATCCCGTATGGGAATCAAGCCTGATCGTAGTTCGGAGTGTGGGGTGAGTGTTGTCGTGCATGAGGACGTGTGACGTCCTTTGACTGAGACTCTGTGTGTGGACGTGGTGGTATCCTGTGGGTGACCATTTAGGTCGGTTGGCTGGACCCTGTGATAGGATTCCTACGTATCCCTAGCGGGAATCAAGCCTGATCATAGTTCGGAGTCGTGTAATTGTGAGTGTATGGGGCGTGGTGGTGCCCTGAGGTGATGTGACCGCTAAGGACGACTGTGAGGATGTGGTGGTGTCATGAAATTGAAATTTTACGGTTTTACTGAACCAGGTAATTTAAAGTCTCTTGGGCTGCGGATAATGATTTGGGAGGTTTATACGGTCTTCCAGACCAAGTAATTTAAAGCCTTACGGGCTACATATGATGATTTGGGAGGTTTATACGGTCTTCCGGACCGAGTAATTTAAAGCCTTCCGGGCTACGGATGATGATGAGAACGTGTTATGTCCTCTAATTGAGGTTGTGCCGTTTGTGAGGACGTGACTTGTCCTCTGACTGAGGTTGTGTCGTGCGTGAGGATGTGACTTGTCCTCTGACTGAGGTTGTAAGTGTTTGTGACTTTGGAAGGCGTGTTTGCCTTGTGTTTTGTTTTGCCGTTAAGTGGGTGAGGTTCGGACTTACGATGACGGCCGGTGTTCATTTGCTGGAGATGCGTGGTCTTGTACGGGTTTTCCAGAATTCCCGTTTGAGTTTTTGTTCGCTGAGGAAGGGATTTCGGGCTTACTTTGATGGCCGGTGTTTGTTTCGTGTTTTATGTTTTGGAGGCATTTTGTGCCTTGGTATTTGTGTTTGGAGGCGTTTGCGCCTTTTGTGTTTGTTCTACCGTTTAGCGGGCGAGGTTCGGGCTTACGATGACGGTCGGTGTTTGGTTTACCTTTTAGTGGGCAAGGTTCGGGCTTACGATGACGGACGTGGTTTACCGTTTAGTGGGCAAGGTTCGGGCTTACGATGACGGCCGGTGTTTGGTTCGGTTGGGTTAAGGACCAAACTGCATCGAATCTGCTGAAAAAGACCTTTGGACAGCCAGGGGCAAAGATTATAAGGGAAAAAGAGTAATCTTGCTAGGTTATGCAAAGTGGTCCACACGGATCCACTTTGTTTACAAAGTGGTCCGCACGGACGAGCAAGGGAATTTGATTTTCCCAGATTCAAATCAGCTTCCAGCAACAAAGCATTCCCCATTTTCCATCTTCAGTCGAGAGAAAAAGAGAGTGAGGGAGAGAAAAACTTGGTTTTTTGTTCAAGATTTCTTAAGGAATCCTTCCGAGTTTGCTTGAATTGCTCTGATGGGACGAATTTTATACCATTATTTTCTAGGTTTTTGTGAGCTTAAATTGTTATTTTCATGTATTTAGATTAGTTTTATGTAATTTTCGACTAAAATGTATTTTTGGGGCTTAATTGTAATCCGAGGGTATTTGAGTGTTTTATTTCATATTCGGATGTAATACTCTCGAGGAGTCAAAGTCAAGATATTGAAGAGGAAGATTGTTTTGCAATTTGATGAAGCTTCAGTGACCAAAATGAAAGTATGATAAACTGGGTGACCAAAGTGAAAATTCCGAAAGCAAGAATTTCAATTTGGTGATTCACGTGAATTGAAGGTTGCACTTTGACCAAGGGAAATACGTTTTGACCGAGGCAACTTAGACGGCTGGACTGGAAGGAGTATAATTTCTTTTCTTATTTTCTTTTTCTTTTTTTTTTCCTTTTTCTTTTATTATTATTAGTTTTAGATTTAGGTTTTGAGATAGAAGGAGTATATAATCTCCTTAAGAATTTTATTTTAGGGTTCCATCTTTAGTTCTTATTTTCCTAGAAAAAGCTTGAGACTTCCATGGAAGCTTAAATCAATTGCTTTGGATTTGATTTTCTAAACCCTTATTTATCAATTTGAGGTATTTCTTTTCTATTTGTTTATCTCTATTCATAATTTTACTCGTGTTGATTTTAGATTTATAATTGGGATTTGTGAACTTGATCAATTTGCTTGTTCTGTTTATAAATCTTTGCTAGAATTCTCTATTACTGTGCCAGTGTAGAAATTCACAAGTAGCATCTTTTCGATTTATGCATGTGCCATGGTGAATTGTTAAGTGGGTAAAATTAGACGATTATCTATATGAAATAATTGTAGAAAGCGTTCTTGGTCTTAGTTCCTTAAATCGTTCATCAGTTAATTTTGCGATCTAGACTGTGCCAGTCAGATTAATTTATTAATTAGGGTTTCTAGTGAGTGTGCCACTGCTAGCAACTAATCTGAAAGAAGGAACAGAGATTGAAATATATCTCGTGATCAGGTGAATAGGGTGGCATTGAAAAGAGGTATCAATGATATTTGCATAATTAGGTGGGGATGAAATCAAATCTTAAGTGTTTCTAAACTATTGTTTTTATTCTAAATTAGTTTAATTTCTGTTCTTAGGAAGTAATTCAAAAACAAGCAAAAACCCCCCATTTGTCCGTGAAGTTCGTAATCAATACTGTTCCCTGAGATCGATCCTGGACTTTCACTATCTACATTTTTAGGAGTCCTTGTAGTAATTTGTAGGCGTGCGATTAAGCCTACCAAATTTTGGCGCCGTTGCCGGGGAACGGTGTAATTGTTTACGGACTTATTCTATTTCTTAATCTATTTCTTTTTCTTGTTTCTTTTGTTTTGTTAATTTTTTTTTCATGTCATCTTTTTCTTAATCTTGTTTGACTATGGAGGGTGATGGACAACAAATGGATTTTAATGTATTTGATGACATGAAATCTGTGTTGAAGAATGCCTTAGGATATGCAGAGTTAGAATTTGATATTTCTGATGAGATGAAGGAGGCGATAATGAGTCTTTCGGAGGTGCTTGATGTTGATAATACCAATGCACCGAGTGAGTGTGTGGGAGAGGTCCCCAATAAAAAGAAAAAGAAGAAAAAAGTCAAGAAAAAGGCCACAAAAATTTCTTGGGATGTTCCCAAGAAAAAGAAAAAAAAAATAAAGGCCAAGAAAATTGCCACAATTTTTTTTTGGGATCCACCCGATTTAATTAAGAAATGTACATACGGGTGGAAAATTGTGAGTATTTGTACTCGTGAATGTGCGAGGTGGGCCAAGGGAAGAAAAGTAAAAAAAAAAAAAAAAAAAAAACAATGTGGCCACCTCGAATCCCCATTAAAGTGGGAATCCGGTCGGGCTAACGACCTTAACCAAATGCGCTTTTCGGGAGGCAACCCGAAAATTTCTTTGTTTTTATGTATTTTTATATTTTATTTTTATTTATTTATTTTATGTGTAGAATTGGTGCTACTAAGGTTTTTGAATTGTGGTGTTGTGCAGTTAAAAAGCAAAAAGCAGTGGAGTGAAGACGGAAGCGAAACAGTGCCTAATTCCTTCGTTCAAAAAAAAAAAAAAAAGGGCCTACGAAAAAAAAAAAAAAAAAAGAGGAAAGCTGTTGAAAAAAAAAATCTTGGGCCTTTGAAAAAAAAATTAATTAGGCCTGTTAAAAAAAAATACTTCCTCCGTCCCTAAATGTTTGTCCCATTTGACTTTTCAAACATTTTAATTTAGTGATTTTGAAACTTTAATTTTGGTTATTTTTACGAACGCTTTGAAAATTATTGATAATATACACCGCCGTTATGTAATACTCTGTCCCTAAATGTTACAAGTTTTGAAAATTTAGTGATTTTGAAGCTTTAATTTTAGAAATGAGACTAACTTTTTGGGACAAAGAAAAAGGGAAAATGGGACAAACATTTAGGGACGGAGGGAGTAAAAAATAGGGGCCTGTTACAAAAAAAAAAAAAAAGTAAAAAAAAAAAAAAATGAATGGCAACCTACTGCCCTTGAGGCATAGGCCTCACAAAAGAATATGCGCCAGCATCAAGATGGATTGGCCAAGGCCAAGCAAACTACTGAGAGTTGGAATTTTAGTTGTGGTCTTTCCATTTGGTACTCGCTCCTTTCCAAGGTAATAATATTTACTGTTGAATGCATTAGGGATAATGCAATTGTTTAGTGAGGGGGTGGGGTTTACCTACATATTTTGTGTATATTTTTTCCCAAAAAAAAAAAAAAAAAAATGGAAAAAAAATATATATTTGAAAAAAAAAGAAAAAAAAAGAAAGAAAATGAAAATAAAAATAAAAAAAATGAGAGGCTAAGTGAAAATCCGAAAGGGCGCTTAGGCAAAAGGTGAGGAAGTGAAATTTGTGAAATCTTTTACATCACTGGAGAGGAGACATAAGGGAGGACTTGGAGTATCGGGTAGGACCATTATTGGAGTAGGAGGTATTGGAGTAGGAGGTTCGGATAGTGGGGCCTAGGATAGAAACCCTCGTTCACTGTTGGAGTTATAAGGGGTGTTGGTGCTTTTCACGAGGTAAATTTTTGTTTAAGGATCGCAACCTTAACATTGATTTCTTTTTATGAGGGTGTATGTAGTGTGAGCCAAGCGTGGGGGAAGCATAGGACATATTTAGTTCCCCTTGGCTTTTTATTTGTGTGGACCTTAGTTTGGATGCCGTTTTATTATGGGAGTTGGTATCAAACTAATGTCATTAGTTTCATTGTTTATATTTGGTGGTAGAAGGAGACGGAGTTTCTATTACTCCGATGATTATTATTTTGCATTGACTTGTGTTGGCGAATTAGTGGAGACTAGGAATCATTTACCCTCCATGCATCTGTTTTAGACCGGTGCTAGATTGGAGTTTAGGATATTACTCAGGGACGAGTAATGGTCTAAGCGTGGGGGTATTTGATGGGACGAATTTTATACCATTATTTTCTAGGTTTTTGTGAGCTTAAATTGTTATTTTCATGTATTTAGATTAGTTTTATGTAATTTTCGACTAAAATGTATTTTTGGGGCTTAATTGTAATCCGAGGGTATTTGAGTGTTTTATTTCATATTCGGATGTAATACTCTCGAGGAGTCAAAGTCAAGATATTGAAGAGGAAGATTGTTTTGCAATTTGATGAAGCTTCAGTGACCAAAATGAAAGTATGATAACTGGGTGACCAAAGTGAAAATTCCGAAAGCAAGAATTTCAATTTGGTGATTCACGTGAATTGAAGGTTGCACTTTGACCAAGGGAAATACGTTTTGACCGAGGCAACTTAGACGGCTGGAAGGAGTATAATTTCTTTTCTTATTTTCTCCATAAGTTATGGAGAAACGGGTTACGGGTATCCAGAAGCTATTGAAAGGATATCCAGAAACTTTTTGTATTGGCCATGACTTTGTCCCATGGTTACTTCTGGATATCAGTCTCAAAGGTTCTGGATATCCAGAACCCTTTGAAAGGATATCCAGAAGCTTATGAAAGTGATATCCAGAAACCTTCAAAATGATATCCAGAAACTTTCAAAATGTTTCTGGATATTCATTTGATGGTTTCTGGATATACATTTGAAGGTTTCTGGATATCCAGAAACCTTCAATAAGCATTTTCTGGTCTTGGCCTTGGATATGGCTTCAAATATGTTTCTGGATATTCATTTGATGGTTTCTGGATATACATTTGAAGGTTTCTGGATATCCAGAAACCTTCAATAAGCAATTTGTGGTCTTTGGCCTTGGATTTGGCTTCAAATATGTTTCTGGATATCCGCCCAAAGGCTTACGGATATCCGTTCCAAAGCTTCGGATATCCGTAACCCTTTGAGGCGATATCCGTAAATTTTCTTCTGGTTATCAAACCTATAGTTTCTGGCTATTAAAAACGCGTTTCTCCATAGTTATGGAGAAACGCGTTTCTCAGCAGACCTACTCTTATTTTTTTCCTTTTTCTTTTATTATTATTAGTTTTAGATTTAGGTTTTGAGATAGAAGGAGTATATAATCTCCTTAAGAATTTTATTTTAGGGTTCCATCTTTAGTTCTTATTTTTCTAGAAAAAGCTTGAGACTTCCATGGAAGCTTAAATCAATTGCTTTGGATTTGATTTTCTAAACCCTTATTTATCAATTTGAGGTATTTCTTTTCTATTTGTTTATCTCTATTCATAATTTTACTCGTGTTGATTTTAGATTTATAATTGGGATTTGTGAACTTGATCAATTTGCTTGTTCTGTTTATAAATCTTTGCTAGAATTCTCTATTACTGTGCCAGTGTAGAAATTCACAAGTAGCATCTTTTCGATTTATGCATGTGCCATGGTGAATTGTTAAGTGGGTAAAATTAGACGATTATCTATATGAAATAATTGTAGAAAGCGTTCTTGGTCTTAGTTCCTTAAATCGTTCATCAGTTAATTTTGCGATCTAGACTGTGCCAGTCAGATTAATTTATTAATTAGGGTTTCTAGTGAGTGTGCCACTGCTAGCAACTAATCTGAAAGAAGGAACAGAGATTGAAATATATCTCGTGATCAGGTGAATAGGGTGGCATTGAAAAGAGGTATCAATGATATTTGCATAATTAGGTGGGGATGAAATCAAATCTTAAGTGTTTCTAAACTATTGTTTTTATTCTAAATTAGTTTAATTTCTGTTCTTAGGAAGTAATTCAAAAACAAGCAAAAACCCCCCATTTGTCCGTGAAGTTCGTAATCAATACTGTTCCCTGAGATCGATCCTGGACTTTCACTATCTACATTTTTAGGAGTCCTTGTAGTAATTTGTAGGCCTGCGACTAAGCCTATCATGCTCGTCATGGCGGAAAGAGTTAGATGAGGTCGTCGCCAAAGGAGCCAAGAGGCTATCGAGAGGAGATTGGACCTCCAAAGGAATTGCACTTCCTTTGTGCCTTCGTCGAGAAATCCGGATGTGTTGTATCCGGATCCGGAGGTGCACAACTTGCGGGAGAGGACCGCAGGGGAGGTAAGAAATCAATTTTGTTTTGATTCTTACTCGAATTGTTGTATGCTAGAACTAGGTTTTAGTTTTCGCATATTTGGGGCTTTTGTTGTTGCCATTCTCTTTTTGTGAAATTTGTGATGAATTGTTGAAATTGAGCATGTAAGAATTGTGGGTATGTGATTTTTGTGCAAAAATGTGGAGATTAGCTTTTATTTGTGAAAATAAAGTGCCTTTCTTTGAAATGCATGCTTTGGTGATTTGTACCTTATGCTATTTACGTATGTACATTGTGGAAAAATTCCCATGTAGGAACGGACTTTTGTGTAAAAAGTGTGACGTGTGCCGTGTTTCATGACAGATTTTGTCTGAAAGTGTGTGCCGTGTAGGGAAGGACTTTTTTGAAAATGTGTCATGTAGTGTGTGCCCTGTAGGGACGGACTTTTTGAAAATGTGTCACGTAGTGTGTGTTTTTGTGACGGACTTTGTGGAAAATTTATGTGCAATTGAAATTACCCGGATCCGAGAGGCAGCGCGATCGCGCCCCGTCATCTGGCATTTTCGATGGTTCGCGTTTTCCGTTTGCGTTGCGTCGCATTGGAAAGTGTCTCGCTGTGTTTTGCTTGTAGAGTCGCCACGCCGTTTTGATTAAGCCCAAAACATTGAGAAAAGGCATCAGTTTAAAAACTGTTTTTGTGTGATGAGATTTTTGAGTTCGAAAGTCAGGTTACTCCTCGGGAAGAGAATATTAGAATATTAGAGCTCACCCGAGTAGCCTCGTAAAAATGAGTCTTTCGATACCCCTTCTTTCTTTAAATGTTGTGTGTGTGTGTGTGCTTTTAAAAATGCATGTTGTGTCGGATGTCTACATTGTACACTGCTTATTGAAATGTATTGAAATAATGTAGGAAGGAAGCCTTACCAATGTTGGTTCGTGTCTGTCTTCCGCTGGAGAATATTGTTTGAGGATGGAACAGTGTTCCAGGACGGACCGAGATTACTTCGGGATGTGCCGGTTGTCTGCGGACAGAGCTTCGGCGTGCCTCGGGATTGTCAAGTGTACACTCGGGCAGAGTTTCGGCGTGCGTTGGGATCGCAGGGATTGTTGGTTGGATTTGGGCAGAGGTTCGGCGTGCGTCGGGATCGTCGGTTGCGTTCGGACAGAGTTCCGGCGTGCGTCCGAGTTGCCGGTTTGACTCGGAAAGAGCCAGGACGCCTGGGGAAAGACCAGGCAAGGCCTCGGAGTACCACGAGGGGCCTCGGAGTACTACGAGGGTCCTCATAGTACCTCGAGAGTGCCTCGGGGCAACGCGTGAGCGTCTCAGGAGCGCTCGGAAGGGCTTCGGAGCACCACAAGGGAGCTCGGAAGGCCTCGAAAGGAACCGAAAGGGGCCGGGAGTGCCTCGGAAGGACTTAGAGG
The DNA here is from genome assembly GCA_022495995.1 of Adenophora triphylla var. japonica. Lineage (NCBI taxonomy): Eukaryota > Viridiplantae > Streptophyta > Magnoliopsida > Asterales > Campanulaceae > Adenophora > Adenophora triphylla. Next base: position 224,336 of record JAFEMH010001853.1, on the reverse strand, counting down.
GGGAGCCAAAAGGCTTAGGGAGAGAGTAGAAGAGGGAGATGTGTGAAAAATGAGAGGGGGAGGCCTCTATTTATAGGGTCCAGATTCTGGCTAGTTGTGTCGCACGGATCAAGAAGCCATTACCAGTTTTTTGGTTTTCCTGGATTTAGGGGAATCTCGTGGACTTTAAGGGGATTCTGTAATCATGATGTCCATTGGCTAGTTGTGTCGCACGACCTAAGCAGCCATTACCAGTTTTTTGGTAATGGCAAGCTATTTCTCGTCGATAGCTTTCCAACCATATATGACACGTCTCAATCGGAGTTCGTATGAAGGAGTTATGACTTCCGAAAGTTCGCCCTTGGTTTTTTCCATATGCTTGGATGGAGAGCGATCCAGATTGGGGTACTTACAGAATCCCCTCGGCGACGTCACTTATGAAGGAAGTGGGGTCGTCGATAAGATAAGGGTCCTGATCTGGACCGCTTACTAGGAGAGGATGTGACCGTGTAGGCCAGTTTGTGAGGACGTGGCAGTGTCCTTTTGTGTGACCATTTAGGTCAGTTGGCTGGACCCTGTGATAGGATTCCTATGTATCCCTAAGAGGGAATCAAGCTTGATCGTAGTTCAGGTGAGTGTGTGGACGTGTCAGTGTCCTGTGGTGAAGTAGTGAGGTTTGTGGTGAGTGGACGTGGTGGTGTCCTGAGTTGAAGTTTGTGTGGATGTGGTGGTGTCCTGAGTGAGATTTTCGGAAGGTGTCCATACCTAAGTTGAGGCTAAGTTCGGGAGTAAGAACCTAAGTTGTGACCTAGTTCAGGAGTATGACCCTAAGTTGGGACCTAGTTCAGGAGTATGACCTAAGTTGGGACCTAGTTCAGGAGTATGACCTAAGTTGGGACCTAGTTCAGGAGTATGACCTAAGTTGGGTCCTAGTTCAGGAGTATGACCTAAGTTGGGACCTAGTTCAGGAGTATGACCTAAGTTGGGACCTAGTCAGGAGTATGACCCTAATTTGAGACTATTCTAAGGCGTCTGGACCTAAGGGAGACTTAGTTCAGGAGTATGACCCTAAGTTGAGACTATTCTAAGGCATCTGGACCTAAATTGAGTTTGATGGGGCATTTTGTGGATCATGTATGGAACTTTGTTTGTGGGAATTTTTGGAAAGGCATCATGCCGTGCTGGGATTCTTCTTTTACGTAGCATTTATTACAGCTATGTCTTGCATTTGAAGTTTATTGACATACCTTTGATGTGTTTACCTGCAGGAGGAGGCGCCTTTGTGAGGAGGAAGTTGAATTGTTGAGGACGTGGGGCGCCTCTGACCGAGATGAAGAGGACGTGGTGGCGTCTCTGGCTGAATTGCTGAAGTGTTTGAGGGCATGGGGCGCCTCTGATCGAGTTGTTGAAATGTTGAGGGCGTGTGGCGCCTCTGACCGAAGTTGCTGAAATGCTGAGGACGCGCTGGCATTTTTGACCGAAGTCGCTGAAATGATGAGGACGCGATGGCGCCTTTGTCCGAACTTGTGGTAAGGGCGATTTGGCGCCTCTGTCTGAACTTGCGGTGTGGGCGAGGTGGCACCTCTATCTGAACTTGCGGTGAGGGCGAGGTGGCGCCTCTGGCTGAACTTGCGGTGAGGGCGAGATGGCGCCTTTGTCTAAACTTGGTGAGGGCGAGGTAGCGCCTCTGTCTGAACTTGCGGTGAGGGCGAGGTGGAGCCTCTGTCTGAACTTGGTGAGGGTGAGGTAGCGCCTCTGTCTGAACTTGCGGTGAGGGCGAGATGGCGCCTTTAGCTAAACTTGGTGAGGGCGAGGTAGCGCCTCTGTCTGAACTTGCGGTGAGGGCGAGGTGGCGCCTCTGTCTGAACTTGGTGAGGGCGAGGTAGCGCCTCTGTCTGAACTTGCGGTGAGGGCGAGGTGGCGCCTCTGTCTGAACTTGGTGAGGGCGAGGTAGCGCCTCTGTCTGAGATGATGAGGACGTGGGACGCCTCAGGTGCTGGACAAGGAGAGGAGGGATGGCTCGTCTTCTTTTTCCTTCTTCGTTCTGACTTCTGCGGACGTCTTGGAGTATCCGGTCGAGGAAGGTGCTGAGTTCACCGAGGATGATGAGGTGGCTGGCGGAGGCGCCGAGATGTGGGAGTCTTTACCAGGCGGTGGTGCCGATGACTCAGAGTAGGACTCTTTTTTTCTTTTCTGTTCATGTTAGTGAGGAGAGCAACAAAATATTTGTATTTATATGCACAATGTATTCACATGTAATAAACTCTTTTATTTTTTGTTTTAGGGGTCGTTTCTACTCCCTTTTTTATGTTCTGTGCATGTCACACGAGCTTGAAATGTTTGTGGTTAGTGTATGGTGGCCGGAAATGGCTTTGGCAAGGCTTTTGAGCAGTTTGGGGCTGAAGCAGCTTTGACAGTTTCTTGAGCGACGGCGGGAGTGATGTCTCCTGGGACGAGTTTGTTGGATGTGGCAGGCCATTGCCGGGCTGGTGAGGACATCGTTCCCTTAGTTTCGGGGGAGACTTTCCATGGCATAGATCGCTTGGCGCTGGGGGACCGGTTCATGTGTGGGGGAAGCCCCTGCTTTGCTTGGCAGCTTTAGATGCTCTTCTGTATTTTCTGAGGGTATGGAAGTATTCCGCTTTCCTTCCTGTGGTGCTCCTTCGACGCCGGGAGAGTGTTGTGTTGACCACCACCGAGTACCTGGGTTCGTACGAGCGGAATGTCGGGCAGTCCCAAGTGATTTTGGGGAGCAGGCGTGAAGCGATTCTGGGGCCCGATTGCCGTCACAGCTATTGCCTTAGGAGTGCCGAAGCCTGGTCTGACCCTCAGGATGTTACGGGAGACGCTTTGTTTGACTACGAGACCAGAGTTGACCGACTGACGGAGAGAGGTCCTCTTTTGCAGACTCGCAGGGAGGAGTCCGGGCCGAAGCGCGGGCGAATGAAGCTCTGCGAGCTGTTGGATTGTTTGACTCTACGGGGAGGACCCCTAATCTCGGACTGAGAGATGCAAAGCTGGCTCACGTGGAGCGAAAGAAGACTCACCGGGTACGAGGGAAGAAAGGGAAGAATGGCGAGGGGACAAGCGCAGATGGCGCGAAATGACCTCCTAAGTATCCATTCATTGCATTGCAGACACATTGTTTGTTAAATGTATTAAGCTATCTTTTAGCATGTTGTGAATCAAGAGTAGACCGTGCTTGAACTCATCAAAAAGTGTTTTAACTATGATGATTTGTGATTTACTTTTATAGCTTTGTCGAGACGCAAAATCTCTTGCTTTCTTCTTGTCTGAGCCTTGGTGGCGTCAATTTTTGGATTTTTGTGTATTCCTTTAGACCGAACCAATGAAGGCTGCCTACGTTCTCCTCGGACCGAGGGACTCAGGTCTGCGTAGTTCGACCCTCTTTTGTGGGATAAATGATTCGTAATGTACACTCGCAAGGGCGTATTTATTTTTGAAAAGGTGGGGACGGGTCCCCTTTTGTGTGAATGCCATATTTGATTTAGGCACAAAAAAAAAAATGCTTTTGGGTTTGACTCTTTTGAGAGAGTATGAGCACTGAAAAGCTTGTAAACGTGTATGGAAGCCCTTGCTGACAGAAAATCAGTGTTTAGCTCTATTGTCCTATTTTGTAGAAAAAGAAGACTTGTCGAGACATTTGAAAACTTGATTTGTTCACAATGATCACTTGTTTGCTTAAAACCCTTTGTTGATGTTCGGGTTATTCAACAATTAAACATGATATGCTTTGATTAATCACGAGGAGAAAGTCAACCGGTATCAAGGATCGAGTTGGTCTGGTGTGAAAGAAGGTTTGTGTATAGGAGAGGTCATTGATGAGACCGGGTTTGTGGATTCGTATGTGTTTATGACCGGACCACTTCTGGTTGCCTACGTTCCCCTTAAGAGAAGGAGCTCAGGTCGACGTAGTTCGGGGTTGAACTGTGTTTGGCTTTGGGGCCAGGGCATGAAAATTTGTGTGGCCTTTGGCGAAAATGCTCGGAAGGTTGAATGATGAGGCATGGGCCTTGAGGTGATTCCTTGACAAGTCGTATTTGACGGCAGTTTCAATGAATCCATTGCTTCTTGATCGTTGGCGCTGGGTCTTTGACCTCATTTTTTTGTGAAGCTTCTGCTTGAGCTCTTTTTTTTTTTTGTAGCTTCTGCTTGAGCTTTTTTTGTAGCATATGAGGGCGAAGGCAAGCCCTTGCTTGAACTTTCTTGATACGCATGAGGGCGAAGGCAAGCCCCTAGATTATTGTCGACATGAGGTCAATCTTTTGATGCTGGGTGACCTGTTGTTGTCCTTTGATGTTACTGCCATCGTTGACTTGGTCAAGGTGATGGTGGGGACATGTTTTGGAAAGTGTATGGCTTGTTGGAGGCCTTTGTGTGGGGTATGGTAAGGTGTATGGGGAGCTATCGATTGACTTTCTCACACCAATTAATCAAAGCATTAATCATTTGTGGAATTACTTGTTGAGCAATGCAAGTGATCACATAGAACAAAACCATTTCATTAAATGTAATGTGGGGTGCAAAATAATGTCTCAAGTCTAGCAAGAAAAGAAAGAAAACTTTCGTATGGAAAATTGAAAACATAATTACAATGTCCGAGGAGGACTTGATTGAATGAGGACAGTACTAGAACCTGCGAGGTTTGACTGTGTGATTTTTTTTTAGAGTGTAGAAGGGGGAGAAGAAGACTCGATATTCTTTGGGCGAAGTATCGACGGAGAATTTTCTGATCTGCGTCTCTATGGGCTCTTCAGCAGTTCCCAAATTCATTTTGGTTAGAATATTCTCGGCAGCTTGGGCCCGATTTTCCTCTCGTTTGACAACATGCTTAAAGATTTGTTTAATGCATTGTTCATTAATGTGTCTGCGTCTTTATCAAGTGAATCATTATTAACTGTTTTGGTTAGTTAATTTATCATTTGTTAAAGTGGCAATGAGGGGATACTCAGAAAGGTCGAACTTTTATTCGAAGCATAAAGAAGCGCAATTTTTGTTACAAACGCATAATCTTCAGGCGTAAAGCCGTCAGACGACTCGAGAGACTTAAACTTTAAATATGACAGACTCGGGGTCTTTTATTTTAGAAGCTAGACTCTAGGAAACTGGGGTTAGACCAAGTTTCTGGACCATTTCTTCTTTGATGGCTGTGGGTCATGAGAAGGTAACCCAGTTCCTCAATGGTATTTTTAACGGGCTTGAGAAGGTCGAAATGCTTCTCACTGATACTTTCCCCAATTGTTTATGGGGAATTGATTTCCGGCTGTGTTGGGACCGCGTGGGCATTCCAACTTTCCTTCTTTAATCAGCCCCTGGATCGCTTGTTTTAGTATGACGCAATTGTCGGTGGTGTGGCCGGGGTAGTTACTCATATCCATGTTCGGGTTAGGACTCCTCGGCTGATAATTCTCAAGGGGATTGAGCATGTTCTATTTCATCAACGCCTCGAACGCTTGGCTTAGAGGCATTCCGAGGTTGTCAAAGTGCTGAAAACGCTGCGTCTGGGGAGGATTGTTATTTCTCGGGGGCGCTTGATCGCGGCTTCCTTGGACTCCGTTCTGGATGTAGTGGAATGCTCCGACGGCATCCTTTCCTGTGTTTGGAACAGGCGTCGGATTTGACGAGGCTTCCTGGTGTGAGTACCCCGACCCAAACTCATGTTTTGGGTCCATTTTTAATTAATTGTTGGACTCATATAAATGCTAAAGAAGCAAATGAAGTCCAATTATCCATTCAGCCCATTCAACCCATTGGGCCTGCCAGCCATTCGGCCCAACTTGGCCAAATGATGTACGCTGTCGTCCGACATGGGACACTAAGGCGGTTTAACTGCCCCTGTCGGACGACATGGAGCTTCCTATCAGGATGCCTATAAATACAAGGCATGGCTGATCATTTTAGAGGAGGCATTAGAGAGTTTAGGGAGAATATCAGTAAAATAGGGAGAAACTCTGGAGAAATAGAGTCTCTCTCTCTCTCTCGCTCTCACACACACTCACCTCCCTCCTCACACACACATACACCAAGGTCAAGATCCAAAGAAGGGTTCCTTTGTTGGTGTGTGGGGTAAGCACCATACTACTGGTGATCTTATCTTGTGGACTACAATAGGTAGCCACTAAACCCCTTCTCTCTTTAAATAAAGTCTTTAATACATTCATAATACATTGCATGCTTACTTGCTTAGTTATTATGTGAAAAATTGGGATTTTGCATGATAAAGGTGGTGGAGGAGTGAATCTTCAATATTCACTTCTCCCCACCTTAGATCTGAACATTTGGTAGCTTTAGAATCAATAAAGCTTGGACCTTTACTAGCTTTCATCGAGTTAGGAGGTGATGGCAACATAAAAATGGCCATAAACATGTGATTCATCACATTTGGCCATTAAAGCCATGTGATCCTCTCATAATACTCATATAATAGTATTATTTTACTGTTTACAGTTAATGTAGTTGCTTGGTTTGCCTTGAAAACAAAGAGGAAATCAAACAGATTGAAGAGCACTGAAACAGGCTGCTCATGTCGTGTGACATAGGACTCCATAGAGATCCTGTGTCATACGACATGGAGTTCCCAGAAAGCTGTAAAGCTTTTCTTGGACTTCAGATCTGTAAGATTCGATCCTCTTTGTGATTCAAAGCTTACCTAAGCAAGTTGTGGCTCATAAGCCACTATTTGGAGTGTTTAAGGTCTGTTTGGGCGCGATCCATTAATGGAGGCGGTTTGCCATGTGACATAGACAACTTCGGATGCTCTATGTCATATGACATCCGTATCAACAAAGTCTATCGTGACTTTGTTCACTCCTATCAACCCCAAACTAGGCCCTAGACCACTAAATAGTGTCTTCACTAGGTAAAATAATGCCTTTCCAGTTCCAGAGTGGCCTTGTCTTCGTAAGAGACAATCTGACCATGAGTCCCTCTGTCGCCCGACATCCTCTTTATGAGAAGTCCTGTGTCGGACGACAAAGGAGCTCCCTGAGCAGACTGTCTCAGACTTCTGCCTTGTGATAAAAGACATCATATGTAAAGGGTGTGGCCCCCTATCATGGCTCACAAGTTGTATCCAGTCTTAATACCATCAATGAAATCTAAGTTTGCCACCTTATTTGTTGACACATATCGCACACACACTTTGAATGTCCATAATTGTCCAAATGTTGATTGAAAGTCTCGAAAGAGGCGTGTTGGGTGAACTCTCTAGTTCTTCCCAACACGTAACCAGACTCCCGAATCCAAAAATCTCTTTAAAATAGGGTTTTCAATGTTTTCCTCTAAAAACGGCGTGGCGACTCCCAAATACCGGAAAAACCCCCTTTTTGCTTCAAAAGCAAAATAACAAAGAAAAGGGAAATCCTTCACATTTTTCTAAAAAGATGTAACACACATTTTTTCCGGGCGAGCGTTCATTCAGTGGCGACTCCGCTGGGGACTACATTTGAAAAACTTTTTCAAAAAAAAAAAAAAGAGTTTTTCTTAAGAGGGTCTAACTTTCTTTAAATCAACTTGGAAAATTTCTTCATTCTCCTTGTGTGTGCATTTGTGTCATTTTATGTGCTTTTGTGTGCTTTGCCATGATTCTATGCCTATATGCTCTATTATGCTTTGGTATGTGGCACTTTTGAGAGCCGGGGCTTTTTCCCCCCTCCCTTTGCTATTTGCTTGTTCCGTCAAATCAGAACAGGGCAGGATGATGCTGGACTACAACTACTGATAAGGTTGGACATTTGGGGCAGTCCCCTCTTGTCATGCCATGGATCCATTTTCTTGTTTTTCCCTTTTCTTTGCATATTGCATAAAAAAAAATCTTTTGGAAAAAGGCAAAAAATATTTTCCTAGAAAATTACCTTAGCACTACTCGCACGCTACCCGCAGATAGAACTAGAACCCGGGGTGTACGGACGGCATCGCGGAAAGCGACCTGTTTCACTGACGTTTGAGCGCTTAAAGTCCTCCTAGCCTGTGGAGTCAGCCAACACTTGTTCGTGACACACTTTACACCGTGACCGGTTGGTTTTTGGCCTAAAATGCTTTTCAAAACACTTTTCAAACTCGGTTTTCAAGATTTTTTCACAAAGTCCGAGTCGTATTCTGTCTCCAAAATCTCGGCATACTTTCCCCCCTTCGTGTCGAAATTACGACATAGCTCAACGTGAGTACACGTCAAGATCTTGACATATCTCAACATGAGCACGCGTCGATCTCACGATTTGACTCCGCAAGGAGTCATAACGCGTTTTCGACATGCGCTAAATGCGAGACCATGTCGAATTCTTGATACGTACTAACAAGGGGTTATGCCAGAATTTCGCCACAAAGCAGCGAAAGGCCATGCCAGATTTTCAACTCGAAAAGAGGAAAGGTCACGCCCAATTCTGCCAGGATCCTACCTGCGAATTGCAGTCTTGTATGTTCAACGTACTTTCCGACCCTCTCTCCTCCCGAGTTTAGACGTTGAATTGGACTTGGTTTTTGAAAACCCCGAGTTTGACCTGTTTTGACTTGTATGCCCATAGGTTCGTTCTCCCTTTCGGTTGGTGGGTTCCACGTGCCCTATAGGACCTCTGCCGGGATTGTCCGTCCCGGAGGTGCAATACAGGTGGAATACAGGGGGTCTACAGACGTAGTGATGGAACCCACTGATCCAGGAATAGCGTAGAATGCGAAAAAGAAGGTATCCCCCCTTTTCCAACCATTCCTAGGATTAATAAAACCATTTTTATCAAAAATATAAAAATATAAAATATAAAAAAAAAAAAAAAGAGAGAGCATATGCATGAGTCCATCCTAAGCCTATCCTCTCCCCTACCTAAAACCGTTCTCTCCCCCTTTCAGCGAGCAAGTATTGGGTCAGAGTTCCGGGTGGTCGGCTAATCGCGTTTCTCCGTCGTGGATTCGTTAGCCTCGTAAAATGGCGGATCTCACAGTGGTTTGGTTCAGCAGGTTTGGGCTCAAACGCGATCCACTCTCGTAATCGAATTTCACCATGGTGCAGTGGCCGAATCAAGGTCAGAATATGGGGCAGGACATCAAAGAGCCTGAATTTGGATTCCCTCTCGACTTTGAAAGTAATGAACAAACTAACCCTCCTTGGTCCCACTTTAGCGTCTTCTTGCAAGAATACGAAGATCGCTACTTCTCAAAAACCGATACTGGGGAATTGGGGCTGTTCAGGTCAAATCACGAGAAAGTCATTTACACAAGATGGATAGAGCAATCAGAAAGAATTGAGCAAGAAAGCTTTAGACAGGCGCCTGTGTTGGGACTTATCAGTAAGGAAGCCGAGGCCCGCCTTGAGTCAATACATTTCTGCAAACTGGTTTTAGGAGAGTCCAAGCATAAGGGTGACGAATCAGAGGAAGAAGATCGCTTCTATATCCTACCCAGGGTCAAGTATATGCCGCCCCCTATCACTCTGGCCCCGCAGTTCATGGGAGGAGAAGCCGAGTCGGGACTACCGCTCCCAGCTTTGGGAAACTATGACAATTTCTGCGGCTGCACATGCCCATTCTCCCCTACCAGATACGATCGGCGTTCTCTTTTAGCTGAAATTCGAGGACTACGGGACGACAGTTCCGATGACGGCAATAACAATGATGATGACGAGAGCGAAGAGTCAATTGAAGTCTCAAGCCCAGAATCAGTTCAGGATGACGATGCCAGGAGCGACCACATGGGTTCAAGGCATAATGGGTGGTTGTTAGACAGCGATGACGCGGGGTCACCAGTAGACATGGATCAGATGCCAATGGAAATCGACCTCTATGAGGAGTATTTCTCAAAATGCCACTGTGGCCAGTGCCCTAACACCTCAGAGGGAGAGGAACAACCCGACCCATCTGAAGATGAATATGAGTCCGAAATATTGGAACATAACGTCCCTTACGGAAAACTAATCGGTGAATGGAAGCAGTTCATTGATGCGCGAGCTGAAAAGGCAGGTTTCCAGCCTTCAGCCGAAGACGAATTCGTAAACGTTGTCAGATCCCTTTCTTCTTCCCCTGCATTGGACGGCATCACAGCTGTAAGAGTCACTGCCGAACCTCTCGAGCATATTGAATGCCTGGAATCTCTTAAAAGGGTTATGGATTTGGAAGCCACTCCCGTTGCATTCATACCTATGGAACCGTACGATGCCTTCTTAGTTGCCCCAATACCCGGAAATGGACCCCGAGTACTTCTCACTTGGACTCAGGTATCCCGAACTCCGACGACAGGCCAAGAGAATGGACATTGTCAATCTTTCAATTGTGGTTGCCCAGCCTGCAAAAGCGAGAGGAAAATGATGTACGATGAGATGGAAATCGACAGTCAGAAAGTTGAAGAAGTTTCAGAAGATGACTATATGACCGAAGACATGAGAGCCATGGATTTTGCTGGGGCTGAGTATGTGGACGTCATAGAATTCAATACCGCTTATCGTGCTTTGGGGAAAGGATTTTCAAAAATCCAATCCAAACAGATGGTTGAAGAACTGTTAGAAGAGGGGAAACTGACCCCTATCCTCCCAGATGAAAATGTAATCATTGTCAGATCAAGTCCACCCAATGGCGAAGCAACGGTCCTTCTCCGAATTACCAATTGGGAAATCACTTTCCCCAAGTGCATCTCAGCTTTAAGGGAGCCCTTGGATACTGGCACAATGTCCGATACTCCCCCGACACAGAATGATACAATCATCTCAAGCGCCGAGCATTACAAGAAGAGTCCAGGATTACTGCATGATGCCGAAAATAAAAAGGAAAAATCACTGAGCTCTGGAAGTAGTATCCCTCGCTGCCTTATAACCTTCACAGACCTTGACCTTCCCCAATTCGGAGCTGATCATAACAAGCCCCTCTTCATCACGATCCAGTCAAGTGAACAGCATCTTCCCCGGGTTTTGATTGACAACGGGTCTGGAATGAACATTCTCCCAGCAGGGATCATGGGCCTACTCGGAATCAAGTCTACAGATTTGAAACCTTCCTCCCTCACGATTAAAGCATACGACTCGACGTCTCGTCCAATACTCGGGATTGCTACCTTACATCTGTGGTTCGTTAAGAAGATGATGCCCGTAGAATTCCGGGTCCTTGATATCCCAGCAACCTTTAACGCTCTGCTAGGAAGACCATGGCTACACCAGATCAATGGGATCGCCTCAACCTTGCATCAGTGTGTCAAGTTTGTTCAAAAAGGAGAGTTAATCGTCATTCGTGGGGACAATGTTACCACCGAGCTTGATATGGACCAAGATGTCGCAGCCTTGTTCGAGGGAGCAGATTTATCAAAAACTGCCGGGGCTGATCCACTAATGGAAGCACCGTTGATTGATTTACGTAAAGATACACCGCCAATGGCCGGGAATGTTGCCAAAGACCCTTTCGATATGATAGACCTTCTGACTGGGGATGATTGTGTACCTGTGATTGGTTTTCCGACAGGGAAAGATTACGTATCAGTGATTGATTTTGGTGGAGACAAAGAGATTGATCCACGCACCTTCGTCAGTACTTCAGAAATGCCTCTCCAAAATTGGATCTCCTTCAAAGGACCGATCGCCAGCCGGGAAGTTATGATGAAGAAGCTCGGGCTGACCCCTCGTCCTGGTGTGTCTGAGTCTAAGTCAGTCCCTGTAATCCTGAGTCAGTCCTCAGAGTCTTTTGTTATCGAGTTCGAGTCTCTAGATAGGTCTGATACTCTCACGGCTGATGATCATCGCCGTGTCTTTAACTCTGTCTTCCATTTTGCATTGAATGAAATGGTTGACCTTTCTGCGTATCCCTTAATTGCCACTTTAACAAATGATAAGTTAACTAAGACAAATCTTAATGACTTAAAAGTGGTTAATAATGATTCATTTGAAGAAGACACAGACTTTTTAGATGAAAACTTTTTAAATGATAATATAAAGCAGGTTATTGACCGAGACGACAATCGGGCCCAAGCTGCCGATGAAGTATTAACTACTGCCAGTTATGAAGTCAAGTCATTTGTAGATGGCTTCGCAGGTTACAATCAGATCAAAGTCGCCAAGGAGGATCAGGAAAAAACTACCTTCACCAGCCCTTGGGGAACCTTCTGCTATACGGTTATGCCCTTTGGCCTGAAGAATGCCGGCGCCACTTACCAACGAGCAGTCACTGCACTCTTCCATGACATGATCCATAAGGAGATCGAGGTCTATGTTGATGATATGATTATCCATTCCAAAGGGTCAGATGGCCAACACTTGGTCGACTTAAGGAAATTCTTCAACCGTCTGCGGGAACATGTCATGAGACTAAACCCAGCAAAATGCATTTTCGGCGTAGTCCGAGGAAAGGTTCTGGGATACATGGTCACGGAACGAGGAATCGAAGCCGATCCAAGAAAGATTAAAGCCATCATGGAGATGAAGCCGCCGACGACAGTCACAGAGGTGAAGGCTTTCATGGGCCGTCTCCAATATATCAGCCGATTCATCCACCAGCTAACATCTATCTGTGAGCCGATCTTCAAGCTTCTCCGAAAAAATCAGGAGGTTGAATGGAACGAACAGTGCCAAAACGCCTTCGAGATAATCAAGGCCTACTTGGTCTATCCCCCAATCCTGTGTCCTCCACAAAAGGACAAGCCTTTGCTGCTACATTTGACGGTCACAGATACAGCTGTCGGAGCCATGCTTGCGCAAGAAAAGCCAGATTCAAAGGTAGAAAATGCCATTTACTTCGTCAGCCGAAAACTTCAGGGCAGCGAGTTGAACTATTCATCTTAGGAAAAAACCTGCACAGCTTTGGTATGGGTGGTCAGCAAATTGAGACATTATCTTTTGGCACATACAGTACACCTTGTGTCAAAGATGGATCCCATCAAATGCTTATTCAGTAAGTCTTCTCTGTCATCAAGGCTAGCGAAATGGTCATTCTTCTTAGCCGAATTTGATATCAAGTTCGTGACCCGCAAGGCAATCAAAGGCCAAGCTCTGTCAGATCATTTGGCAGATTTTCCGAGCTCAGAAGCGTCAGAAGTCGAACCCCAATTTCCGGACGATGGAATTTTCATAATAGAGGTTACAGACCATTGGCAGTTGTTCTTTGATGGTGCCGCCAACAAAAGAGATAATGGTATCGGCATGGTGCTGGTTGATCCAAAGGACATGCACACCCCCATTGCTATCAAGTTGAACTTCCCGGATACTAACAACGCCGCGGAATACGAAGCTTGTATAGCTGGCCTCGAGGCAGACTTAGAGCAAAATGTCAAAAAATTGGAGGTTTACGGAGACTCTCAACTAATCATCAATCAGGTATCCAATAAGTGGAGAACTGTGGACCCGTACCTGCAGATGTACTATGCCTACATGGAGGACCTGATCAACCAATTCAAGGAGGTCACGTTCCACTATCTGCCCCGGGACAAGAACAGGTTCGCGGATGCCTTGGCCACTCTGGCCTCTTTGGTAGAAATTACAGAGGGAAAATCAGTAAAACCGTTCAGGGTTGGGAGGCGCGAGAACCCCGCCTACTATTGTCAGATTGAGCTAGAAAAAGTCAATGACCTATGGTACAGCCAGATCTTCCAGTACCTTAAACATGGCGAAGCCTCGTTCCCTACAGAGGAGGATGGTAGGCTAAAAGAAGGTTTCCGTGCTAAAAGCTTGCAAGCATTAAAAAGGTTGTCTGCACAGTACGTTATTCTGGGAGATTATTTATGGAAGAAAAGGCATCGAGGGCCACTCCTACTCTGCATCAGCAAATCTAAAGCCCGGAAGGTCATGGAAGAAGTCCATGGTGGCGCATGTGGACCACATATGAACGCCCGAGCCTTGATGTTCAGCATACTCAGGATGGGCTATTATTGGATCTCCATGGAAACTGACTGCATTCAGTTTGTGCGGACCTGCGATAAATGTCAGCGGTTCTCCAATCTCAACCATATACCTCCTCATGATCTCTACTGTATGAGCTCTCCTTGGCCATTCGCAACCTGGGGGATCGATGTCATTGGGAAGATAACTCCTGCCGGTAGCAATGGGCACGAATTTGTGTTGGTCGCCGTGGATTACTTCACCAAGTGGGTTGAAGCAGCGTCCTACAAGGTCCTGAACTCCAAAAAGGTAGCCCGTTTCATAAAAGAAAATATTCTGTGCCGATACGGAGTTCCGAATGAGATTATCTCAGACAATGGGTCACACTTCGAGGTACATACCGACGAACTGCTCGAAGAATTCAGGATCTAGTGACACAAGTCCTCCCCTTATCGCCCTCAAACCAATGGTGCTGTCGAGGCAGCAAACAAGAACCTGGAAAGAATCATCCGAAAGATGGCCGAAAGGAGCCGGGATTGGCCCGAAAAGCTTCACTTAGCACTATGGGGCTACCATACTTCAGTAAGAACAACCACCAGTGAAACTCCGTTCGCTTTGACCTATGGGATGGATGCCGTTTTGCCCATTGAACAACCACCAGTGAAACTCCGTTCGCTAGGGCCTTTGACAAGAAGGTACATCCCCGCGACATTAAATTGGGTGATTTGGTCCTAAAAGAAAAGCCGCCGAATCAATTCAGTCCTCTGGGCAAGTGGGCACCGGTCTGGGTAGGCCGATATCTGGTAAAAGAGATCTTCTCCGGCGGAGCAATGAAATTGACAGATTTGGATGGTAACCCCTTCGTGCACCCGGTGAACGGCGACAAATTACGCCGCTATTACGTCTGAATCGAGTCTTCCCTCTAAAAAAAAAAAAAAGAAGAAAACAAAAGCGCGAAAATAATGTACCCAGACGAGACTGAAAACCTCTCAAAAGGCAGTCCGTGCAAAACAAAGGGCGCGCTAGAGTGACGATGTGCACCAAAATTTCGCCGTAATTAAAATTCGATTTTTCGTTTCTTTGAAAACCAAATAAAACCGGAAAAACACGGAGTCGCCACGCCATTTTTGTTTTAAGGGCCAAAACTTTGAAAAATGCCCGGAATCAAGAGATTCGAGTTCGGAGGTCACATTACGCGCCGGGAAGAACGTTAGTGTTCACCCGAAACGCCTCGTAAAAACGAGTCTTCCAAACATCAAAAACCATTAGTTTATGTGTGTGTGTGTGTTACTTTGGCCAAAATAAGTTGAAACTGAGGAAACCAAAAATTGGGAACTCTTTATAAGACTTTAAGAAAATCCCATGATTTTTGGTGTGATTTTTGGGTTGAGTTTTGGCACTCAAAAGAATTTTTGAAGTTGGAAATCATTTCTGCCAGAATGAAAAGGGCAGTGGACTCTTGATTTTGAAATGGACTTTAGGGCTTTAAAACTCCAGAATCAGGGAAAAGTCCGAGAATGAAAAATATACAAAACACGTTAAATAAGGTTTCTGTGAAAGAACTTTCCATTTTGGAGATAATTTGGAGGACCAAAACCTTCTGGAAATCTCAGATATGAAATCTGGGTTTCCAGAGACTGGTGAACTGACCTTTAAAAGATAATTTGAAAAAAGGAGTTTTACTCATGAAAAAAATAAAGTAAAAATATTTCTAGAAATCTCTGGATGTTGGCTACAAAAAGTATTTTGTAGTAAACACTAAATTCCAAGTTTATCTGTGTCTAAAAAATTAGACCATGGACTGAGGTCTTAGAAAATTGCTACTGGACAGCAACTTCTCAAGGAGGAAAATATGATTTTAAGGGGGGTTTTGCATCCATGCTTGTTCCCATTTCCCTAGGTTTTTATTAGTGATCACTAAACATTTTAGTGGTGATCTACTATATCAAACCATCCTTGGGGTACATTAGGACTTAAGCATTTCATTTGCTTGGAAAGGGGAATTTTATCTTGAAACAAAGATTTTCTTTGTATGAAAATGATTTTTGAAAACTCTTTTGAGTGAGAAATATTTTGGAAAACACTTTTTAAGTGAGTAAGAAGTAATTTGAACCCTTTAAATGGTCATCCATGGAAATTTATTCCAAGGTGACTACATTTTTAGGTCAAGCAAAGATGAACAAGTTGATGAACCAATTACATCCTCAAAGCTTGAGATGCATGCATGGATGAGAGAATTTTTAGGGTAAGGAGAGGGAGGTTATACCTATCTTCCTTGTGTTTGTGTATGAATGGATTCAAGGCTTGAATGTGTTTGGTGTTTGATGATAGAGTTGGTTTAAAGAGAAAACAAGTAGATAACACTTAAGTCCTCTATGTTTTCTCTCTACTCCTCCTCTTTAGTGTTGATTTGAGCTTGAGCTTGGTGTGTGTTTAAGAGTGATTTGAGAGTGCTTGGAGTGAGATTGGGAAAGACTCAAGAGAAAATGGTGGCAATCTAAGGATTCCCACTGTTTTCTCTCAGTTTTTCGCCAGAGTACAGCTTCTGTGAGCAAATTGTGTTATGTAGACTGAGAGAGGAGGGTTCAATTTATAGCCCTCTGAAAGTGACAATAGGATCCGCGCGGATGGGTCTGTAAACGTGCACTGTTCATCTCGAGGCTGCAGGCTTTGGACATGAGGAATATTTTGGTCTAACACTCAACCTCTTGCAGCTTGCAGATTACTGTTTCGGGTTTTTTTCATTCTTTTGCTTGTTGAGATTCTTTCTTTGGTTTAACCTTGAATGGCAATCCCCATTTTAACCTTGCTTTGTTAGGAATGTTAGGGATGTTAGGAATTGTTAGGATTGTTAGGACTTTCGTTAATTTTCTAACGAGAATGCTAACGACTCAAATAGGAGTACTTACAGTAGCCCCTCGGCGACGGTGCTTTCGAAGGAAGCGGGGTCGTCGATAAGAGTAAGGCTCCATATTTGACAGGATGATCAAGTGATCGAGTGGCTGAACCTAGCGATAGGCTACCTACGTATCCCGAATGGGAATCAAGCCGGCCGTAGTTCGGGTCTTTCGACTATCTTCAGTCGTTGACCCTAGAGTGACTGTTTTAGGGTGTTAGCCTGGTGAGCGAGTTCTACAGTCGATTGCTGAAAGAAATTCTGCTGGGGATAGGAGACGACCATTCTTGGTCTGATGGCTAGAGTCGTATATTGGCTCTACTGGGGAAGGAATGACCATTTTTGGTCTGATGGCTAGAGTCGTACATTGGCTCTGTTGGGGATAGAGTGACTGTTTTAGGATGTCAACCTATGATTTGACTATTTTTGGGAAGTCGGCATAAGATTTGACTATTTTTGGGAAGTCGCCCTGTGGTTTTGACTATTTTGGGGAAGTCACCCTATGGTTTGACTATTTTTGGGAAGTCGCCCTGTGGTTTTTGACTATTTTGGGGAAGTCGCCCTATGATTTTGACTACTTTTGGGAAGTCGCCCTGTGGTTTGACTATTTTTGGGAAGTCGCCCTGTGGTTTTGACTATTTTGGGGAAGTCGCCCAATGGTTTTGACTATTTTTGGGAAGTCACCCTAAGATCTGACTATTTTTGGGAAGTCGCCATGTGGTTTTGACTATTTTGGGGAAGTCGCCCTATGATTTGACTATTTTTGGGAAGTCGCCCTAAGATCTGACTATTTTTGGGAAGTCGCCCTGTGGTTTGACTATTTTTGGGAAGTCGCCCTGTGGTTTTGACTATTTTGGGGAAGTCGCCCTATGATTTGACTATTTTTGGGAAGTCGCCCTGTGGTTTTGACTATTTTTGGGAAGTCGCCCTATGGTTTGACTATTTTGGGAAGTCGCCCTATGGTTTG
Source organism: Adenophora triphylla var. japonica (assembly GCA_022495995.1). Classification (NCBI taxonomy): domain Eukaryota; kingdom Viridiplantae; phylum Streptophyta; class Magnoliopsida; order Asterales; family Campanulaceae; genus Adenophora; species Adenophora triphylla. The sequence goes on along the minus strand of JAFEMH010001853.1, from coordinate 206,696 downwards.
ACTATTTTTGGGAAGTCGCCCTAAGATTTTGGTTTGTCGAATTAGGGGATGATTGCGATTTATCACTTTCCTAGTGTTGTGTGTGATAGCGTCTTAGGTGCCTCGAACCTTGATGATGGCGTCTTAGGTGCCTCGAACCTTGATGATAGCGTCTTAGGTGCCTCGAACCTTGATGATGGCGTCTCAGGTGCCTCGAACCTTGGAGATGGCGTTTTAGGTGCCTTGAACCTTGGAAATGGCATTTTAGGTGCCTCGAACCTTGGAGATGGCGTTTTAGGTGCCTTGAACCTTGATGATGGCGTCTCAGGTGCCTCGAACCTTGGAGAGGGCGTTTTAGGTGCCTTAAACCTTAGAGATGGCGTTTTAGGTGCCTCGAACCTTGGAGATGGCGTTTTAGGTGCCTCGAACCTTGGGGATGGCGTTTTAGGTGCCTCGAACCTTGGTGATGGCGAGATCGGTCTTACGTTTGCCGCCGAGGATGACCATTTTGGTCGAGTGGCTGGACCTAATGATAGGCTACCTACGTATCCTTGAGAGGAATCAAGTCGGTCGTAGTTCGAAAACTACTCGAGACTTCGTTGGCTTTCGCTGGAGAAAACGGGATTCCGTTAACTTTGCTGGGGAAATTCAGACGTATTCGTCGGGGAAATCGGACTTACGTTTTACTGCCGGGGATTAAAATGAGGAGAGAAACGGGATTCCGTTATCTTCGCTGGGGACCTTGTTAGCCTTTGTTGGAGTTTAGTTCAGGAGTATGGGGGCTTAGTTCAGGGGTATGGACCTAAATGGGAACTTAGTTCAGGAGTATGATCCTAAGTTGAGGTTTGGTTCAGGAGTATGGACCTAAATGGGAACCTAGTTCAGGAGTATGATCCTAAGTTGAGGCTTGGTTCAGGAGTATGGACCTAAATGGGAACTTAGTTCAGGAGTATGATCCTAAGTTGAGGCTTGGTTCAGGAGTATGGACCTAAATGGGAACTTAGTTCAGGAGTATGATCCTAAGTTGAGGCTTGGTTCAGGAGTATGGACCTAAATGGGAACTTAGTTCAGGAGTATGATCCTAAGTTGGGGTTTGGTTCAGGAGTATGGACTATTTGAAGGTGTTCTCGTTGGGGAAGATTCGTGCTTACGAGATCTGTCGGGAAAAAGGGTGACCGTGTTGGACAAGTGACTGGACCTATGGTAGGCTACATAGTTCGTCAAAAAAGGGAGGGGGCGATAATCGAGAGGCCACGGGCTTTGTATCCAAGGATGACTGCTCTTAGGGGAGTCACCCGAGGATTGACTAAAGCTTACGCTGCTATTTGCGGAGATAGCTAAAGCTATGGGTAATCATGCAATATTTGTGAGTGTATGCATATTTTTGAGATATGTTGAAGGACTAACGTACCTTTGCTGTGCTTACCTGCAGAAGAGCAAGTTGTGGGGCTGTGTGGTAGTTGATAGTGTTGATGCATCTTTGAGAACTTGGCGCCTCTGTCCGAACTGTATTTGAGAACTTGGCGTCCCTGACCTACTTGCCTTTGAGAATTTGGTGTCTCTGACCGATTTGAATTTGAGAACTTGGCGTCCCTGACCGAATTGTATTTGAGAGCTTGGCATCCCTGACCAATTTGCATTTTGAGAACTTGGCGTCCCTGACCGAATTGTATTGGGGAGCTTGGCGTCCCTGAACGATTTGCATTTTGAGAACTTGGCGTCCCTGACTAAATTGTATTGGAGAACTTGGCGTCTCTTACCGATTTGCATTTTGAGAACTTGGCGTCTCGAACTGTATTTGAGAACTTGGCGTCTCTGACCGATTTGTATTTGAGAACTTGGCGCCTCTGACCGATTTGTATTTGAGAACTTGGCGTCTCTGGCCGATTTGTATTTGAGAACTTGGCGTCTCTGACCGATTTGAGAACTTGGCGTCTCTGACCGATTTGTATTTTGAGAACTTGGCGTCCCTGACCGATTTGCATTTGAGAACTTGGCGTCCCTGACCGAATTGCATTTGAGAACTTGGCGTCCCTGACCGAATTGTATTTGAGAACTTGGCGTCTCTGACCGATTTGCATTTTGAGAACTTGGCATCCCTGACCGATTTGAGGACTTGGCGTCTCTGACCGATTTGTACTTTGAGAACTTGGCGTCTCTGACCGAATTGTATTGGAGAGCTTGGCGTCCCTGACCGATTTGCATTTTGAGAACTTGGCGTCCCTGACCGAATTGCATTTGAGAACTTGGCGTCCCTGACCGATTTGAGAACTTGGCATCCCTGACCGAATTGTATTTGAGAACTTGGCGTCTCTGACCGATTTGCATTTTGAGAACTTGGCATCCCTGACCGATTTGAGGACTTGGCGTCTCTGACCGATTTGTACTTTGAGAACTTGGCGTCTCTGACCGATTTGTAGACACTGGAGGCGATCTTCATATGTTTGTGGATGTTGGGGGCTGTTTTCATCCCTTTGTGGACATTGGAGGTCGTCTTTAGCAAGTTGCAGACGCCGGAGGTTGCCTTTGCCAAGCTATAGATATGGGGACTATCTTTGCCAAACTGTAGATGCTGGAGGCTGTCTTCATCCATTTGTGGACATTGGAGGTCGACTTTGGTGAAGATCATCCTTGCCGAAAAGGGGGATTTGATTTCACGTTTGAATTCCTGCATTCGTTAGTGAAGAGGAAGATGCATATATGGCATTCATGATGACAGATGTATGCATGGAACCAAAAATGATTATGAGATGATGCATTTACTTGTTTTCGAAGATGCACTTAGCCTAAGCTTTTGGCAGGGAAATTATGATTTATGATTTTCAATTACTTAAGATTTTTCCTATTGATTCAAGTTTTGTGCATGCTACATGAGCCCTTGGGAGATTTTTGTGGGGATGCATGGTGATGTATGTGTCTGGAGACTGTTTGGGACAGATTTTGAGCAAGTGGGGGATGAGAACCCTTGATCGCGATTTAAACAACGGTTGTTGGTGAGGTTTTGTCAGCAGTATCACATGGACCTCAAGCTTGATGAGATTGGATTCGGATCCCGGGTTTTGGTCGAAATTTTCCCTCTCACTCTTGGTCATTTGAAGCTGATGCTGACAGGCTCTAGGGCACGTCGATACGAGTGAAGCTTCTTTCATTTGGGTGAGCTGCGACTTTTGCCGAAACCTTGTTCGGAGAATGATTTGATGGAATTGCTAATGCCGGGAGAAACCCTGATCTTGAATTCCGATGCTACGGGAAGCTGCTGTGTACCAAGTTCAGAAGCTGAAATTCTTTCTTGCGACTTGATAAAATTCGGGTCCAAAAGACCATCTTGACAAAGCCCCCGGATCCTGAGTAGGCAAAGTCCAGATTTTGAAGAAGTGACTTGGCGAACCTATCTCGTAGTGAAGAACCCAATGTGGACCCAAAGATGACTATATAAGCCCCAGCTTGAAGAGCTGATACAGGAAAACCTGGGAGAACCGCTTAGCAAGCCCTAGCATGAAGAAATTCAGAGCAGTCTTATTGCAGACAGAGTCATCATGTGACCGAGGGGGCACCCATCTTTTCAAATCTTAGTCAACCAGTCACTGGACAAGACTCAGGAATGTTTACGTGCAGGGGCACATCTTTCGAAAAGTTGGAATTGAATCCCGATTTTGTGTATAGACACTCGCTTTAGGTTTGACTCTTTTGAGAGAGTATAAGCATCACAAGGTGTGGAAAAGTGTATGGAAGCCCCTGCAGACAGAAAGACAGTGTTTGGCTCTATTTTCCTATGATGTAGGAAGAGAAGACTCGTCGAGACACTTGAAAACTTGTCTTATTCATGATGATCACAAGGCTGCTTAAAACCCTTTGTTAATGCTCGGGTTATTCAACTCCTAAATCTGATATGAACAAATATTTTGATTAATCACAAGGAGAAAACTAACTGATATCGAGAATCAAGCTCGGAAGGGCGGAAAGTGTATAGGGACGATCCTTGATGAGACCGGATTTTTTTTTTCGAAATTTGTTTGTGATTTCGACCAGACCAATTATGGTTGCCTACGTTCCCTCCATTATGAAGAGCTCAGGTCGCCGTATTTCGGGCTTAACCCGATTGAAGAGAGAATGAATGTGAAAATTTCGAGATTTCGAGGACCTTTGAGGATTTTCTGGGATTGGAGATTCGAATCCCCTTAGAGTGTCCATGAAAGACACGGATGCGAAGTCCCAGTGGGACATCCACGGCAAGTGTTTGTGGAGTAGAAGTGAATTATGGTCACATGAAATGTCGAATGAACCAGATTTGAATTTGCATAATCTTTGATTGATGATTTTGAACCAGGATGGATTAGATTCCAATTTAAGCAAGCAATGAAACATTAATTTGATTTAGATATTACGATGACATTGCTATCCGATAGGAATTGCAGCTGGGTTTCCGGGCTTCGATCGGCCATCGGGTGATTTGGGAAATTATGACCTTTTAAGATGAGAGGTCGGCTGGGCCTTTTGCTGACTGAACCTCTAAAGATGAGAGGTTGGCTTGCAGGGATGTGTTTGGGAATCTACAGCGGGGAAGATTGATTGCCTCTAAGAATGAGAGGTCAAATTTTGACTTTGGCCAAAGGCGAGGGTAATGGTAATGGGAGTATCCTCTAAAATTGAGAGGATGGCTTGGGATTGGTTTAGGGTAATGATGAGAGGAAGTCCAAGCTATCGAGAACTTTTGGCTCCTTTTTGATCATCGGAGAGCTTCTTGAGAAGTCGGAGACTTTTGCTGAATTGTGAGGATCGACAGTCCTTCTTTTTTTTTTGAAGTTCTTGCTTGAACCTTTCCATTTCTTTTTTTTTTGTTTTGTTTTTTTTTTAATTTGGAAGGCTGCCTGAGGAGCTTGGAATTATATCCGAGATTGTGAGGATTTTAAAATCCTTCTTTTGAGAATTCGGAAGGCCTCTTTGAGGAGCTGAGAATTATCTTTCCTTCCTTCACAACTTGAGCATTTTATGCATCGCCGACTCTCGAAGCTAACTTCTTTGGCGTTGCTTGGACTTCTCTCAATAAGGAGCAAAGGTGATGGTTAAACAAGGTTTCAAAACATGCCGATCTTGAAATGAAAGGATATTGTTTGGTGAGGGTAAGGTAATGGCTTTCCTATGGGTGAAAGGCTTCAACCGCAATCCTTACCGGATGACCTAAACGAGGTTAAGGCTTCATTGTTTGCTTAAGCTTACTTGAGGAAGATTTATGCAAACTCTTGATCAATGAAATGACGAGGATGATGAAAGAGATGTGACATGTGAGCATATGAGATGCGAGATGGGGAGTTGGTACACCCCAATTTGAGAAGGATATCAATTGATTTTCTCACTCCGATTGGTTTAAATATTAATCATTTCGAAGAATTAGTGGTTGAGCAGCACAAGTGATCATCTAGGATAAAACCATTTCAATCAGGTGTAATGTGGGTGTGCAAGTGATGTCTCGAGTCTAGTAAGAAAAGAAGAAAAGACTTATATATATATATATTAAAATTTTAAATGATAGTTATGCTTCTTTCCACAACATTCGAGGTGGACAAAACCGATAAGTGTCCAAGATGGACTTAGGTGAAAGAAAAGTACTAGAACCTACGAAGGTTGACTAAAAGGCTATTTTAGAGATAGGTAGCCCCTAGTCTAGCTGCTCTTTGCTGTTGGATCATGCATCTATTCTTCGACGCTGGAGACGGGAGCTATTGCAGGTCTTCCCATCAGGACTTCTTTGTCAACTTCTTGCTCAATCCAACCATTTTCATTGCCTGCGATGATTGGTTCATTGACCTCTCAAAGGGACAAGTCAAATTCCATTATGTCCACAATGCTTGAATCACCAAACTCGACCATGTTGATACTCATGTTGTCATTTCTAGGGAACGGGTTATTGACGGTGTTGGGCCCTTCAGGCACTTCTAACCTCCCTTGTTCAATCAAACTTTGGATTGCCTTTTTCAGGGGGACGCAATCATCTGTCAGGTGCCCGTGGTAATGATGAAAGGCACAATGCTTGGAGGTATCCAAAGGAGCATTGGGGTTTCTGGGCATATAATTATCTAAAGGTTGGAGTAAACCTTCTTTTACCAAACCTCTGAAGATATCACTCAAAGGCATCCCAAAGTTTCTCAAGTCTTGGAGCCGGGATCTGGATGCATCAGGTTTCTTTGGAACAAAGGAAGTGGCATTGTTACAGTCCTGTCCCGCGTAGCTGATCGCCTCTTAGCCTTTAGCGGGAGCGAGAGCAGTGTTGGAGGGAGGAGCCCGATACCTGTAGGCAGGTGTAGCAGTCGGCTGCTGATTGTAAGCCTTTTCAAACTTAGCCCCGGAATTAACCATTGCACGCAAGTCAGCGTAGGGGAAGTGACTGAGGGAAGCTCTCAAGTGCGGCTTCAGGCATGACTGAAAGATGTCCAGTTGTTCCTCTTCAGAAGGAGGTATCGCCATTTCGCTGAGCTTCAAGTTCCAACGCTTGTAAAAGTCCCCGATGTTCTTGTCGGGACGCTGCACTGTTGTTTGTAGGTCAACCCTATTTGTTTCCCATTCCAAGTTGGCCTTGTACTTCTCTGTGAAGGCACTAGTGATTTGATCCCATGTAGCCCTGGCCTCGGGTTTCAAACGGAAGAACCATTTTAAGGTACTGGATTTCAAAGACAGACTGAAATAGTCAGCCAACTGCTGATTGGTGCATCCTTTGGCCTTCATCGCCAAGGTATATGTGTCCAAATGGGTTTTCGGGCATGCAGTCCCATCAAAGAGGTCCAGATTAGGCATCACGAATTTGTGAGGCAGGGGAACAATGGAGTCCGGGTCTGTAGGCCGGAAAGCAGATTTCTTGGCAGTTAATTCAGCGATCTGCGCTTTAATTTCCTTGTGTTGTTCCATGAACCAGGCCAGATGAGGGTCTTGTGGTGGAACCATGGCATTCAAACCAGCGACTGAGCTAGAGAGGGGAGCTACCACTGGCGGCAGACTGGTGGAGGGAACGGCCGATCCGGGAACATAGGTGAAAACCTGTCCTTGGCCCGAATTACCTGGGGGAGCTTGAGTAGGACCCTGAGCAAAAGGATAGAACCTTGCGGCTTGCTGTTGATTTTTGACTGGCAAAGAGGGTGAGGTCAGTCCCGATGTAGCTGGATAGCTTGGATTTTCGGAGTGAGGCCCATAAGTAGGCTTAAGTGCGGGCTGCTGTCCCTGGCTGCCGAATTGCATGGCTGCCTGTGGCGAGGGTGTATAGCCAGGGGGGTATTGTGGTCCTGGTGATTCCGATGAAACCGGGATGGCGGTTTGGTAACTCATTGAACCCTGAGTGAGGAATGGATTTGTGAAAGCTGTGTGAGGAGCAGCTGAGCTAGCATCCTTCTGAGGAAGGGCTCCTGACTGTGGCCCAGAACCAGACTGTGGCGGCATTCCGAACTGTGGCTGTTGCTGTGAAGGTCTGGGTTGATCCGTTCCAAACTGAGGCGGGATCCCAATCTGCTGTGGTATTCCGAGGTATCCCTAACCATGAGAGGACATTCCGTACTGACTTTGCCCCCAGTGAGGAGCTGCGAACTGATTCGTCCCGTCAGGCTGCATGGATCCAGTGGTCTGACCCAGAGATCGAGGAGCATGGGTTCTGGTAGTACCGAAGGAGGTTGGTGGTGGCATCCTGGAGTAATCGGGGCGACCAAGATTGGGATTGGGGTCTTCCTCCTCTTTCACGGTGAAAGTGCCATCGGGGTTGAGGCTGGCGGCCAGACCATGGCTCTTAATAGCCTCCTTAAGGCTATTCAGCTGTGCTTCCTTTCGCACTCTCATCTGTTCGGCTAACTGATTCCACTGCTGTTCTGTCTGAGGAGTCCCGGGAGGCGGAGTGATGTTGTCCCCATCGTTATCAGCTGATGCAGACATTCTGAAACCCGGAGTCGGAACAAACGGTGAAGCTGACGATGCGCTTGACTCTTCCCAACTGATCAAACGGTGACCCGGTGCCCGAAACCAAGCTTTGTGAGGAGCTGCGGGGGGAAAGATACGAGGGTTCAGATGTCTGGGAACTAAAGGTGGGTAGGTGTTTGGGCTTTGGGCTCATGCAACATGCGATTATTTGTTCTTGTTTACTTAAACATACTTTATTAACCTAATCGGTTGGAAAAGATTGCTCTTCTTTTTCGCAAACTACTCTAGATCCTGGATCAGTGTGCCCCATCGCTATGTCTATAAGCCCCTCGTATTCCACCTGTATTTCGACTTCCCCGGGGAGACAGCCCCGGGCGAGGGTCCTATAGGGCAAGCGGGTCCCACCGACCGAAAGAAAACGATCCTAAAAGTCTGGCGGATAATCGAGTCTTAACGAGTATCCGATGTAAATTACGGACAAAGCTGACGTCAAAGTCAAGATCGTTTCGAGAGGCTCGACGAAAAAGTCGGCATGGTTTGGACTGATGAATGTCCGTGGTTGATCTTGACTTGTCGTCAGTTAAGCCGTAATTAGTCATGGCATAATCGTTAATCCTTGATGACTCAGTGTCATGCTGGGAGTCAGTGTATAACTTGTGCCAGTCAGAGTCTAAGTCAAGGCTCCGGTCAATATCTTGGTCAAAGTCTGCGGCGGAAAATCGGCATGACTTCGACTGATAGGGTCCCCGAAAGATATTGAGTCGGTGTGCCGACAAAGGCTTAAAAGGAAAGGTCTATACACAGACAGGGCATGACACAGACCAAACTAAAAGACCAACCGGGTCTCGGACAAAGTGTGTCACGGACGAGTGCATGGTCGACACGAGGCTCCATGGGGTCTTTGGGTAGTCCTGTGCTCGCATCGAGAGGCGTAATACGACCAAACGGGCCGCGACAAGGATTTCCCCGGGTTAGGTACGTAGTCTGCAGTGTACGGTCAAGTGCGCGTAGTGTGCAAGCAGTCTATCTTCTTTTTCTGAGTAAAATAGAGATTTTTTTATGTGTCTTAAAAGTATGATGCATGATCTTTTTTTTTTTTTGAAAATTTTCTTTTTTTGATATTTTTTTTTTGAAATTCTTTTTTTTTTAAATGAAATGAGCACATAAGCACATAATTCAAAATTCAAAATTCGAACAGTCCGAGGCAACGGGTCCAACAGTCAAAATTTTGACTCTTCCGAGGCGGCCAAGACAACACGAAAATGTGCAAACCCGATACACACACAAAAACAAACGGTTTCAAATGCCGGGATGAAAGTTGACCCTCAAAAGTTTTTCTTTTTTTTTTTGAAAAGATAAAACTTACAAAATCCCCAGCGGAGTCGCCACTGTGACGATGTGCACCAAAATTTCGCCGGAATTAAAATTCGATTTTTCGTTTCTTTGAAAACAAAATAAAACCGGAAAAACACGGAGTCGCCACGCCATTTTTGTTTTAAGGGCCAAAACTTTGAAAAATGCCCGGAATCAAGAGATTCGAGTTCGGAGGTCACGTTACGCGCCGGGAAGAACGTTAGTGTTCACCCGAAACGCCTCGTAAAAACGAGTCTTCCATACATCAAAAACCATTTGTTTGTGTGTGTGTGTGTGTGTTACTTTGGCCAAAATAAGTTGAAAATGTGGAAACCAAAAATTGAGAACTCTTTATAAGACTTTAAGAAAATCCCATGATTTTTGGTGTGATTTTTGGGTTGAGTTTTGGCACTCAAAAGATTTTTTGAAGTTGAAAATCATTTCTGCCAGAATGAAAAGGGCAGTGGACTCTTGATTTTGAAATGGACTTTAGGGCTTTAAAACTCCAGAATCTGGGAAAAGTCCGAGAATGAAAAATGTTCAAAACACCTTAAATAAGGTTTATGTGAAAGAACTTTCCATTTTGGAGATGATTTGGAGGACCAAAACCTTCTGGAAATCTCATATATGAAATCTGGGTTTCCAGAGACTGGTGAACTGACCTTTAAAAGATAATTTGAAAAAGGGAGTTTTACTCACGCAAAAAATAAACTAAAAATATGTATGGAAATCTCTAGATGTTGGCTACAAAAAGTATTTTGTAGTCAACACTAAATTCCAAGTTTATCAAGGAGGAAAATATGATTTTAAGGGGGGTTTTGCATCCATGCTTGTCCCCATTTCCCTAGGTTTTGATTAGTGATCACTAAACATTTTAGTGGTGATCTACTATATCAAACCATCCTTGGGGTACATTAGGACTTAAGCATTTCATTTGCTTGGGAAGGGGAATTTTATCTTGAAACAAAGATTTTCTTTGTATGAAAATGATTTTTGAAAACTCTTTTGAGTGAGAAATATTTTGGAAAACACTTTTTAAGTGAGTAAGAAGTAATTTGAACCCTTTAAATGGTCATCCATGGAAATTTATTCCAAGGTGACTACATTTTTAGGTCAAGCAAAGATGAACAAGTTGATGAACCAATTACATCCTCAAAGCTTGAGATGCATGCATGGATGAGAGAATTTTTAGGGTAAGGAGAGGGAGGTTATACCTATCTTCCTTGTGTTTGTGTATGAATGGATTCAAGGCTTGAATGTGTTTGGTGTTTGATGATAGAGTTGGTTTAAAGAGAAAACAAGTAGATAACACTTAAGTCCTCTATGTTTTCTCTCTACTCCTCCTCTTTAGTGTTGATTTGAGCTTGAGCTTGGTGTGTGTTTAAGAGTGATTTGAGAGTGCTTGGAGTGAGATTGGGAAAGACACAAGAGAAAATGGTGGCAATCTAAGGATTCCCACTGTTTTCTCTCAGTTTTTCGCCAGAGTACAGCTTCTGTGAGCAAATTGTGTTATGTAGACTGAGAGAGGAGGGTTCAATCTATAGCCCTCTGAAAGTGACAATAGGATCCGCGCGGATGGGTCTGTAAACGTGCACTGTTCATCTCGAGGCTGCAGGCTTTGGACAGGAGGAATATTTTGTTCTAACACTCAACCTCTTGCAGCTTGCAGATTACTGTTTCGGGTTTTTTTCATTCTTTTGCTTTTTGAGATTCTTTCTTTGGTTTAACCTTGAATGGCAATCCCCATTTTACCCTTGCTTTATTAGGAATGTTAGGGATGTTAGGAATTGTTAGGATTGTTAGGACTTTCGTTAATTTTCTAACGAGAATGCTAACGACTCAAAGTGGAGTACTTACAGCTAGGTGCTAAAGAATATACCCAACTAGGCTGAAAACCCTAAAAACGGACAGTCTAGGTAAAAAACAGGGTTGCACCACTTGTCCCCCTTCTATCTATCCCTTTCTTAAACACAAAGATAATTGGGTCGAACTATGGAGACCTGAGCCCCTTAGTCCAATCTGTAAAATGGGAACATAGGCAGCCGTTCGCGGTTCGGTCTAAAAATCATAAAAATCACCAAATCCTGTCAAACAGTTGTATTTGTGATTACCAAAATGTGTCTTGATTAAGTTTTGAAGTAATTTCAACTTTCATCACATTAATACATTCATTGATGAGTTCAAGCACGGTCTACTCTCGACTCATTAACATTAGCAGAAATAATATCTTTTAAAAAGAACATCTAAATTGTCTGTGTCAGCAATAAGGGATACAATGACTGGTCACCTAATCCTAATCGCTCGTTCCCACTCCCGAACTAGCATTCTTCTGCTTCCTCTTCCTCGGTCCTCGAGAGGTCTTTGGCTTAACTATACCAAACAATCCTGTCTCCCGTCGTCCCGGCTTAGGAATAATACGAGTCGGTGAGTCAACCAATCCGGCAGCCCTCAATGCCGCCTGGGCAGCCCTTTCCTCTCTCAAAGCTGCCCTCCTAGCCATAACTTCAGGGTCATCCCTCATCTTGGCTCTCCTTTCCACGAGTCTCTCAAAGTCCGCCGTCGGGTCATCGGTCACATTGTCTGGGTCAGCCTGTGCCTCAACATCGCGTAGCTCCCGGCTAGTTGGGTCTCCTCCACGAATCCCTCGGCAATACGCTTCAATAGTGTGCTGAACTGGTCCCATCTGCTCCCCATACCAAATCAGATACAAGGTGGATATATATGTGATCCCCCGAGTCTTCCGTATCAGTGTATGAGCTGGAAAAGCCGCTCCTGAAAAGGCCCTGGCAAAGAACCGGAGGGTCCGAACATCGGTCATGTCAAGAAGAACGGTATCCCGAGCCATCTGCTCTCTGAACCCATCAACAGCCTGCTGTGGGTATCCATACTGCCTCTGAACAAGCAAGGGGATACTGAATGATGAGAAGTGTAGTCCCGGTAACCTCACTACAACAGAGTCATCCTGCCTACCGCTCATGGTCTCAAGCCTCCATCCAGGGACCCAATACTGAATGTACGTGGTGGTACACCTGGCCAGTCGTCTCTGCCAGCTCTCCTATGAAGCCTCTGGAACCAGTTGCCTCTGCCATGTAACCCAGGGTGCAGCAGTCTGCCCTGCGGGTAATGGAGAGATAAGCCTCAAACGCTCAAAGAGCCATAATGATAAGAGACTGGGGCTGCCGCGTCCCATGTGCACCGACCCTCCAGCTTGTCGGTCCATCCCATGATAAGTCTCTGCCAGCAGAATGGGAACTATGTCTCTCTCTCCCTGCCCGGGTCGGATCTCAGTCAGTGTGGTACCTCGAGAGCCCCGCATCTGTCTAACAACTCCCAGCAATAAACCGGAGAATACCCCGTCATACTCACAAAAGCAGTATAGGGAGATCATAATCAGCATAAAAATGTCCATGGCCGTAGATGAGTCAAACAGCTCCGGACATGACACGGCTAATCGGGCTATCTGGGCCAGGTCAACAAATGACAGGTCCAGAATCAGATCAGTTACCTGCTCTGCGTGAAATCCCAAGAAATCGGCTAATTTCTCAGTCAAAGGTCGCGGATCTCGCGGGAAGACAGCATCTCTAAACTCAGCTCCCCTAGTCAGCGCCCGGAACTCCTCAATGGTGGGTGTAAGATCATTATACGAGAAGGTGAAGACATGCCTGATCATTATACGAGAAGGTGAAGACATGCCTCTCGCAATCCCAGTATCTGGACGCGGCCCGGAGAAGGTTCCAGTCTATCGCCCACTCCTTTAATGACCAGATGCATCTCAACCCATATCGTTGGTCGATAATCCTCCTATTGTTGCTACGGTGATGGCGGGTTAGATCTATAAGATCAGAATGAAATTGACGCTCTTGGGTCCTGGATCTGTCATTGTAATGCTCCATTTCGGGTCAAAGGTCGAATCTTGGGGCTAATTTCGAGGTGGAAGGCAAGTTTGAAGCCTGCTGTAACTGCTGGAATGAGTTGTTTACGAGTCTGCCTTTTATAAAGTGCTGGGGCTTGCTGACCAAGAAACTTGTCTCCCAGACTCTCCCTGTCACACGACATGGAGGCTCCATGAAGTCCTGTGTCGGACGACATGGAGAGTTCCATCAGGAACACCAGCAGCTGCAACTGCAGCAACCCCAAGCAACCCAATGCTTGCTCAAAAACCTACCCAAACCTGTTCAAAACACCAGAAAATCATACATAAACACTCCCCCTCTCTCATCAAGCCCACGGGAGAGGATCCGGCACATCCAACACACCCACAGATGCGTAAACGTCACCCATACATACAAAAAACCAAAAAATACCCAATCACATCAAAAGCCACCATTTTGTGCCTTTCTTGGGACGAACTCGTGCATATGAGCTACCAAATACATAAATAAACAAATATTTCAGTTGTCAAAGTACAAAAGCAATAAAATAATTGTTTTTACAATCCAAAAGAACAAAAACAGTGCATGCATTTCTCCTCTCTCCTAAAAAGGGTCCAAAGCATGACAAGAGGGGACCGCCAGGATCACTCCGACTCGGAGTCATCACCAGAATCATCCTCCTCGTCCTCCTCAGAGCCGCTGTCATCTTGAGCGCTGACTACCTCCTCCTCGGAGCCGCTCTGCTCCTGGCCATCGTCGCCATCCTTCGGCGCATCATGAATCTCGCCGTCTAAATCATCATCCTCGTACTGGGCCCAAGGCCGGGGCTCACCATAGTACCCATGCCACTCAGGCACGATAGAATAAGGGGGCTGATAGGGATCGTCCTCGACATCATCACCATCAGGCTGGGGCTGCTGACTAGACCCGCCCGCCTGTGAGCCAGAAGGAGCTAAAGTCGGTCTGGGCCTATTCTTCGGAGGCACGACATCACCAGGCTGGGAACTGCATCTCCCCTTCCAATGCTCCGCGCTCCTCTGAAACTGGCGCAACATCTTCACGACCCCGGTAAACGCCTTGGCCACTGCCTTGAACGTCTTGGCTGGAACCTGTTGATTGAGCACAAGAGAGGGAGTCAAAAACAATCAACATAGACAGTAAAGCAGTAAAAAGCTTGAACAAATCAGAAAAGAGGAGATTGCTCACAGAAGTAGTCCCGCGGGGAAGCCGCAGATGTGGATGGGTCTCAGACAGGTCAAAAGAAGAACGGCGGATGACACCCCCAGCCTCATACTCAAAAAATCGGGGAGGCGCCGGTGCCTGCATCCCCGCTGCTCTCCTGGCGGCCATAACCTGAGGAGTCACCAATCGGGTGAAGACGAACTGGGCGTAATCCCCACCATCAGAAAACTCAGCAGCATCAATGCCGGTCCGCAGCCGCTCCAAGTCAGGCAGGGCCCGAATATGCCATATCCCCGCAGGAGGATCATGAGGAATGCGGGCAACAACACCATAACCATGCTGCCTGCTAACTCTCTCTCCCAAATAGAGAGCATCTCCCTCCAGGCCAATCAGAAGCCTCCTCGTCCTGGTCACCAGGGCAGCATCACCAATCACGTCCTCGCCATACCTACCGTGCCAGGTGAACAGTCTCAACCCGACAGGGGTACCCCTCAGAGCAATCATGGTGTCATGGTAGCAAGCCGTCTTACGGGGCTTCACCCTATCCACTTTCTGGCTCTCCCTCGCTCCAAAAGTCCAACGGCGAATAGCAGGGAACAAATCTGCCGCAATCCTCTCAGGCACAGCCCAGGCATAACAGCCAAACACCTCGTAGGCCCACACCTGAAATAAAAGACAGAAATTTTCAGTGTGCAGCAACAATGATATAATGATGACAGAAAAGTCAATGCAGCAGTCAATGTGCGAAAAAAAGCAAAGAGCATACCTCCAGCACAGTCTGGTAAAAGTCTAAGGAGGTCACACTACCTCTGCTCACCTCATCCAGGCCTCTGTACACCTGGGCCAAGCCAGCCTCTCCCCACGAGAAGGTGGACACCTGATTCCAATCACGAAGAGGCTCCAGCAAAAGGGTCAATGCCGTCGTAGAGGCATTACAAAATAGGGTGTCAGAAAACCCGACCCAGACAAAGGCTCTTGCCAACTGCTCAGCATTAACTATGGCGGCACCCTCAGAAAAGAGACGGCACTGATGCGTCAAAGCCGAGTGCAAGTCCGCCAGCAGAACCCCATTGCCCTTCAGGCGAAAGGTCATGCCAGTCAAGGCTCTAATGGCGTCTGGGCTCAACACACCAGGGTCCTCAGAAAAGATCGGCCTCTCCGTGAACCGCAGACCGGTGATAGCAGTGAGGTCATAAGGAGTGATGGTCGACTCACCCCGAGATAGATGGAAAGTGTGGGTAGAGTCCCACCAATACTGTCTGAAAGCCCGCACCAGCTCCACGCTCCGCGGCGTGTCCCCAAAAGCTCCAACATCGGTAAAGAATGGTCCAAGACCAGCATCAAAAACCAGGCCTTTAGGACTGTCCGGCAAATCAGAGGAATCGGGAAGAAGGCCCCAAATGGTCGCAATCGCCTCAGGGGACCCCTTGGTCCGCAAAGTCTGCAGGTAAGCTCAGCACAGGTATCAAAAACCATGCTTATAACAATATGTGCATTCATTCATATGCATTTTCAAAAAATCACCACATTCTTTCAAAAGAAGAAAAACAGAAAAAGAAAAATCTTTTCAAAACAATGCACTTCATGCCAAGCATGCAATTCCTCTTTGGGTGCGATTTCCCCCAATTTCAATCTCAAACCCTAGAAATCAAATTTCGAAAGGGTTAATGTTTTGAAATGCTTATCCCCTTCTGTTCCATGGTGGAAGTATTAAAATCGAGGCCCGGATAAAGCCCGTTTCCCTCAGGGAATCTCTTCCGTTTGTTCCGATCGACGAGTCTCCTCCTCTCGGACAAGACTTATTGCACATTCCTTCTCAATTCGGCTCGCGGAGGCATTATCAAATCCTTGATTTAAATCAAATTGGGGGAAGAAATCTCGAAATTTTTATCTCCCTTTCTCTCTCTGAACTCGGCGGCACCCCAAAAATGAGGTCTGTCTTACGACCTACTATTTTTAAATAAAGCAGCCTGGGAGACTCCCCCTGTCGGACGACATCCATGGTCCAGAAAGGGTGATTTCCCCTTTTTCCCCTGATCATTTCCATCATCCTATCGTGACTGCCTATCATCAAAATCCATCAATACATTTGGGTTCAAATGCCCACCCCTCTCGGTTAACACAGCAAATCGCGGGTGACTCCCAAAGAAAAAAGTCAATTAGCCCGGAATGGCTATAAACTACCCGGTCCGGAAAACTGTACAGTTTCCCACACAGCAAATAGCCCGGAATGGCTATAAACTACCCGGTCCGGAAAGACCGTACGGATTTCCTACACAGAAAATAGCCCGGAATGGCTATAAACTACCCGGTCCGGAAAACCGTACAGTTTCCAACACATCAAATAGCCCAGAATGGCTATAAACTATCCGGTCCGGAAAGACCGTACAGATTTCCCACTCAGTACAAATCATCAGGGTGACTCCCCATCAAAACAGTCAACATTCGCGGGCGACTTCCCAAAGAAAAAAGTCACATTTTCGGGGTGACTCCCCATCAAAACAGTCAACGTTCGCGGGAGACTTCCCAAAGAAAAAAAAGTCACATTTTCTGGATGACTCCCTATCAAAATAGTCAACATTCGCGGGCGACTTCCCAAAGAAAAAAGTCAAATCATCGGGGTGACTCCCCATCAAAACAGTCAACATTCGCGGGCGACTTCCCAAAGAAAAAAGTCAAATCATCGGGGTGACTCCCCATCAAAACAGTCAACGTTCGCGGGCGACTTCCCAAAGAAAAAAGTCACACTTTTGGGGTGACTCCCCATCAAAACAGTCAACATTCGCGGGCGACTTCCCAAAGAAAAAAAGTCAAATCCTCAGGTGACTCCCAAATACAATCAAAACCTCGGGTGACTCTGAATGTGCGCTTGCCCGAAAAAATTCAGTTTGATGAAAAGAAGAGAGTCGCCATGCCGTATTTACGAGGAAACATTGAAAACCTTTTTAGAGAGAAAACATGGGTTCGGGGGTCAGGTTACGTGTTGGGAAGAATCGAGAGTTCACCCAACACGCCTCGTCCATAGACGAGTCTTTCAATCAAACATCCAAATAAATCCAAAGTGTGTGCAAATATCGATAATGAACAAAGTGTGGTAAAATGCATCTTATTAATTATGAAACGAGAAAATACAGATTGTGAGCCCATATTTAGTGAGGCCACATCCCTGATACAACTGATCTAAACAGATTACAAAAGGAAAGAGGTCTCTGCAGACAGGTCATGTATGTCGCATGACACGTCACACCAGTGACCATATATGTCGCGTGACACAGGATCACTTGGAGACGAAGGTGTCGCGTGACACACATAGGCCATCTGCAGAAACTTTACAAGATAAACACAGAATCAACAGAAAGCTATACAGATCTAATTGATTAGCTAAATTACATACGAAATAGAGAAACAACACCAAATCGACCCCGGGAGTGTGGATATGGGTAGATCCATACCCCCTTGGGGTTCAAACACCAAGTTCAATAAAATGTTCAACACTAGAAGATCAATTGCACGAATTATTCAAGTTAAACAGAGAGATTGCGATTGGGATTCAGTAATCCAGATAGCTAGGATCTGATTACTGAATCCAAACAGAATTAAATGCTAGAATTATGAGAATTAAACAAGAGAGAGAGAGAAGAGGGGGTTTGAGAATTTGTTATCCTTGATGCTTCCACGAATCCTGTATCTAGTCAGATACAGAACCCTTCAATTCGTTGTTTCAGATCTGGAAGGATTGATGCAATAGGTCCAAGTGCTATGGTTTGAGAATTGGGTTTGGATTGGAGGAAATTGGGTAGGTTGAAGGTAGAAGAGAGAGAGGGTTGTGTTTGGGAGGTTCGTTATGGTGCAAATTTAGCAGAGTAACAGTAGGCTCGAATTGGGATCTTTTTCTAAGAGGGGGAGGGTCTTATTTATAGGCTGCAGTTGGTGGCCTTAGTGTGTCGCACGACTTTACGTGTCCACTTTCCATGCCTCAAGATGTCGCGTGACACACTGTGGTCCAACCGCTTTTGGCGCCAAAACCAGTTTCTGGAACATTCCGGGAAAATACCCAAAAGGTCCAACAGGTTTTATTCCCAAGAGGTCCTTTGGCATGAATAACGTACCAAAAGGTACTTCCTTCGCGGGAAACTCATGAAACGTTTCCAGAAGTCTCGGGATAGGCTGGGAATTTACCAAAACGCCCCTTAGTTCAGTTTTATTATATTAAAATGCATCTAAAAGGTTGCAAATTGGATTGGCGTACTTACAGAGCCCCTCGGCAACGTCACTTTTGGAAAAAGTGGGGTTTTCGATAAAAATAAGACCCAATCTCAATGAGCATCAAAGGATAAGGTGAAGGGCTAGAAGGGTGAGAAGGGGGAAATTATGGCTTGACCTTTCTGAGAAAGGATTCCTACGTATCCCTTAAACAAGGGAATCAAGCCAAATCGTAGTTCGGAATTACCAAAATTAAATTCATAAGCAAGGAAAGGAGTAGAGACGTATCTTCATACCTTTGCTGTGCTTACCTGTGGTTTCCTGAGGGGTCGGTATTACTGCGGTCGGATAGTTGCTTCCTTTCTCACCAGGTTGTAGCTGCCGGAGGGTCTCATGCTGCAACTGGTACTTTTGCGAGTTGCTGCCGGGGGTCTCACGCTATCGCTTTGTTGACGAGTTGTAGCTGCCGGAGGGTCTCATGATGCAACAGGTCTTTTGTGGATGTCAGGGGTCTCATACCACTTCTCTTGTGCAGGGTAGTTGCCGGAGGGTCTCACACTAATGCTGCTTCTTTTTGTGGATGCCGGAGGGTCTCATACCACTTCTCTTATGCAGGGTAGTTGCCGGAGGGTCTCACACTACTGCTGCTTATCTTCGTGGATGCCGGAGGGTCTCATACCACTTTTCCTTCTTTTTTTTTGCTGGGGATGAGCATAGCTGTCGGGGGTCTCACGCTATCACTTTTCTGCACTGTTGGGGATAAATGTAGCTGCCAGGGGTCTCACGCTACTTCTTCTGTTCTGCTCTTTGTTGTTGTTAAGTATAGCTGCCAGGGGACTCACGCTATCTCTGCTTTCTATTCTATTCTGATAAGTATAGCTGCCAGGGGACTCATGCTATCTCTGCTTTCTGCTCTCTGTGGATGCCAAGGGACTCATACCACTATGTTGGTGCAGGGTAGTTGCCAGGGGTCTCACACTACTTTTGCTTCTGCTTCACTGGGGATAGGTGTAGCTGTCAGGGGACTCATGCTACTTCTTTTTCTGCTCTTTGTGGATGCCAAAGGGATTCATACCACTTATTTTGCTTTGTTGTTGATGAATGTAGCTGCCAGGGGTCTCACGCTAATTCTTTTTTTCTCTGTTATCGGTCTTGTTGCTGGACGGTCTTTGTTGATTGTCACTTTTCTTTTGTGTCCTGGGTTTTGCTTGGGAAACTGGGGACTTTGCTTCTTTTGTGCCTCAAGGCTACTGGTCTTTGGGAATTTTGTTTGTCAAGCTGGGGATTCTGCTTTTATGGGGAATTGGCTTCTTTTCTTGGTATTGTGGGGCTACTGGTCTTGCTGAGCTCTGCTTGGGGGCTATCACAGATACAGGCCTTTTGCTTTTTGTTCTTTCTCTTTTTTTCTTTCTCAATTTGGTGTGAGGGCCAGTCTTGAGACTCAATTGATTATTGTACCTGTGAGGGTAAAACAAAATATGCCATGCGAGGTCAAAATTTGCAAATCATCAGATTACAGGGGCATTTTTGGAATTTTGGCTTTTGAGGAACGTTTTGTCGCACGACCGTTTAAGGTCATTGATCAGTCTTTTAAAAGGGTGAACAATCCTCATTTTGAAATACGTCGTTGGAGGGAGGTGGACGGTCTGGCGAGAAGAGCACACCATTTTGCTCGCTTTCAATCATCGCCGACTGATTCTAGGGCTTGATTTCATTTTAAGTTCATCAAAATGCCTCCTAAGCGCCGACCCACCAAGAATGCTCCGACCCAGGCTCAGTTAGCCGCACGGCGAAAGAACACTTTGAGGAATCAGAGGCCTTTTGTCCCTCACGCTGTTAGCGGAGACTTCTACCCACATCTGAAAGAGCATACTTCGGCCCCGGGGAATAAAACGAAGGTAATCTCTGTAACCCTCGCTTTTTTGATGCAATGAGAAAAGTCGGACTTCTTGTCAAAAATTGATTGATTTTGCTTTCTCTGTTGGACTCAAAAATTATTGCGTGCCCTGAGTTGTCTAGCAATTGTAAATGCATGCTTAAAGTGCTCAAACCCTAGTTTTGCTTGGAATTGAAATATGTAATTGATTTGACGAGTAAATTTGGGATATTCATACCTGCGTTGTGTTTACCTGTAGGATTTGCGTACTCGGGGCTCTCCGGAGGTTATTGGCCGATTGTGGGATTTGCTACCTGGTAGTCAAGAGCTTGGTCATTCGCCGAAGGGCTTAGTGTGTGCTGCGGGGTTGGGGCAGTTTTTTGAGATGGCAAAGGCTGTCGGAGGTACCCAGAGGAGCGTCGGGCTGGTAAAGGCGTTCAGAGAATTTTGGTGGGAGACTACTCATTCTTTTCATTTCTCTTGGGGCGAGGCGACTATCACGCCGTATGATTTTGCTGTTATTACTGGCCTGCCCTTTACTGATGAGCCCTTGTATTTGGAGGAGCCTATTTTGATTGCTGACCCGCAGCCCCCTACTGAGGCTTATTTCATGGAGCTGATCGGCTTTGTTCCCCAGGACAAGAAGGGGAATGGATATGAGTTGGGGGATCTCCATAGCCATATGGTTGAGCAGAGCACCGGATTTCCAGCTGAGATGGCAGATACTGATGAGGACAGGTTGAGAGCTAGGAGATTGGCTAGGGCTTTTGTTTGGGTCGGTTTCTCGGATATGCTATTTATCAATGCCACGTCTACGGCTTTGCTTTCTTTGTTGGAGCTTTTGAGGGATTGGGCCACTGTTGGATCGCTGTCTTGGGGAGAGGCCGGATTGGCCGAGTTGTATCTGGCTTTAGATGATGTCAGTCGGGGGAAGGCTAAGTCCTTCAACTGCTGTCATTTGGCTTTTGAGGTATCTCTTGGTCTGATCTCCTTTTTTGAATACCGCTTCTTTTCGTTCATCTTCTCTTTGCCTGACTCTGCTTTGCTTTTCTTTTCAGGCTTGGGCTTACGAGATCATTGGTTGTTATGCCTGGCGGGTAGGGGAAGCATATCCGGCCACCACATTTCCTGCTATGAAGCGTTGGGTGAAGGATGCAAGGCAGAAGATCCGGACGACTGATACTAAAGGACGGATGACTGCTTCTTTGGCTGATACTTTGGTTTGTTTACGAGGGACTCCTGGGAGTTTGTCTTTGTTTCCTTGGACTGATCGATATGGTGGGGTTCTTTTGGAGTATGCTCTTCATCTTCCTGAGTGTCGCAAATTGTTGGTGGGTTTGTCTGGAGATGCATTGTATCTGGGTGAGCGGGTTTATAGGCAGCACGGTCCCGGTAGTATGGCTAGAGTTCTGTTCGATCCTCCTGCTGAGATGTGGTTTCCTCGGAAGTTAGAGGACGTAGCCTCTTTGATCCAGGGAGAGCCTGCCTTTAATTATACTGAGGATGATGGGGATTATGATGCTTATGTTGCTACGAGGCTGAGGTCACCACAGGTTTCTCCGAGACCTGATACTCATGCTGCGGGGCCTTCTGTTGGACATGCTGCGGATGCTCCTCTACCACCTCCCTTCGTTGATTTTCAGGATGGGGATCTCGTGAGGCAGGCCACTCTTGATACTACCCGGATTTTTCCATACTTTCATCTCCCTGAGGGCACTCGATCTGTAAATGACTTTAAACTGTTGACAATCTTTTGATTCTTTTGTTCTGACCCGATTTATGATTCTCTTTTGTTTGGTTGAAACAGGTATCTGCTGATGTTTACTGGGGGTTTTCTCGCCATTACACCGGGGCTGTAGACATGATTGATCAGCTGGTGAGGAGCAATCGATATTGGCGAGAGCGATGCTTGGCCCCGAGCTCTGATAGTTCTGATGATGATGGCGATTCTACGCCCAGCTTGCCAGATAGGAAGAGGACCCGGACTGATACATCTTTTGGGGAAACACATTGGCCCAGAAATAAGACCGTGCGTCGTCGTCCTCCTACTCCTCCCAGCTCTGTTAGTGATATCTCAGGGGACCCTCACGAGCTTGATACTGTTTTTATTCCTGCTGCCCATGATCTTTTCCGTGATGATCCTATCGTTTATCATGATGCTGCTGCGGGCCCGGATCCTGAGGAGGGTGACGCAGATGGAGAGGACAGCGAGGAGACTGAAGATGATGATGATAGCAGCTCTGCCGAGGATGATACTTACATTTCCGGGGACGACGGTTCGGAGTAATCCTTGAATTGATTTATGACCCTTTTTGGTTGTTGTACCCTGTTTTTGGGAAGAAAAGACAAACACTCTCTCTCTCTTTTTTTTATATTGCACTTAGTACATTATTAGTTATTAGTTTGCTTGTGCGAGTCCATATTTTGGGAAGAATAGAGACGAATGGGGATGAATGGCTTTTGAATGACTATGAATGGTTTGTGTGCTTTGGACTTGTATATGAGAATGTAGGGAAAATGTGTATGTTGTTTTGAATGAAATTCCCTCCCCCATGATGTTTGCAGGATGTTTTGGTTGTTTGCAGCTTGAGACAAGTCGGGGCGTGCCCTGGTATAGATCAGATTTGCAGCTTGCTGATGTCTGGTGTTGGACTTATCATGTCGCACGACCCAAAGCAGCCAGGGTACATTCTGTCACGTGACATTACAGGTCAGGTTGACAATCCTTCAGGGATGGATTTCTTCACTGTTTCCAAAGTTTATCCTCTTGCCCAGGATGTGGAATTCAGTAGCTTCATCAAGGAGTGAGCTTTTGCAACAGGATTCACTTTCAAGTATTGACATCGTGGTAACAGCCCCGGAAACCACACACAAAATATATATCATCTTCTGACCAAGTCCCAGCTTACCACACAGCCTTATGCAGCCCCAGGATGAGATTGATCTTCTGATTTCAGTCAGTCGGACAGCAGACAAGACTCAAGAATTTTGCATGCAGGGGCATATCTTTCGAAGGTGGAAATGGATTTTTGACCTGTGTTCGACACACTCGTTTATGGGTTTGAATCTTTTGAGAGAGAATAAGCATTACAAGGTGTGGAGAGTGTGTGGATGCCCCTGCTTGACAGAAATACAGTGTTTAGCGCTATACCCCTAATGATGTGGAAGTAGAAGACTTGTCGAGACACTTGAAAACCTGTCCTATTCGCGATGATCACAAAGCTGCTTAAAACCCTTTATTGATGTTCGGGTTAGTCAACCACCAAAGCCGATATAAGCAAATATTTATATCAATCCTGAGAAGAAAACCTACTGATATCGAGAATCAAGCTTGAACGGATGGACAACGTATGGGCATGGTCCTTGAGGAGACCGGATTTTCTGAGGTTTGATTGTGATTTCGACCGAACCAAATATGGTTGCCTACGTTCCCCTCCATAAGAGGAGCTCAGGTCGCCGTAGTTCGGCTTATCCCGAATGAAAAGAATGAATGTTAGAATTCGAGGATTTGAGGACCTTTGAGGATTTTGAGAATTGAAAGTACGTGTCCTCTTGGAGTGTTGATGGGAAGCACGGATGTGAAGCCCCAGTGGGACGTCCACGGCAGGTATTTGCGGAGGAGGAAAGAAATATGCTCTCATAAAACGTCGAATGAACGGATGGAATTTGCACAATCTTCGCTTGATAATCTTTTGAGCCGGGATGGACTTGGCTCCGCTTTAAGCAATAGTCTGCTTTAGATCTCGACGATGTTGGAAATAGACTTCTACCCGGTAGGAACTGCGGCTGGGTCTCTGGGTTTCGATTGGTCTTCGGGTGATTTAGGATATTATGACCTCTTAAAATGAGAGGTCGGCTAGGCTTTTTGCTGGCTGATCCTCTAAAAATGAGAGGTTGGCTCTTGGGTATGTGTTTAGGATTTCTACGGAAGGATATCTGTGGTTGCATCTTTGCTGCCTTTAAGGATGAGAGGTTAATCTTGGCTTTGGCAAGGGCATAGGGTAATGGTAATGGGAATGTCCTCTAAAATCGAGAAAACGGCTTGGGATCGGTTAGAGGTAATGGTGAGGGACATCCATGTTGTCTCTTTGTTCACTCTGAGACTCCTCTTTGAATAACGACCGGATCCTTTGACTTTTGATTTTTGAGATGATTGCTAGGGACTAGGCTCTCTTTCTTTTCACTTGTTGTTTTTTTGTTTTTTTTTTTATCTCTTTGTTTATTTTTTAGAGGAGCATTTCAGTTAGTCCCCAGGATGGATCATCGCTTTCCTTCGTTCTTGAGCTTGGAGACGGTCGATCTTCTTTTGCATCGCGGGAGTCTCAAGGATAGTCCCTCTTCTTCTGGGAATGGATAGACGGGTTTCAAAGCGCGCCGATCTTGAATTGAAAGGGATGTTTGTTTAGGTGAGGGTAAGGTGATGGTTTTCCTAAGGGTGAAGGTTTCAGTCGCAGCTCCTACCGGATGATCCGAGCGTTGAGTCTTCATTTATTTTCCTTAAGCTTACTCTGAGAAAGATCTGTGCAAGTTCATCGAGCCAACGAAATGGTGAGGACAAAATAAAATATGTGAGCACAGGGAATGCAAGTTGGGGAGTTGATCAGCCCCAGTTTAGAGAATGATATCAGCAGGTTTTCTTGTTCCGATTAATTCAAACATTAGTCATTTCGAAGCATTAGTCATGAGCAGCATAAGTGATCATGTAGAATAAGACCATTTCAATTTAAGCATAATGTAAGTGAACAAGTAATGTCTCGAGTCTAGCAAGAATAGAAATAAAGATTTTTTATTATTGTAATAGTAGACTCATAGCATAAACTTGACATACTGATGACCACATAAAGACGCTCTAGGACCTATGACGCCGACTGACTGACTTCTTCGGTGGGGATATCTTCTGGGCTCTGCTGGCATTACTGAAGAGGATTGGTAATCACGTTGGGGTGAGCTTTCTCATTTCTGCCTTCATCCACAAGTCTTTGAATTCGTGCTTTCAAGTTGGAACAATCATTGGTCGAATGCCCAGGGTACTGATGATAGTAGCAGTACTTACCATGATCCAAATTAGGGTTAGGTCTGCTGGGTTGATAGTTCTCTAGTGGCTTTATCATTCCTCTTTGCATTAATCCGTTGAAAGCTTCTTCGGTCGATATCCCGAGATCATCGAATTCTCGTTTCTTACGAGGGGGATACTGGCGGGGATCTTGGATGCTGCCATCATCAAGGGAGCCCAGTTCAATCTTTCCCTCATCAATAAGTCTTTGAATGACTATCCTCAATTGTAAGCATGCATGGGTGACATGTCCGGAGTATTGATGATAATCGCAGTATTTGCTTGGGTCCAGGCTTTCATTGTGATGGAGAGGAGTATAATTAACTAGTGGTTGCACCAAACCTCTGCTCGACAGAACCTTAAGAAACTGATTCATGGGCACGCCTACTTTCCCCCAATAAGCTCTCTTTCTTACTTTCGGGACTTTCTCAGAAGGAGGCTCAGATACTGTCATCTCTTGCAGGGTAGGATTCAGAGTTGGCATGAAAGACATCTGATTAACGGTC
Source organism: Adenophora triphylla var. japonica (assembly GCA_022495995.1). Taxonomy (NCBI): domain Eukaryota; kingdom Viridiplantae; phylum Streptophyta; class Magnoliopsida; order Asterales; family Campanulaceae; genus Adenophora; species Adenophora triphylla. Next base: position 180,779 of record JAFEMH010001853.1, on the reverse strand, counting down.
ATATATGAAGTTGGTCCCGAAGGTTGGTCATGTGAGGGTGACAAGCTGAAATCATATGCATTCATTGGTGATTGTGGAAAACATCCTTGTGGGGGAGCTTGATCGGGGTGGAATATCAGTGAACCATTATGATTGAAGAAATGGCATACCCCTTGGGAATCTGGTTGGTATTGGCTTTTCATATCGGGTTGATTAGGAATACTGAAAGTTTCAGGGATGGGTTGCTTATACTCAGTTTGGGTTTGAGCCACATGAGGTGTTGGAAAGAGAATCTCGTCCTGCCCATCTTCATTCACTTCTTTCATTGCATTTCTATTCCCGTAATCAACACCACTGGTCTTGACAATCTCTTCGTATGATCCATCTTCATGACGAATCACTGTAACTCCCCGGAGGCGCATCGCTTCAACAAATCTGGAATGAGTCTCTTCTTCTCGGGCTCTAGCAACCTGGGCAAGCAATTGAGCCTTGCATTCCCGAATCATGGCAGCTTCAAGGGCAGCTTGCAATTCTGTCACTAACAAATCATTCAAATCCAATTGACCCGAAGTGAGAGGGATTCCAAACTGAGCGGATGACACATCTTTTGCACCAGACATCCTTGAGCAGTACAATGGACAGGAACCTTGGAAGGAATTGCAAATATGCGGACTGATTGATCACCCTCATTGTAACAGAGCACGCACCCAAACTTGTCGCTTCTCCTTACTACAAAAAGGATTTGTTAAAAGGTATCGGAGGGAAAATTTGAGGAACGGGAGAGGGAAAGAAATGGGATAGACTCGCACAAACACAAATTTATTTATGTTCAAGTATAAATTAGTATTTTAAATCCTAAATACAGTTGGGAAAGGATAAGCCTTTATTCATGCTAACTATACCTTGGGGAAACCTAATGACGCAACGCTTCGAATTACACCAAATGCTTTGTTTTGAAACATATAATAGGTGATGATACCTAACCAAACCCTAACATCTTTATGGAACGAAGAGGTTGTCCAAATTTCCCAAGGAAATTTGGGCAGCATAACGGGTCTTTTCGAAGAATTTCAAAGAAAAATCCGGCATGACCTCTCGTCGGTACATGTTGGCAATGCGGCATGATCTCTCGTTTAGAACACGCCACGGGAGTGACATGTCCCCACGTGAAATCATGTTGCATATGGCAACATGCCCACAAGGTGCGAGGTTTTGGGGGAAGGTATAAGGACCTATGCTATTTTTCAAAAACAATTCATTTTGTTGTAATGAAAACATTGTATCAAAAAACCAACCGTGGGTAAGGTTTAGTGTGGTGCCACCTATAACGCACTAGGGGGTTATGTTTGATTTTAGGCGCTCAAGCGTAGGCGAATTTCATGGCCGTCCGCGATGTCGTCAATCGCACCCGAGGGTTCTAAATCTAAGTGATGTAGTGTGCGGATGACTAATTCGTTTATTTGCAAAACAAGGTTTTTTTTTTTTATTTATTTTCTTTATTTTGAAAAAGAAAGAAAAACACACACCCTCACACAAGAGATACAGGGAACAACAATCAATTGAGTCACACTTGATCCAAGGGACTGCCCTCAAACCAGTCTTCTGATATTCTGTTCAGTGGCCACCCTTTGTCGCGTGACACAGAACATCCAGAGACAAAGGTGTCGCACGACCTGGGTGGTCACTGAACCAGCAGCTCTGCGATCAATCAAATCAGCCCCTGCTCTACCATATCAAGAGCAACACAAAATGCTAATGCACAACAAGTGACCACAAAGCATAAAGGGCTCACAAGTTCCATAATCAACAAGGTGTATGAACCACAAATGATTATCAAATAATGCACACAAAATGGATGTATTGGTGTTCAATTAAATGAAAGCTTGACCCACTTAACACTTGAAAACAGGTTTTCAAGTTTCTCCCCAGCAGAGTCGCCACTGAATGTGCGCTCGCCCGAAAAAATTCGGTTTGATGAAAAGAAGAGAGTCGCCACGCCGTTTTTAAGAGGAAACATTGAAAACCTTTTTAGAGAGAAAACATGGGTTCGGGGGTCAGGTTACGTGTTGGGAAGAACCGAGAGTTCACCCAACACGCCTCGTCCATAGACGAGTCTTTCAATCAAACATCCAAATAAATCCAAAGTGTGCAAATATCGATAATGAACAAAGTGTGGTAAAATGCATCTTATTAATTATGAAACGAGAAAATACAGATTGTGAGCCCATATTTAGGGAGGCCACATCCCTGATACAACTGATCTAAACAGATTACAAAAGGAAAGAGGTCTCTGCAGACAGGTCATGTATGTCGCATGACACGTCGCACCAGTGACCAGATATGTCGCGTGACACAGGATCACTTGGAGACGAAGGTGTCGCGTGACACACATAGGCCATCTGCAGAAACTTTACAAGATGAACACATAATCAACAGAAAGCTATACAGATCTAATTAATTAGCTAAATTACATACAAAATAGAGAAACAACACCAAATCGACCCCGGGAGTGTGGATATGGGTAGATCCACACCCCCTTGGGGTTCAAACACCAAGTTCAATCAAATGTTCAACACTAGAAGATCAATTGCACGAATTATTCAAGTTAAACAGAGAGATTGCGATTGGGATTCAGTAATCCAGATAGCTAGGATCTGATTACTGAATCCAAACAGAATTAAATGCTAGAATTATGAGAATTAAGCAAGAGAGAGAGAGAAGAGGGGGTTTGAGAATTTGTTACCCTTGATGCTTCCACGAATCCTGTATCTATTCAGATACAGAACCCTTCAATTCGTCGTTTTAGATCTGGAAGGATTGATGCAATAGGTCCAAGTGCTATGGTTTGAGAATTGGGTTTGGATTGGAGGAAATTGGGTAGGTTGAAGGTAGAAGAGAGAGAGGGTTGTGTTTGGGAGGTTCGTTATGGTGCAAATTTAGCAGAGTAACAGTAGGCTCGAATTGGGATCTTTTTCTAAGAGGGGGAGGGTCTTATTTATAGGCTGCAGTTGGTGGCCTTAGTGTGTCGCATGACTTTACGTGTCCACTTTCCATGCCTCAAGCTGTCGCGTGACACACTGTGGTCCAACTGCTTTTGGCGCCAAAACCAGTTTCTGGAACATTTCGAAAATATACCCAAAAGGTCCAACTGGTTTTATTCCGAAGAGGTCCTTTGGCATGAATAACGTACCAAAAGGTACTTACTTCGCAGGAAACTCATGAAACGTTTCCGGAAGTCTCGGGATAGGCCGGGAATTTACCAAAACGCCCCTTAATGCAGTTTTATTATATTAAAATGCATCTAAAAGGTTGCGAATTGGATTGGCGTACTTACAGACTCCCCATCAAAATAGTCAAATCTCGCGGGTGACTCCCAAAGAAAAAGTCAAATCTTCGGGGTGACTCCCCTTTGAACAGTCAAATATCGGGTACAAACGCCCATCCTTCGGGGTGACTCCCCTTGGAACAGTCAATCCCGGGTGCAAACACCCATCTTCGGGGTGACTCCCCTTGACACAGTCAATCCCGGGTGCAAACACCCATCTTCGGGGTGACTCCCCTTGGAACAGTCCCTTTCGGGTACAAAGCCCGTAGCCTCTCATTTGGCACCTCCTCCTCAGCGAACTACGATTTGGCTTGATTCCCCCACGGGATACGTAGGAAACCTTTCCACAGAAGGTCCAGCCACTTGACCACATTGGTCACCTCTTTTCCCCGTCATTCGTATCCGGCTCGGGATTCTCATTTTTATCGACGACCCTGTAGACACCCCATTCTGAACACATCGGGTCATACTTATACCACTCTAAGTATCGCTTTGAGTCAAGAAGTAGAAATCCACCATTTCGTCATGTTTCGTTAAGTTTTGACTAACTATCGTTAGTTTGGGACTAAACTGCATACGAGATAACGAGGGAAGGACAAAACTGTCCACAGGAGCAATATCTCGCCGCGAGATGGCGTGTCTCGCGCGAGATATTCCCTTCTGCAGATTGCAGACGACAGTTCCCTCGTCGATTTCAACCTCTTTCCGGGATAAAACTTTATCTCTCCGGCCAGCCAATAGGAGTTGAGGTCTAGAACTATCTGATAGAGTTTTACCTCTCCACTTCTTCATACCCATCCCCTATAAATACTTGGTGACTTCCAAGGCTTCAGAGGTCGACAATTTTACACAACACACACATTTTGTTGGTTTCTTTCCCTGAAAGAGTCCTTCAAAATCACCCTAAAAACTCACTTCATAGTTTGTTCGTCAACCTTGTTGATAAACAAGCATCAATCTCCGAATCAAGGACCGAGGCGATACTCTGTCCGTGTGAAGAATCGATTCTAAACTTGAGTCGAAACTCTGCCCAAATCACCTCACGCAAGGTAACCCACAAATCCTTTTCTAATTGATTGTTAGAGTGGTATAAGTCCATAGAATCTAGGATCGGCCTAGAGCCTCTCCAAATCATGGAGATGGTCTCGAAGCAATCGATCCTACATTCCGTTTGACTCCGTCAAATGGACCTTTATTTGTAGCATTTAAATTCGTTCTTTTTCTCTTTTGGAAAACCCCTCTTTTCTTTAACAAGACCGATCTCCGGATTGGGTGAAATGGATGCCTTCTAAACCTACCCATTTCATAACCTAAGCCCCGAACTCAAATCTCTCAAAATGGTTTTTCTATGTTTCCAATCAAATAATATAGGTGGCGACTCTAAAACAAAAAGGAACAAAAATTTCTTTTCTCACAACGCTACAGTGGCGACTCCGCTGGGGACTGAAAATTAAGAGGCTTAAACTTGCGTCAAAATTAAAAGAGAGGTTTTTCAACTTTTTTTGTAAAATTCGAATTTTCTGCTCTCAGATGGGTGATATCTCGCACGAGATATCTTTATCTCGCGCAATATATGGCCTCAGTCTGGTTGTTTTCTGGTTTCTCCTGTTTAGCTCGTAATCCAAGACGAGAGCCGAACATGCAAGGGGGATCCCAGAATTCATTATCTGCAGAGTTCCTGCATCTTAAGGCCTCCCTTAAGGTGTGGAACTCGAACCTTTAATTTCTTTAAATAATTGATTATTGTTTATTGAACTGCGTGCGATTGGGTTTTATTTAATTAAAGTCCGGTCCATTGGGGATTCGGGAGTTGTAAATTAAATTATTTATCTCTCTTTATCTCTCTTTATGTGGAACTACGACGGCCTGAGTCTTCCTAAATTGGGAGAAACGTAGGCAACCACTTGGTGCGGCCACTATCTGTTTTTCTTTTAGTTTTCAAAAAAAAAAAAAAACTTTCTATTTTACTCTATCACATAGATTGACTATCACACACGCGCACATCATACTATAACTGTCATTGCACTGCATACCCTCTATAAACCCGGGACCCACACTAAGGACGGATGACGGTAACCACCTAGTCGCCGGTCTCTCCGAAGTTGGACAATCCCACTCCGCGTATTCAATCCACTTAGATTGTCATATCGCGGGGAGCCTAGCCTTCCAGCCCTGCATCGCCACATTTTCATGTAGATTGACTTTCTAGGATCACTCCGTGACCGGTCGGTTTTGACTCGGTGATCTTTTCTTGTTTTTGACCAAAACAAAGCCATGCAAAATTGACAATAAGAAAGGATTCGGAAAAAGTCCCTTCGGAATGACCCTTTCGGATGTCCCTTCAAAAAAATATATGCGCATATAATCCTTCAAAAACAATCTTACATGGCTTTGTTTTACAAAAATCGGATTGATTGCTTAGTCGTTAGGTTCTGATAAAGGCCCTAGAAACCCCTCAAAATGGACTTTCCGTTCCGACCAAAATTTAGGTCTAAATAAAAATCGACTTTCCGTGTGATTATCTCGCGCGGGATTTGCTTGTCTCGCGCGAGATAATGCTTCTGTTTGCTGAATCTAAGCCTGAGCCATTTAAGCCTGCTTCCGACTCGTTGGGGCTAGATCCTGATATCTGCATCTCTCCTGTCAGTTTTCCGAAGCTACTCAACTTCAAGACTCCCAACACAATGTCCGATGTCGACAACATTCCGGGTAATGAGACCTTGTCCGAAAACAACCACAAACTTCTGGAAGAGGCCAATGATCGTCTAGAGGTGCAAGCTTCCCAAATCCACACTCTCGTGGAAGAAATTCAAGAGCTTAGGACTGCACTAGCCAACAAAGAAAAGAAGAAGAAAAACGATTCTTCCTCCGAAGAAGAAGAGTCATACACCAAAAAGGCCAAGGGTCGCCGCAAAAGCAAGAACAAGAAAAAGAAATACGAGTCTAGCTCGTCATCTTCCTCATCCGATAATGAAAGCCACGCCTCCAAGAAGGAAAGCAAAGGGGAGAGCAAGAATGAACCCCTTACCATGGCCATGTTGGAAAAGAAACTTGCATCCCTCGATGTGAGTAAGGGAGCCTCGCTCTCTATTGACTATGACACTCTTCGTCAATCCATGTCCAAGCTTCCTAGAAAGTACAAGACACCTGACATTGCAAAGTTCAATGGCACCACCTGTCCCAAATCACATTTGGAGACCTACTCTTGGGCCATGTTACCTATGGGTGTTGATGACAACCTGTTAGCCCAATGCTTTCCTCAAACTCTTGATGGTGCCGCTAGGGATTGGTACATGACTTTACCACTTTCTACAAGACTCGACTGGCCACTCGCTAGTTGTACTTTCCAAAAGCAATATGAGGACAACTCCACTTACCGCACCACTAGAAGGGATCTCGAGCAAACTAAACAACTTCCGAATGAATCCTTCACAGATTTTGTCAAGAGATGGAGGACCAAGCTGCCTGAAATCGTCGATAGGCCAAGCCTAGACGAGCAAATCCACATCCTCATACAATGTCTTAGGGAGGAGTATCAAGACAAGCTAGCCGGTAACTATTTTCCTAGCTTCGCCGAACTTCACAAGTCAGGCATGCGGTTGGATGACCTAATCAAACAGAAAAGGGAAGCCAAGAAAGAAAGTGGATTCCGTTACAACAAAAGCTCCTCTTCCTCTTCCAATCCCAAGGATGCATCAGTCAATGCCATCGTCTTCAATCATCCCGGAAATGGTAAGTACTCTGCGGTACCTCCACCACCAAAGAAGAAGAATGATAGACATTATGACAAGCTTGAAGGAATCACTCAAGAAGAGCTCCTAGAGGTACTTGTCAAGAATGGGAAAATCAAACCAAGAGAAGGCGGACCTCCAAAGAAAGATCTCCCTGCCAACCATGCTCATCATCTCTTCTGCAAGTATCACAACTTCACCGGTCACGAAACCAACTCTTGCTTCCACTTGAAAGACGTCATTCAAGATTTGTTTGACGATAAAGAGATAGGATTACCTAATGTTGTTACTAATCCTTTGCCAAATAATGAGGTCAATCTGATAGAGATAGAAAGTAACTTTGAGGACCCTACTCGTCTAGCCACAATTGTGGACGAGAGCCCTCTTGAACTTAATAAATCTTCTTTCTGTTATATGATGTCTTGGGAGGAAATCTTAGAGCAAAAAGAAAAAGGGTCTAAAACAGTCAACCTACTCACACGATCCGGTCGCGTGATCACCAACAAAGACCCAAGGGAAGAAAATCCCCCAAAACAAGCCAAAGCCTCGTCGCCAAGCGAACCAGAGGACCCTCTCTTAACTCAGTTAAAGAAGACACAAGCAAACATCTCGGTTTGGGATCTCATAGGAGCATCTCATAAGCACCGTGAAATGTTGAAAAAGGCATTGGCTCAAATGACCATTTCCTCAGAAGCAACACTCGAAGAGCTTACTCAAATGATTGGCCAAGTACAATTTGGCAACGTCATCACCTTCACTGACTTGGACCTCCTATCCTATGGGAACAATCATCATGAGGCCCTTTACATAACTGCTAAAGTAAATGGGTACCGAATGCCACGCATTTTGGTTGACAATGGTTCTGCAATCAATGTCCTCCCAAAGAAAGCCTTATCATCATTAGGCCTCACTCACAAAGAGCTCAAGCCATCCGGGCATACTGTAAGGGGATACGACTGTACTGCTAGGACTGCTTTGGGTTCAGTTGTGATACCTGTAGAGATGGGTCAAGTCACGATGAGCATTGAATTTCAAGTCATCGATATCCCGGCATCCTTCAACTTGCTACTTGGTCGCCCTTGGCTACACGACATAGGGGGCGTGCCCTCCTCCCTGCACCAATGCATCAAGTTCAGACACAACAATACGATAGTCACCATACACGGAGAGATGGTTACTGCTAGTCCTATCCTCGAAGTACAACATAGCACTTCTGATTTCCTGTTCAGTGGTTTTGAGATCGAGGCAGAAAGCGCTGTGAATGTCATAGAAATTTGCAACGAAAATGACTACTCCAAGGCACTTTGGTTTTCCGGAAGCCTTCCTGTCTGGAGAATGATGCTAGCAAAAGGGTACTTTCCCGGATTAGGGCTCGGAAAATATTTACAAGGGATAACGGAACCACCACCGGTCCCCCCACTTCACACATAGCATGGTCTAGGATACATCATCTCCATCTATGATGAAGATGACGAAGAAGAGTGGGGCTTCACTCAAATCAAATGGGAAGGAACCACATACAAGGGCCACGATGACCCAAAGTCAAAGAATTGCGACATCAAGCCATATCGAAAGACACTCAATGGCTACTTCGTTCGAGAAGGGGAAAGTATTCCCTACTTTATCTTTTCAGAACCATGGACTGATGATAAAGGAAAGCGTCAATCAGGCTTTGAGATCTTCAGCGACTGCGATGCTTCTCCAGATAAAACAGAATCCGTCTCACTAATCCCTAATGATTCGTGGGGCACGAAGGCAGAAATGACAAGTGAATGGGACTTTGTGTTGGGAGAAGACATGCTGCGACAGTTCCAAGACCTGTGCCGGTTAGAAGACAGCTAGATCCATGCAATCTCCAAGGGGGACGCTCCAACTACTGATTACACAAGACTGATACAGAAATGTGATGAGCCAATTCTAAACTGGCATGTCACCGGAGGACCAATTGTTGATGAGGACTTCATGATCAAAGAGCTTGGTTGCACTCCCCACCCTCGCAGGAAGATAGGCCCTGTAACTTTTACATTAGAAGCAGGCTCCACCTCCGATGAACTCACTCAAGAGGAAATCGAGGCGGTGGCCGAACATGTATTCCCTTACTTCCTTAATGAAAACTGTGATCTTTTCGAGTACCCTGAGATTGCTAACATCGTGAATGATGAATTAACTAATAATAATGAATATAACGAACACGTTAATAATGAATCATACGATGAGATAGATCAAGAAAACGAACAAATCTTAAAAGAATTAGCTAAGCAAGTAGGTCGTTGTGGAAAGAATGGCCCTGTTGACGACGAGGAAATGCAAACAGTTAATCTCGGGACAACGGAAGACCCCAGAGAAACAAAGATCGGCAGCTTCTTCAAGGGGGAAGACAGAGAAACCTTGACGCAGCTCCTCAGAGAATATGTCGACGTCTTTGCTTGGTCCTACAGAGATATGCCTGGGTTGAATCAGTCAGTTGTAGAACACAAGATACCGCTGCTACCCAACGCCAAGCCAGTCAAACAGAAACTACGCAGAATCTAGCCGGAATGGTCGATGCAAGTGAAAGAGGAAATCATGAAACTCTTGAGTGTAGGGTTCATCAAAGTGATTGAATATCCTGAATGGCTAGCCAACACGGTGCAAGTGTCCAAATCAAATGGAAAGATACGGGTCTGTGTCGACTTCAGAGACTTGAACAAGGCATCCCCTAAAGATGACTTCCCGCTACCAAACATAGACATGTTGGTCGATGCCACAGCAGCATACGAAGTCCGCTCATTCGTTGACGGTTTCGCAGGATATAATCAAATCCTCATGTCAGAAGAGGATCAGCGCAAAACAGCATTCACCACACCTTGGGGAACGTTCTGCTACACGGTCATGCCGTTTGGTCTCAAGAACGCTGGGGCTACCTACCAAAGAGCGGTCACAACACTATTTCACGACATGATCCACAAGGAAATAGAGGTATATGTGGACGACATGATTATCCACTCAAAGGGGACAGATGGGCAACACTTCAGAGATCTCAGAAAATTCTTCAATCGACTGAGACAGCACAAGATGAGACTCAACCCCGCCAAATGCTCATTCGGAGTGGTCAAAGGGAAAGTCTTAGGGTACATGGTCACAGAGCGTGGCATAGAAGCAGATCCCGCCAAGATAAAGGCCATTACAGACATGCCTCCACCCAGAACACGGAAAGAAGTAAAGGGATTCATGGGCAGACTTCAATATATCAGTCGATTCATCAATCAACTGACTACAATGTGCGACCCCATCTTCAAGCTGCTTAAGAAAAACGCACCTCAAGAGTGGACCGAAGAATGTCAAGAAGCATTCGAGGAAGTTAAGCACTACTTGACTTCCCCACCCATCCTGGTTCCACCACACAACGAGAAACCCTTGAAGTTGTACCTCACAGTTACAGACAACGCATTAGGAGCTATGCTTGCTCAAGAACAGCCAGCCTCGCACATAGAAAATGCCATCTACTTTGTCAGTCGTAGATTCCAAGGCAGCGAAATCAACTACTCTCCACTCGACAAGTCTTGCGCTGCTCTCGTCTGGGTATCACAAAGGTTAAAACACTATATGGAAGCCTTTCCAATCCGTCTCATTGCAAAGATGGATCCGCTGAAATATATCCTAGACAAATCAAATTTGTCTTCGAGACTAGCCAAATGGTACTTCATGCTCGCGGGGTACGATATCACTTACGTCACTTAGAAATCCGTCAGAGGGAGTGTATTCGCAGATCAGTTGGCCGAATTTCCTTGCGACGAAGTGAAGGGGGAAGACCCGCGATTCCCTGATGAAGACATCCTAATCATAGAAGAAAATAAGTGGCAATTATTTTTCGATGGCGCAGCCAACAAGAGAGGGTTCGGCATCGGAATGTTATTGGTAGACCCTAACGACATCTACACTCCACTGGCAGTGCGTCTTGACTTTGACGCTACCAACAACACCGCAGAATACGAAGCCTGCATAGCGGGGCTTGAGGCAGCCCTAGAACGCAACGTGACTGAACTCGAGGTATTTGGGGATTCTCAATTGATCATCAATCAGACATTGAAAAAGTGGAGGGTCCAAGATCCAACCCTTCAAAGATATAATGTCCACCTCCAAGAGTTGGCGCAACAATTTCAGGATGTCTCATTCCACTATCTCCCCAGAGACAAAAATCGGTTTGCAGACGCATTGGCCACGCTTGCTTCTTTGGTCGAAATCCCTAAAGGGAAGGCAGTCAAACCTTTCAAGATAACAAGGCGTGCAACCCCTGCCTACTGCGCCGTTATAGATCTCCATGATTGCAAAGATCGATGGTTATCTGAATGTGCCGCTATTGAAAATTCCGAAGGGAAACCGTGGTACCATGACATTTGGCATTTCATCCTAGATGGAACCATCCCGCCTGAGACAGACCCGAAGACTCAGATCGCCCTTAAAAGGTTGGCTGCCAATTACGTCATCACTGCTGGCCGTCTATTCAAGAAACACTCCCAAGGAAATCTCCTTTGTGCCACCAAGGAAGAGGCCCTGGAAATAATGGACCATGTTCATCAAGGCATATGCGGAACCCACATGAGCGGAAACATGCTCGCCAAAAAGATCATCAGACAAGGGTACTTTTGGCTGACCATGGAAGCTGACTGTACCAAAATGGTCAAGAAATGCCATAAGTGTCAGATACACGCCAATCTCCAGCATGCACCGCCTTCCTTGCTGTACCCAATGACTTCCCCTTGGCCGTTCTCTACATGGGGGATAGACGTGATTGGAAAGGTCACACCCGTAGGAGCCAACGGACACTGCTTCGTCCTAGTAGCCATCGACTATTTCACTAAATGGGTCGAGGCCGCCTCCTACAAAGTCCTGAATGCCAGAAAGGTCGCAGAATTCATCAAACACAACATCATCTGCCGATATGGGGTTCCACAAGAGATGATATCTGATAATGGGTCACACTTCGAGAAGGAAACCGATCGCTTGCTGACCGAGTACAAAATCACGAGACACAAGTCGTCTCCTTATAGGCCTCAAACGAACGGAGCAGTTGAAGCCGCGAACAAAACAATCGAGACTATCATCAGAAAAATGGCAGTCACTGGAAAGGACTGGCCCGACAAGCTACCTTTCGCACTGTGGGGATACCGCACTTCAGTCCGGACAGCTACAGGAGAGACTCCCTACGCCCTCACATTCGGAATGGAGGCTGTCTTACCGATAGAATTGGAAATACCGTCACTAAGGGTTCTCCTAGAAAACCAAGTGAACGAAGTCGACTGGCTAGAAAGCAGATACGAAGAATTAGCCTTGTTAGATGAGAGGAGGCTGAAAGCTGCTGAACACACTCATGCTTACCAAAGAAGAATGGCAAGAGCTTTCAACAAAAAGGTCAAGACAAGAAACATCAGAGTAGGCGACCTGGTGCTCCGTGAGCATCGTCCCGGACCTTTCAACCCGTTAGGCAAGTGGGGACCAAGATGGATAGGACCATATATCGTAAAGAAGATATTCTCTGGGGGAGCCCTTCAGCTGGTAGACTTAGACGGAGATCAACTACCAAAGCCGGTCAACATGGACAAGCTCAAGAAGTACTTCGCGTGACTTGGCCCCCTAAAAATAAATCGCTCGCTAGGTTGAAAATCCCGGAAAGGACGACCTAGGCAAAAATTAGAGCTAGCACAAGAAAAGAAGCCCGCTAGATTGAAAACCCGAAAGGGCGATCTAGGCAAAAGAAAGGGTGTGCATCAAAAAAAAAAAAAAAAAAAAAAAGAGGGGTCTTATCTCGCGCGAGATTACCCCACGGCACGGAGCCGCCTTTTGTCCTTTTCTCAAAAATGAACTACGTTAGAACTGAGCCTCTTATTTAATTGCTGTAAAAGAGGAACGTAGGCAGCCTTCGGGTTCGGTCTAATCAAATAAATAAATCAAAGTTGTCCTTTTATTAATCGAATGCATTTCATTGATGACAAAAGGGAAATCCTAACCACAACGACTAATTTGCTAAAGCTAACAAATTTGAAAAAAAAAAAAATACTAACAAAATAAAAAAAAACTATTGATCTATCAAAGCAATCTCTTGGTACTCCCTAAGATCTAGCCTTTCATTGACTTGGTAGGCCGGCGGACATGATCTCCACCGTCTTCGTGATCCTTCTTGCGCTTTGCACCTTTCGAAGCCGAGCATCCCTCGAGGCGATCAAAAACAGAGTCAAGACGATTAAAGGCAGATTCCGACAGCCTCTTGAAGACATGGGGCCTATCCAAAGCTTGCGTCTTTCCAGGCATTCCCTTGCCTCGCCTCTCATACCAATCCCCATCAAGGAAATCCTGGGTTGGATCAGTCCGTACATTGGCAGGATCAGACTGAGCCTCGCTCCTTCGCAAAATACTGCTGGCTACAAAAGAATTCCCTAGCAGTAAAAGCCGCAGATCATCAATCTTCTCTGCACTAGGATGACCGGTATGGAGGAACCAATCCAAGTACTTATCCGATAGAAAGATGCTTGCACTAAAAGTCCGGAGGTTCGACCAGCGGTCCCGACTAGTTCCTTCACCCCATGATTGAGCTAGCACCTGCGCAAACTCTACTCCAATATAAGACACATCGCGAGAAGCTCCTTCAAAAAGATAAGTGTCTTGCTGCTGACCAAACTGACGAAGCACCCGCTTGGGAAAATAAAAAGAGGAATCTCGCAAACCCGGAAGAACAACCCTGTCAAAACCCTTGGTATTGGCAACATACTTCTTCAACCTCCAATAAGGTGGACACCAAAGAATATCATCAGTGGTTGTCCTCGCAATCAACTCAGCCCATTCATCCGCTGAAAGATCCTTGATCAATAACTTTCGCGTATGATATGTGAAAGGAGAATATTCCAATGGGGGACCTATCAACTTGAAATGCTCCCTAAGCCAAATAGTCAACAGAAGGGGACTCCCTTGAGTCATGGCGCCGGTACTATGCAGCTCATCAAGACCATGAAGGGTCTCACCCAAAATTAGCGGAATAATGTTCCTAGAACGTTTTCTAGCCTGCAGAACAATTTCCACCAGTTGGGAATCGACCAAGCCGTCCCTGCATGTAAACAAAACATCTCCAAAAAGAGAAAGAGCCAGAAAGTTCCGTTTGTAGACATGAAAAGCATCATCATCCGAATCACCGCTGAAGAGTCCCGGAAAAGAAGAACAATCAACCCACTTGCGGTGAACCAACTCATAGCAAGTATCAAGGGGTATCCCTAACAGTTCGTTCAAAGCCTCCGAATGATTCCTATGATACTTAGGAACAGCAATCTCACCAGTCAAAGGCATATCCAAGATAATGGCGAATTCCTCCACAGTAGGTACCATCTCATTCAAAGAAAAATTGAAAAGGTGAAGAGAGGGATCCCAAAATCGAGCAAAGACTCGCAATAGACTCCAATCCGGTTGGAGGTTCTTCAAAGTGAAAAGAATTCTGAATCCGAATTCTGCAATAAACCTATTGCGAGACCGGTTGCGAAACGACCTCACGAAGTCCCTTGATGCTTGCTTTTTCAATCACTTCAGAGGACAAAGAAAAATCATCGACAATCATGGACGTTGGGGCAATCTCCTTGGAAGCCATGGATCGTTAGGTTGAAAAAGAAGACAAGAGTTTCACCCTAACAGACTGTCTCTAGAGTTTGAAAGGCTAGAATGAATTATCTGGCCGGACTACAGGGGGATTTTATAGCGGAAACTGTCAAAATCCTGTTCGAAAAAGGGAAGAGAATTCTGCCCGGGTAGCGTGTCTCGCGCGAGATACCTTATACCGCGCGAGATATCGCTACGGCAAATCAGCAACAGTTCTGCTCAAACAACAATCTAGCCCCGACTTGACGAAGCAAGTCTCGAAAAACCTGCGTGTACAGTTCATAACATGCAGAAAAGACACCAAGATCAAGCTCAAAATTGTGGCCTAACGGCCATTCCATTTCCAAACACGGAAAGTCGAGAAAGATAATTAACTAACTAATTAGACCTAGGATTAGGGGCTAAGAAATAAGAAAACATTGTTTGGTGCAACCTATTTGTTCCTAACAGGTACCGAAGAAAAGAAAAATTGTCTGGGCCCACACGGCCAATATGTACAAATCATCAGAAATCAGATAATCAGAAAGGGAGGGGATCACGCCATCATGTCGCTCGAGCCGCCGGCACCTCCGCCATCACCTCCACGAGGGCTACCGTACCTCCTCGACCGCTTGGCTCCGCATGTAGGGGTCACCGCCGAGGCCACTGTCGAGGCCGCCATCGAAGCTTTGTGAAACAGCCTCTCAGACAGGTCCGATACTAGGGCCATCAGTCCAGCCATCTTGGTCGCTCCACGGTTATAATCAGCCGCAGACAGAGTGACCTGACACCAAAAGAAAAGAAGATGTTCAGATGAAGTCGGACATATACACTTATATGGACGAATACGAGAAAACAGTACAGACAGAAACATACCGAAGAGACATCAGCCGGGAGGCGGTAACCCTCGGGAATCTGATCAGGAGACGGGATATGCCCCATCATCGGCATGCTCCCCATCATATACGTATAGCTCAAAGGGCCGTAATCAGGGGCAAAAGGCAGAGAACCCGTGGCCTGAGAGGAAGTGCTAGGGGCTGATGAACCTGAAGCAGAAGCAGAGGCGGAGCCACGAGCATGAAATCGCCTATCACCCACCAGGAGGGGACCCATCAACCGAGGCAGAAACTCAGCATAAGAGGCCCCGGGGATAACACAAGCAGTCGCCGCACAACCTGCCAAAAGATCATCATAATCCTCCTCGGAAAGGGAGTGGGTGGGATACATCGCCCTCGGCGGATCCGCCGGCACCCTATATGCTTCTCTACCCCGCTCATGCTGAGGAAAGACCCGCTCACCGAGATACATGGTATCTCCCTCTAAAGATGCCAGCATCCTCTGCGTCCCGGTAGCCTCCCAAGCACGATGCACCTCCCGCGCCAACAAGGTCCAAGGATATAGGCCCAACCTCTCATACTCAAAGGTGTCCAGCATGGCCCGCGCATCCGCGACCGTCAGGGTCCACTCCTGCTGCTCTTCCTCATCAACACTCCGGTTGGGATGGCTCCACCTCCTGATATCTGGGAACAACGGGGTCCGGCTCTCCAACTCAAACCTGTACAGTCCAAAGACAGTATAGCCCCATATCTGCACAAAGAAAACGGAGCAAATTCAGTATGGAACACAGGCAGAGCATACAGAAAGAAAACAGAAACGGAATCAGAGAACATACCTCCCAGGCATAAGAATACCCCGACAGAGAGTCCTTGGTATGCCTACACGCCTCATCCATGGCATGGTAGCAGAAGGCCAGTCCCGCTGAACCCCAATCATAGCCGCTAACCTCATCCAGGTTCACCAACAAGCGCAACAGAGAATTGCGGGCCGTAGAAGAATGGTTCGCAAATATGGTCTCAGAAAGAATATACCAGAGGGCACCCCTCACCAACCGATCAGTAATCACATTCGGCTTCTCCGAGTAAGTCTCAATCTGACGCCGGAGAGGTGTCAACTCAGCAGCATATCCCTTAACCTTGTTAGGGACGAAGCCAATCAACTGCCTCCACGCGCTTGGGCCATCAGGCCTAAAATTCGGAAACTTCGGCAGGGGATCACCAATGAACTCTAACCCCGCGGATAAGGTAAAATCAGCCTGAAGCCATGGTCGCTTCCCCGAAGCGCAAGTGAACGGTATGGGTAGTGTCCCACCACCTCTCCCGAATAGCCTGCAGAACTTGGGGAGTCCGCCTGATTCCCTGGAGATTGTCAATGAAAGTCAACAAACCCGTTTGGGCCACCCTATCCCGAACGCCGTCGAGATCCTTGATCTTGTCCCACACCTCCTTAGCCATTTTCGAACTCCCACGACAGTTCTTAATCGGCTTATACGGCTGCAAAACAGAAGAAAAACAGAGAGGGCGACATTAGAAACCATTCTATGTCAAGAAATCAATGAAATAGAAGAAAATTTTCATTGGGGCATTTCATCAAACACTTGGCGTGCGTAAGAGAAAAGCTTGCCCAAAGATGTCATTCATGACCCGAATCAACCTCTCCTACAATCCATGATGTGTAGGAGGCTCATACGCACACAATGCAACAACAAACATCCAAAGAAATGCACAAAATCAACGCATGCAAGAGGAACCTAGTTCTAGGCATGAACAAGACAAGAACTAAGGCCATTGATGCAACTTTGAATTCAAGGGAAAATGGATTCAAATCAATGCAATGCAAGAAACAAGAGGTGAAGAAGAAACTCTTACCAAGCCCTCCCGGACAGCGGTGGAGATATGGGCGTTCCTATCAAAGGTGAGATCATCGCGAGGATAATCCTTCCCTAGCAAATGGCTTACCAAAATCGGATTCCTTTGTTCTTGAGCCATGGATTATGGAGGAAGAAGGGATTAAGAATGGATTAGAGGAAAGAATCTCCAAGCAAATCCACGAAAAATCACAGAAAAAGCGACCTTGGCTCAAGCTAGGGAGGGAAATTTTGAAAGGGATGTTTTCAAAATAAGCAAGAGCTCTTGTTTATATGCCCCGACAGCGCATATCTCGCGTGGTATATCATATCTCGCGGCGAGATAAACCCTCTGGAAAAAGACCAAATTGTCCCCGACAATAAGCGTCTACGCAACGTCAAAATTCAAAATTTTGACACATTTACCCTTGGAAATGATAAACTAGCAAGGAAACGTGGAAAAACCGGTACCGCAAGTCACGGAACGAGCCAAACGTGACATGCGCACAATCGCCCGGTACGGCACCAGTCGCCCGAAGACCGAATGGTCCAAAGATCAACTCAACTCACATGGTTTAGAGCCCGGAAAGGTGAATCATCAATACAAAAGCTCGATCCAACGCCCAAAGAGGTGGATCGTCAATCAGAAAAGCCCGGTCCAACGCCCAAACAGGTGGATCGTCAATCAGAAAAGCCCGGTCCAACGCCCAAACAGGTGGATCGTCAAACCAAAAAGCCCGGTCCAACGCCCAAACAGGTGGATCGTCATCAAAAAGTCCGGTCCAACGCCCAAACAGGTGGATCGTCATCAAAAAGCTCGGTCCAACGCCCAAACAGGTGGATCGTCAAACCAAAAAGCCCGGTCCAACGCCAAACAGGTGGATCGTCATCAAAAAGCCCGGTCCAACGCCCAAACAGGTGGATCGTCAAACCAAAAGCTCGGTCCAACGCCCAAACCGGTGGATCGTCATCCTCAACAACAAAAAGCCCGATTCGGAGCCCGGAAAGGCGAATCGTCACAAAGAACCAACAGGACTCAAAGGACCGGACAGGTAAGCCTTTGTTTTCTAACATATTTCCCGCAGGTTCGGAAGCCCAGACAGGCGAATCTCCAGACGGACAGGTATATTCAGAATTGGGTCTTGATTTGATTCCTCAGTATGAATTTACCTTTTCAAAAAAAAACAAAATCTCCTCGATTTTCAAATGATTTTCAAAATACCTAAAGCAGCCTTTTCGTGTTTTGGAGTCGAACTACGTTATGGTCTGATTCTCCGATAGAGATACGTAGGAAGCCGTGCGGCCCGACCATCCCGACGTTCAGAATGATGTCTTTTCTATCGTCGACATGACTTCTTCCATAAGACTTGTCGCCGAGGGGCTCTGTAGACACCCCATTCTGAACACATCGGGTCATACTTATACCACTCTAAGTATCGCTTTGAGTCAAGAAGTAGAAATCCACCATTTCGTCATGTTTCGTTAAGTTTTGACTAACTACCGTTAGTTTGGGACTAAACTGCATACGAGATAACGAGGGAAGGACAAAACTGTCCACAGGAGCAATATCTCGCCGCGAGATGGCGTGTCTCGCGCGAGATATTCCCTTCTGCAGATTGCAGACGACAGTTCCCTCGTCGATTTCAACCTCTTTCCGGGATAAAACTTTATCTCTCCGGCCAGCCAATAGGAGTTGAGGTCTAGAACTATCTGATAGAGTTTTACCTCTCCACTTCTTCATATCCATCCCCTATAAATACTTGGTGACTTCCAAGGCTTCAGAGGTCGACAATTTTACACAACACACACATTTTGTTGGTTTCTTTCCCTGAAAGAGTCCTTCAAAATCACCCTAAAAACTCACTTCATAGTTTGTTTGTCAACCTTGTTGATAAACAAGCATCAATCTCCGAATCAAGGACCGAGGCGAAACTCTGTCCGTGTGAAGAATCGATTCTAAACTTGAGTCGAAACTCTGCCCAAATCACCTCACGCAAGGTAACCCACAAATCCTTTTCTAATTGATTGTTAGAGTGGTATAAGTCCATAGAATCTAGGATCGGCCTAGAGCCTCTCCAAATCATGGACATGGTCTCGAAGCAATCGATCCTACATTCCGTTTGACTCCGTCAAATGGACCTTTATTTGTAGCATTTAAATTCGTTCTTTTCTCTTTTGGAAAACCCCTCTTTTCTTTAGCAAGACCGATCTCCGGATTGGGTGAAATGGATGCCTTCTAAACCTACCCATTTCATAACCTAAGCCCCGAACTCAAATCTCTCAAAATGGTTTTTCTATGTTTCCAATCAAATAATATAGGTGGCGACTCTAAAACAAAAAGGAACAAAAATTTCTTTTCTCACAACGCTACAGACCCCGCTTCCCGTGGAAGTGACGTCGCCGAGGGGCTCTATGAGTACCCCGACCCGAACTCATGTTTTGGATCCATTTTTAATTAATTTTTGGACTCATATAAATGCTAAAGAAGCAAATGAAGTCCAATTATCCATTCAGCCCATTCAACCCATTGGGCCTGCCAGCCATTCGGCCCAACTTGGCCAAATGATGTACGCTGTCGTCCGACATGGGACACTAAGGCGGTTTAACTGCCCCTGTCGGACGACATGGAGCTTCCTATCAGGATGCCTATAAATACAAGGCATGGCTAATCATTTTAGAGGAGGCATTAGAGAGTTTAGGGAGAATATCAGTAAAATAGGTAGAAACTCTGGAGAAATAGAGTCTCTCTCTCTCTCTCTCTCACACACACACTGACCTCCCTCCTCACACACATATACACCAAGGTCAAGATCCAAAGAAGGGTTCCTTTGTTGGTGTGTTAAAGGTGTAAGCACCATACTACTGGTGATCTTACCTTGTGAACTACAATAGTGTAAGTACCCCAATCTGGATCACCCCCTTTCAAACACACGGGAAACACCGCAGACTCATCAACGCAGTCTCGGAGACCTCTGGCACTCAAAACCCTCTCAAAACCTTCTTAAACCCTCAGCCAAACCAAGGGAGGAGCCTTCCTGGGATAAAAAGGGACAAAAGGACCTTTCGGGAATTTTCAGGAAATTGGAAAAGCAACAATGGTCCGTACGGACCTCTTTGTTTTCATAATTACTGAATCCCCTTAAAGTCCACAATATTCCCTCAAATCCCGGAGGAAATGATTACCCTCATGCCTAGTTGGTCCGTACGGACCTCTTTGCATGTCAAGATGGTCCGTACGGACCTTATTGCTCAGGGGACATCATAATTACAGAATATTCACCATCATCACAGATTCCCTCAAATCGAGGAAAACCAAAATCCTGGATAACCTACAAGGTCCGTACGGACCTCTTTGCACCAAATCTGAGACTATAAATAGAGGGCTCCCCCTCCTCATTTTCACACACTTCCCACTTCTCTCTTCCTCCCTAAGCCTTCTGGCTCCCCCTCTAAGTCCTCTCGAGGCACTCCCGGCCCCTTTCGGATCATTCCGAGGCCTTCCGAGCTCCCTTCAGGTGCTCCGAAGCCTCTCCGAGCGCTCCCGAGACGCTCCCGCGCTGCCCCGAGGCACTCTCGAGGTACTCTGAGGCCCCTCGTGGTACTCCGAGGCCTTGCCTGGTCTTTCCCACGGTGTCCCGGCTCTTTCCGAGTCAAACCGGCGATCCCAAACCTTGCCGAACCTCTGCCCGAATCCAACCAACGATTCCAACGCACGCCGAACCTCTGCCCGAGTGATCCCTGCGATCCCAACGCACGCCGAACCTCTGCCCAAACGCAGTCTACCATCTCAACTCACGCCGAAACTCTGTCCGCAGACAACCGGCATCTCCCAAAGCAATCCCGATCCGTACCGGAACGCTACTCAAACACTATCCCTCAGCGGAAGACAGACACAAACCAACATTGGTAAGGCTTCCTTCCTACACTATTTCAATACATTTCAATAAAGCAGTGTACAATGTAGACATCCGATACAGCATGCATTTTTAAAAGCACACACACACACACACACAACATTTTAAAGGATATTAGGGGTATCCGAAAGACTCGTTTTAACGAGGCGACTCGGGTGAGCTCTAATATTCTAATATTCTCTTCCCGAGGAGTCATCTGACCTCCGAACTCAAAATCTCATCACACAAAAACAGTTTGAAATTATCTTTAAACTGATGCCCTTTTTCAATGTTTTGGGCTTAATAAAAACGGCGTGGCGACTCTACGAATGCGAAAACAAACGGCGAGACACCTCCACCAACGCAAAACACCGCAAGGCGGGAAATGCCAGATGCCGGGGCGCGATCGCGCTGCCTCTCGGATCCGGGTAATTTCAGCTGGCGACTCCGCTGGGGACGTGTTTTGTTTTAAAATCTTTTTAAACAAAAACAAAAGATTTTTAAAACAATGATGAGGGTCAAACTTTCATTTTACCCCTTCCTTTAACTATTGTGTGTGTGTGCACGTGCTTCGTTTTTATTTTACAAAAAAAAAATAAAAATACAAAAAAAAATGCATCCATATACATCTGTGCATACATTTAAAATTCTTCAAAAACTTCTGTTTTACTCAGAAAAAGAATTATAGAGACCGCACACTACGCGCACTGCTGCCTCGGTTACACCGCACACTACTCACACTGCTGCCTCGGTTACACCGCACGCTACGCGCACTGCTGCCTCGGATACACTGCACACTACAACCCTTAACCCGGAGTGGTCTTAGATGCAGTCCGTTAGGTCTTCCTAGGCCTCTTGGACGCGCACGGGATCATTCCAAACATCCCATCCTAGCCAAGCGTCAACCCTGCACGTTTGAGTCTTGAGTCACACTCTGTCCAGACTCGGTTGGTTTTTACCCAGTCCGTGTCATACAGCCTGGATACATATACCATGCCGGCCATTTTCTGAGTCAAAGCTCGGAACTCAAGATCCCTTGCGCAAGCAAAGCGATGAAAGGTCATGCTAAAATCTTGACCCGATCTTGATTTTCCGAAGCTACACCTGCACGATGTTCCGTCCCGATATACATCCATGCCCACATGACACCATGTCATCAAGCCTGATACGTCGGCCATGACGATATGACCCACCAACGCCTAACGTCCACGAGATCCCTTGCCTTGGCAAGCAAGGTAAAGAGAGGTCATGCCGAACTCTTGACCCGATCTTGACTCAAGTGGCGGCTCGGTTCACTATTCACATGGCTAACGCATCAAAACGAACATGACAGGCTCGGTCCTTAGGTTCGATTTTTCTTTTAGGCCGGTGGAAACCGCTTGCCCTATAGGACCCTCGTCCGGGGCTGTCCACCCTGGGATGTCGAAATACAGGTGCAAAATGAGGGGCTTATAGCCGCACAGACGGTCTCCACTAACCCAGGATCTAGCATAGTTGCGAAAAAGAAGAGCAATCTTTTCCAACCTACCTAGGACTCTGAGAAAACATGTTTTAAGTAAATTAAAACAACAAAAAATATAAATAAATAAAAGAAGCGGAAACCGCATGCCACGTGAGCTTTCCCCCTTTTATCCCGATAGGCCATTCCTGTGTCTAAACCTTACCCGTCACCCCCCTCCAGCTAACAGAGAGTGGTCGAGAATACCCGGGAACCCGTCTCCCAGTATCTAGGCAGCAAGGTCCTACCTTCTTCCCAGCTCTGTCACCAGGACAGTCCGTCAAATCCTCATGGCCAAGTCAGTGGATAACAACGATGAAAACGGGACCTTACCCCCAAGAAATTTCCCAACATTGGAAGAAGTTTGGCAGGTCCTCATGGCTATTGAAAAACGCCAAGGTGAACAACAAGCCTGGATTGAAGGTGCCATGCACCACTTCGGGACATTAGCCACCCAAATACCTGGGGCTTCCCAAGTCACCCCTGCTCCTGCAGTTGCTAACAACTCCCTTTGTCTTCCAGAAGTCAACCTGTTGCCCTCGTATGAACCATGCAGTTATGACATAAGGCCACAGGACCCTCCGAGGGAAAACCTGCCCATTCAGCCTCCTGAAATCCCGATACCACCGCCGAACAACGAACACATCTGGTGGGACGTCTGTGATTGCAGTGCTTGTCTGGAAATGGAATTCCAGGATGCAATGAACGAGGGTCGTCCTCGAAGAAAGAAGAAGCTCTCTTCTCAACAAAAACTAAAGAAGAGGTATGAATCCGGTGATCCCACAGTCGGAACCCTTGGAGAACCCTCAGGAAAGTTTGACTACTACGTCATCTACTCCAGCAAGTCTCCTCAGCCTAGCTCTGCACAAGGCCAAGGCAACGTCTGCTCCATGATCAGCTGGGACGAGCTCCGCACCGCCACCGAAGGTCCGAAGGTCCAGATACCTCAACCCCTGTCTTGGGAAGATCTCAAAGCCACTGTGGATGTCCCCACGAAAACCATGACGGTGAACGAATTGAAATGTGCAGTCTGGCCCTACGCCAACCAAGGTCCTTCCAGTACAAAGATGGAAGAAACAAGCAAAGCAGTAAAGCCAGAGGTGAACGTTCTGACACGTTCCGGTCAAATCCCCGCAAATCCTCCACGGGCAGACAAAAGGCCAGCCATACCTGAGCCACGAACTGAAAAGGGGCCCTATGCCAAAGAAGCTGAAACCTTGGACCCAAAGGCTGAAGATCCTGTCTTAGCCCAGCTCAATCGTACTCAGGCTAACATCTCGCTCTGGTCCCTACTCACTTCATCTTACCCGCACAAGCTCAAGTTGGAAGAAAGCCTGGCCCAGACCATGGTTCCCATCACAGTGACACCTGACGAAGCAGTTCAGATGATTGGCAACGTTAACTACAGCAACATCATCACTTTCACAGAGCTCGACCTTCCAAAATTTGGGCCGACCACAATGAACCCTCTACATAACAGTTCAACCGGACGAGCGCCGTCTCCCTCAGGTTTTGGTAGATGGGGGATCATCCATGAACGTCCTTCCAGCCAAAATGATGGATTTGCTAGGGATCAAAGCAACTGATCTAAAGCCATCAACTCAGGCAATCAAGGCATACGACTCAACGTCCCGCCCAGTCTTGGGAATAGCCACCTTGAACCTGTGGTTCGGAAAACAAATGGTCCCGACGGATTTTCAAGTCATCGACATCCCGATCACCTTCACTGCCATTTTGGGACGCCCTTGGCTACACCAGATCAATGGAGTGGCATCCACTCTCCATCAATGCGTAAAGTTTATCCAAGGAACAGATCTAACCATCATCTATGGTGATAGCATAGTCACCGAAAGGACCGACACAGACGGCGTCCCGGTCCTAGAGATCAAGCACGACGACGACGGCATGATGTTAACGGGGTTCACCATCGAGAGCCCAAAGGCCCAGATATGCCATATAGACTTGCCTCTAATTTGGGACAGGATTCCTCCCCCGATGAAAATGATGAAGCACATGAATTACATCCCGGGGCTCGGCTTGGGAAAACGCCATCAGGGTACCCAACAAATCATCAAGTTCAAAGAACAGAATACCCTCCATGGCTTGGGATACATTCCTACTCCCGAACACATTGCGGAAGACAAGCGAGTTGCACGGAAACGCTCCACAGATAACAAAAGAGGCTTGCACGCAACCTCCGATCTTCGCCCTTATAGCTTCGACATGACCAAGTACTTCACAAGGAAAGTCAATAGCATGATCGAAAGCCCGAAAAAGGAAACAGAGTTGATCAACGCTAAACAAAGCTGACCGACAATCATGGACAAGCTCCAACAGAACATTGCAAGATTCAGAGGCCTCAAGGCAAATCCCGTCCGAAGAGCATTTCTCGACGAACCACCTCTGCCGGGACCTACGACCACCACTATTCATAATGAATTCTGGTTTGGGAAAACCCCCTCTTTGGCAGAAGAACTCGAAAAACTCTCTGTCAACACAACTGCCCCTGACAAGCGGGACGAATCTGCATTCAAGCTAGTGTGATGATGTGCATATTTTTCGAAGAATTTTCCTCAATCTCTTTTTCTTAGTTTGAAAAAAATCAACGAAAAACGGAGTCGCCACGCCATTTTTATTTTAAGGGCCAAAACTTTGAAAAATGCCCAAAATCAAGAGATTTGAGTTCGGAGGTCATGTTACGCGTCGGGAAGAACGTTAGTGTTCACCCGAAACGCCTCGTAAAAACGAGTCTTCCAAGCATCAAAAACCATTTGTGTGTGTGTGTGTGTGTGTTACTTTGGCCAAAATAAGTTGAAACTGGGAAAAGTAAAAATTGGGATCTCTTTTTAAGACTTTAAACTGATCCCATGATTTTTTGGATGATTTTTAGGTTGAGATTTGGCACTCAAAAGATTTTTGGAAGTTGAAAACACAATCTGCCAGAATGAAAAAGGCAGTTGACCTTTGACTTTGAAATGGATTCAAGGGCCTTAAAACTTCATAATCTGGAAGAACTCAGAGAATGAAAGTTGTTCTATACACCTTAAATAAGCTTTGTGCGAAGAAATTTTCCATTTTGGAAAAGATTTGAGGGGTCAAAACCTTCTGGAAATCTCAGACATGAGATCTGGATTTCCAGGAGCTGATGAACTAGCCTCTAAAAGAAAATTTGAAAAGAGGAGTTTTACTCACCCAAAAAATAAAGTAAAAATATTTCTGGAAATCTCTGGATGTTGGCTACAAAAAGTGTTTTGTAGTAAACACCAGATTCCAAGTTTATCTGTGTCCAAAAATTAAGACCATGGACTGAGGTCTGAGAAAATTGCTACTGGACAGCAACTTCTCAAGAAAGAAAATATGATTTAAAGGGGGGTTTTGCATCCATGCTTGTCCCCATTTCCCTAGGTTTTGATTAGTGATCACTAGACATTTTAGTGGTGAATCAACTATATCAAACCATCCTTGGGGTACATTAGGACTAAGCACTTCATTTGCTTGGGAAGGGGGATTTTACCCTTTGAAAACAATGTTTTGTGTATGAAAATGGTTTTTGTGGCTTTTGAAAGTGTGGTGCAAGTAAGCAAGTAAAGAAAGCTTTAAAAATGATGTTGATACTTGTAGAAGATCATCCATGGAGATGAACTTCCATGGTGATCTTCTTGGATCTTCAAGCAAGAAGATGAATGAACTACATTTTGTAGTTTGAAAATGTATGCATTGATGAGAGATCTAGAGATCTAGTGTAAGAAGAGGGAGGTTATACCTATCTTCTTTGTGTTTTGTGTTTGAAAGGCTTGAATGTGTTTAGGGCTTGAAAGTGTTTAGGGCTTGAAAGTGTTTATGGTTGATGATTTGAGTTGGTTAAAGAGAAAACAAGTAGATAACAATGAAGTCCTCTATGTTTTCTCTCTAATCCTCCTCCTAAAGGGTGATTTGAGCTTGAGTTGGAGTATGTATGAGAGTATGTATGAGAGTGATTTGAAGTGTTTGTGAGTGAGTGGGATTTGGGAAAGATTCAAGAGAAAATGGTGGCAATTCAAGTGAATTCCCACTGTTTTCTCTCTATTTTTCGCCAAGGGGGAGTTGCTGTGAGTAAATTGTGTTGTGTTGACTGAGAGAGGAGGGTTCAATTTATAATACTCTGTGAGAACCAATCAGATCCGCGCGGACAAGTATCGACGCGTGCACTGTTCATCTCGAGGCTGCAGGCTTTGGACAGGAGGAATATTTTTGGTCTAACACTCAACCTCCTGTTTCAGCAGCTTCTTATTTCGGGTTTTTGACCTTTCTTTTGCTTTTTAGGATTCTTTTCTTGGTTTATCTTAAAATGGCAATTCCCATTCTACCCTTGGTTGGTTAGAAATGTTAGGGATGTTACAAATGTTAGAAATGTCATGACTTTCGTTAATTTTCTAACGAAAAGACTAACAACTCAAATTGGAGTACTTACAGTAGCCCCTCGGCGACGGCGCTTTCGAAGGAAGCGGGGTCGTTGATAAGAGTAAGGCTCCATATTTGATAGGATGATCAAGTGATCGAGTGGCTGAACCTATTCAACAGGCTACCTACGTATCCCGAATGGGAATCAAGCCGGTCGTAGTTCGGGTCCTTTGACTATCTTTAGTCGTCGACCCTGGAGTGACTGTTTTAGGATGTCAACCTGGCGAGCGAGTTCTACAGTCGATTGCTGAAAGAAACTCTGCTGGGGATAAGAAATGACCCTCTTTGGTCTGATGGCTAGGGTTGTATATCCGCTCCCTGGGATAGGAATGACCATTTTGGTCTAGTGGCTGAACCTAATGATAGGCTACCTACGTATCCTTAAGAGGAATCAAGCCAGTCGTAGTTCGGGTCTTTCGACTATCTTTAGTCTTCGACCCTACTGCTTTAGGAAAGTCGCCCTAAGATTTGACTATTTTTGGGAAGTCACCCTATGATCTGACTGTTTTGGGGAAGTCACCCTATGATCTGACTATTTTTGGAAAGTCACCCTAAGGTTTTGACTGTTTTGGGGAAGTCGCCCTACGGTTTTGACTATTTTTGGGAAGTCACCCTATGATCTGACTGTTTTTGGGAAGTCACCCTATGGTCTGACTATTTTTGGGAAGTCGCCCTATGGTCTGACTGTTTAGGGGAAGTCACCCTATGACTTGACTATTTTGGGGAAGTCGCCCTAAGATTTGACTAAGGTTTTGACTATTTTGGGGAAGCCACCCTACGGTTTTGACTATTTTTGGGAAGTCACCCTATGGTTTTGACTATTTTTGGGAAGTCGCCCTATGACTTGACTATTTTTGGGAAGTCGCCCTGTGATCTGACTATTTTTGGGAAGTCACCCTATGGTTTTGACTATTTTGGGGAAGTCACCCTATGGTTTGACTATTTTTGGGAAGTCACCCTATGGTTTTGACTATTTTTGGGAAGTCACCCTGTGACTTTGACTATTTTGGGGAAGTCGCCCTATGACTTGACTATTTTTGGGAAGTCACCCTATGGTTTGACTATTTTTGGGAAGTCACCCTATGATCTGACTGTTTTGGGGAAGTCGCCCTATGACTTTGACTATTTTTGGGAAGTCGCCCTAAGATTTGACTATTTTGGGGAAGTTGCCCTATGACTTTGACTATTTTTGGGAAGTCGCCCTATGATTTGACTATTTTGGGGAAGTCGCCCTATGACTTGACTATTTTTGGGAAGCCACCCTATGGTTTGACTATTTTGGGGAAGTCGCCCTATGGTTTGACTATTTTGGGGAAGTCACCCTATGACTTTGACTATTTTTGGGAAGTCGCCCTATGATTGGATTTCGGTTTATCGAACCAGAAGATGGTTGTGGTTTGAAGGGTGATTGCGGTTTATCGAATCGAAGGGTGACTGCGGTTTTATCTCTTTCCTAGGTTGTGTGTGATAGCGTCTTAGGTGCCTCGAACCTTGATGATGGCGTCTTAGGTGCCTCGAACCTTGATGATGGCGTCTTAGGTGCCTCGAACCTTGATGATGGCGTCTTAGGTGCCTCGAACCTCGATGATGGCGTTTAGGTGCCTCGAACCTCGGTGATGGCGTCTTAGGTGCCTCGAACCTTGATGATGGCGTCTTAGGTGCCTCGAACCTTGATGATGGCGTCTTAGGTGCCTCGAACCTTGATGATGGCGTCTTAGGTGCCTCGAACCTCGATGATGGCATTTTAGGTGCCTCGAACCTTGATGATGGCGTCTTAGGTGCCTCGAACCTTGATGATGGCGTCTTAGGGGCCTCGAACCTTGATGATGGCGTCTTAGGTGCCTCGAACCTTGATTTGGAATGATTTCCTTTGATGGTTTAGGATAGATGGTCCTCTAGTGGACTTCTTTTGAAGGGATCGGTTTTATGTCTGCTGCCGAAGGAAAGGATGACCGTGCTGGTCGAGTGGCTGGACCTAATGATAGGCTACCTACGTATCCTTAAGAGGGAATCAAGTCGGTCGTAGTTCGAAAATAGCCGGGGACGGTCTTTGATGGTTTGACAAGATTTGAGGTTTGACTATTTTTTTGGGAAGTCGCCCTAAGATTTGATGATAATGTTCTTTAGAAAAGTAGTTGATTAAGATATGCTTTCATACCCGTGCGTGCTTACCTCGTAGCCGAGGCTACGGGCCGATGTTGATGAAGAGTTGTTAGGTTGCCGCTCGTGGGACGGTTTCGCCGACGATTTGCCGTCTTTGGAGGCATTTTGACCTCGAAGGAGGAGTTTGGTTGAGTCCGCATCTTGCCGGTGATCGTCAAACTTGTAGAGGTTTTTGAGCTTGTCTTCACATTGGGACTTCTTGCTTTTGAGAACTTGGTGTCTCTAATCGCATTGTATTTGAGAACTTGGCGTCCCCGACCGATTTGTATTTGAGAACTTGGCGTCCCCGACCGATTTGTATTGGAGAACTTGGCGTCTCGACCGCATCAGAACTCGCGTCCTTGACCGATTTGTACTTTGAGAACTTGGCGTCTCGACCGATTTGTATTGGAGAACTTGGCGTCCCCGACCGATTTGTATTGGAGAGCTTGGCGTCCTCGACCGATTGTATTGGAGAACTCGGCGTCTCGACCGATTCTGTATTGGAGAACTTGGCGTCCCCGACCGAATTGTATTGGAGAGCTTGGCGTCTCGACCGATTTGTAGACACCGGAGGCGGTCTTCATATGTTTGTGGATGTTGGGGACCGTTTTCATCCATTTGAGGTCGTCTTTGTGAAGATCATCCTTGCCGAAAAGGGGATTACGTTTGAATTCTGCATTTGTTAGTGAAGAGGAAGATGCATATATGGCATTCATGATGGCGGATGCATGCATAGAACCAAAAATGATTATGAGATGATGCGTTTATTTGCTTTCAAGATGCACTTGGCCTAAGCTGGGCAGGAAATTACGATTTATGATTTTCAATCACTTAGGATTTTTCCTATTGATTCAAGTTTCTGGCATGCTACATGAGCCCCGGGGAGATTTTTGTGGGGATGCATGGTGATGAGAGGGATATATGTGTTGTTGACTGCTTGGGACAAGCTTTGAGCCGGTGGGGTGATATCCTTTAGTCATGGACTCGAATTGCATGTTATTGATGAGGTCAATTTTGATCTTGGGATGAAGTTGATTTGAACCCCTGTCTCGATTGAAATTTCTTTCGCCCCGGACATTTGAAGCCGACGCCGATGTGCTCTAGAATCAAAGCATGTTGACATGAATGAACCCTCTTTTGCTTGGGTTAGTTGTGATTTGACGAAATGCCGATATGAGGAGATTCCCAATTCTCAACTTTTTGATGATGCAGGAGTTGCCATATGCCAAGTTCTAAAGCCGAAACTCCAAGACAGTTGTTGAGGTGACTAGACCTTTCTTCTCGAAGATAGGTGTGACTTGATAAAGCCCCATTCCATGGAAAAGACATGGCGAAAACCACGGAATCTTTCTCTCGAATGATTTGATGAAGCCCCAGTGTTTGACAAAGCGTCACTACAGAGGTCCAGCTTAAAGGTTTGACCGACATACCGATGAAGTACCGAGCCAATCGATCAACGTGAGAGCCTTCAAGGTGAAGTTGTCATGAAGGGAGAAACCCATCTTTGATACCGACTATGAAACTAGAATCCTCTCTTCGAAGAGTGTCTTCCATATGGGAACCGTTTAGCCATAAAGTGGCACTTGGCTTGTTCGTGGCTTCAATCATATTCACCCTACTTTTTTTTTAGGGAATGGATTGTTGACCGTATTGGGTCCTCGGGTCCCCTTTTCGATCGCTTCACACCGCCCTTTTTCAGGAGTCGTGTTGGAGGTGGAAGAAACCCGGTATCCGTGAAGCTTGTGCGACAACTCGTCGATTGTAAGCCCTCTCAAATTTAGCCCCGGAATTGATCATTGCCCGTAGATCCGGATAGGGGAAATTGCTAAGTGAGGCCCTCGATGTGGTTTCTGCGTGATCGAAAGATGTCTAGTTGTTCCTCTTCAAAAGGAGGAGTTGCCATCTTGCTTGTAAAAGTCCCCGATGTTCTCGTCTGACGCCGCATTGTTGTCTCGCAGTGTCAAATCTATTTGCTTCCCACTCCAAGTTAGCTAGTAATCTGGTCCCATGTAGCCCCGGCCTCGGATTTTAAGCTGGAAGAACCATTTTAGAGCACTCGGGACTTCAAAGAGAGATCAAATAGTCACCCAACCGCTGATTGGCGCCCCTTTGACCTTCATTGCCAAGGTATACGTGTCCGTATGGGTTTTCGAGCATGCAAGGCCATCAAAGAGATCCAAATTAGGCATCACGAATTTGTGGGGAACAAAGGAGTCCGGGTTCGTTGGTCGGAAAGCGTACTTCTTAGCAAATAATTCAAAGACTGTGCTTTCATTTCCTTGTGTCGTTCTACGAACCAAGCCAAATGAGGGTCTTGTGGTGGAACCATGGCATTCAAACCAGCCGATCGAGCTAGAGAGAGGAGCTACCACCGGCGGCAGCTACAGTGGAGGGAATGGCCGATCCGGGGACATAGGTGAAATCCCGTCCCTGGCCCGAATCACCCCGGAGCTTGAGTAGGACCCCGGGCAAAAGGATAGAACCTCGCGGCTTGTTGTTGATTTTCAACCGGCAAAGAGGGCGAAGGCGCCTTGATGTAGCCGGGTAACTCGGATTTCCTGAGTGAGGCCCATAAGTAGGCTTAAGTGCGGGCCGCCGTCCCCGATTGTTGAATTGCATAGCCGAAGGTGCATGACCAGTGGGGTACTGCGGTCCCGGTGATTCCGATGAAACCGGGATGGAGGCCTGCAACCCATCGAAGCCCGAGTGAGGAATGGATTTGTGAAAGCCGCGTGGAGGAGCGGGCCGAGCTAGCATGGCTATTCCGAGGAAGGGCTTCGATCGTTGCCCTAGACCGCATCGTGGAAGCATTCCAAACCGTTGCTGCGAAGGCCCCGATAGATTGGTTCCAAACCGAGGTGGGATTCCAATTTGCCGTGGTATTCCGAGGTAACCCCAACCATGAGAAGACATTCCGCATCGATTTTGCCCCCGCCGAGGAGCCGTGAACCGATCGGTCACGTTAGGATCGCATGGGTCCAAAGAGTCCGTATTTGGGGTTTGCTGTCCCGCTGAGACGGTCATGAAGGGATCTTGCGAGGCTCAGGCGGTGCCGGGATTGGATATCTTGAACTGGGTCATTGCCAAGGCATTTCAAACCGATGTAACCGAGAAGCTCCCGACCGATTCGTACTCGAACCGCCGAGGCATACCAAACCGCCGTGACATACCGAGCCGACCCCGACCAAGCTTGAGGCATACCATACTGGCCCAAATCGGATCAAGTCAATTTTGTTTCTCCAAACGACCGTCCTGCATCGAACCGTGAATGTATATCAAACCGAGGCCGAAAGGACGGCCGATTCGCGAGCTGAGAAGAGTGGGAGGAAGTGTGGTGGTAGTCCTGTCCGGCCAAGATAGGGATGTGGGATCCTTTTCCTCTTCTACCGTGAAAGTTCCATCGGGCCGAGGGCAATCGTCAAACCAAAATTCCCGACATCTTCCAAGGACGAACATCGAAACCTCATTCGATTGGCACAAGGAGTTTTTATGGACTCAGGTTCCAATATTAGTCATAGAAATATGATGAATTTCTGGTCTTGGTTAAAAATTCCGTCCTCGTCCTTGGACATCAAAAGAATCATCGCACTTGACTAGCCCATGACCAACATGGCGATCAAATCTCATCTTGCTTGGGTGGAGCCTATCAGTGTCCAAGAGATGTATTTGCGAAGTCTTGATTTGGAAGAAGTGACTTGGCAAAGCCTCGGTCTCATGACCGTGAATCCGACATTAATAGTGCATGTTTTGTAGTGCTTCAAAAAAAAAAAAAAAAAATGGGTAAGCAATCGCATCGAACCGATACCGAAACCCCGCAGACTCCAACTCCATCTCGTAGCAAAGCCGAAGAACCAACGTGGACCTCAAGTGTGACCTAAGAAGCTCCCACTCTAATGGCTTCTCAATGGTCCTCCTTACGCGGCAAGAAATTCAATGCAATGCAATTATCATGTAGCAAAAGAGGCAACCCATCCTTCTATATTTACTTTATTATTTTCTTTATTCAATTAGTCAACCGAAAGTAAAAGAAAGACAATTTAGAAATGTATACCGCAGGGGCATATTTTAAAAGTGGGGACGAATCCCCGATTTGTATTATTTGGATGGCCTCATTTGACGAAGGCACAAAAGAACTCGCTTGGGTTTGATTCTTTTGAGAGATCATAAGAATAGAAAGGTTTGTAAAAGTGTATGGAAGCCCCCGCCGACGTAAAATTAGTGTTTAGCTCTATTTTTCCTATAATGTAGAAAAAGAAGACTTGTCGAGACATCTCGAAAACATGTTTTATTCAAAATGATCACAAGATTGCTTAAAACCCTTTATTAATGTTCGGGTTATTCAACCCCTAATCTCGACATGAACAAACATTTTGATTAATCATGAGGAGAAAGTCAAGCGATACCAAGAGTCGAAGTTGGCGAATGGTGAAGAGGGATCGTGTATAGGAGAGGCTATTGGTGAGGCCGGATTTTCTCGGGATTTGAATGTGTTTATGACCAGGACCATTTCACGGTTGCCTACGTTCCCCTCATTGTGAGGAGCTCAGTCGCCGTAGTTCGGGCCTGAACTGTGTTTGGCTTTAGAAAAGGGTATGAACATTTGTGGTACTTTTGGTGAAAAGGCTCGGATAGGAAGTTTGGATGATAAGGTGCGGGCCTTGAGGTGATTCCTTGACAAGTCATTTTGAGCGATTCCGTTGCTTCTTGATCGTCGTCCTTCATCGGGGAGAAAGATTTTGGATGCAAGAAGCTTAAGGGCTTATGATATGTTTTTGCCGTTGCTTTAACCGCTCCTCATTGGCCGATGAACTTCCGTTCTTCGGGCTTTAATTTTGCCCATATGTCAAACCTTCGATCGGCGGTGCTAGGTCCTTGGCCTCATTTTTTTTTTGAAGCTTTTGTTTTTTTTTTTTTTGAAGCTTTTTTTGAAGTCATTGTTTTTTTTTGAAGCTTTTGTTTTTTTTTTTTTGAAGCCTTTTTTTCTTTTTTGAAGCTTTTGTTTTTTTTTTTTTTTTTTTTTTTGAAGCTTTTTTTCTTTTTGAAGCTTTTTTTTTTTTTGAAGCTTTTGTTTTTTTTTTTGAAGCTTTTGTTTTTTTTTGAGCACACTGAGGCGAAGGCAAGCTTCTACTTGCACTTTCTTGATGCGTAGGGGCGGAGAGCAAGCCCCTGTTTTTCGATATGGGTCGATCTCCGTCTTTGAGTGACCTTTTGTTGTCCTTTGATGTTGCCGCCTTCGTTGACTTGATCAAGGTGATGATGGGGATATGTTTTTGGAAAGTGTATGGCTTGATGGAGGCCTTTGTGAGGTGAGGAAAGTGTATAGGGAGGGCATTAGTTGACTTTCTCGCACCAATTAATTAAAATCTTAATCATTTCCGAGAGATTATTTGTTGAGCGATGCGAGTGATCATTTAAAATAAAACCATTTCATTAAATGTAATGTAGGTGTGCAAATAATGTCTCAAGTCTAGCGAGAAAAGAAAAAGACTCTTTTATAGAAAACTTAAGATTAACTACAATGTCGAAGAGGACTTGATTGAACAGAAGAAAGTACTAGAACTCTACGAAGGTTGACTAAAGAGCTGTTTTAATATTAAAGGATGGGTAGCCCCTAGTCTAGCTACTCTTTGTTGTTGGGTTTGCCAAGACGCTTGAGCTTTCCATCTTTCTGTTAACTTCTGATTCCATTACTGCGGACCGAGGCGGTGATCGGTTATGTGCCCATGATGCTGGTGGAAGTGGAGGAATTTGAGGCCATGGAGCAGTGGGGCAAGCACCTGAGTTGTCCAAAGAAACGGGTCGGAAAAGTCACGGGGACGAACTTCTGTCGGCGAGCATATTGGTGGAAGGAAGTGAACTGAGAGGACCTTGAGGGGTATTGGGCTCTGTTTGGGAGGATTCAGCGATGTCTTTGGTTGTTTTTGAGTGAAAGGGGTGATACTAGGCGATTGTGTCTTCGGGCCTTTCTCAAGCTTGAACCTGGCATTAGACAAGTGTGCTGCAGGGCGGAGTTGTCCTATCGGATTCTCTCACTTCGGGCACTTGAATTTTGCACAGCGTAATCATTTCTTTGCCCGGTTCGACATCTTGGGTCAAAGGAGTGCTAGTACTTATCATAAGATCAAGCTTCTCTGCATTTGTTTCACTTGTTCTATCAATATTGCCACATGGGGATCAGGGAACATTCGAGTTCTGGAACTCGCAACAAGACTCTTATCGTGAGAGGAAACACCGCACGGGCTGGTGAAACTGACGGGTGAATTCACTAAGTCCGGTAGATGACAACGGAAAACTTGTGGCATCCGGATTTTCTTTAGCAACTCATGATCGCATTCGGGTGGGTGTAGAGGCTTCGAGAACATAGCCACATAGCTCAAGCGATTATGTGAAGGCTGGAGCATAAGCGCGGTATTCTTTGAAATTGAGAGCAGTGTGATGGAACCCAACTCGTTCGAGGAGCCGAGGGCGATGGAGCCCTAATGGCACGAGTCTTTGGAAAGGGCTGAAGAGGAATTGTCCTTGGCAAGGGATCATATGTGGATGGAGGAGGTATTGGGCGTGGGATGGAGAGTATTGGTTATAGGATGAAGGGGTGAAATCATTTGTTTACGAAGTCTCATCTTCGACCATGACCCAGGAACCATTCGCTTCAAGCATTACACGAACTCTATGGCGGCGGAGAGCATTGATGAGCAGGGTAGGTTGTTCTTCATGAATCTTATGAGCGCTTTCCAAAGCCGGGACTAACTCTTCCTTCCTAATCATCGGATTTCTTGTACCCTTACGCTACGCCAAATCTGCCATCGGATCATTATCATCCCATTTAACCTTGGCGTCGATCGTGAACTTATCGAGGGCGAGAGTTCAAAGCATTTTACCAAATCCGGCTTGCCATGGCCACATGCTTGTTGCGGTTAAACCATCCATTCTCAACATTTGTTGCGACTAAATCATCCGGCTTGTCGAGTCTGTTGAATTCACCCGAGTTTGAATCATAAAACTCAATCATGTTTACATTCGCGTTGTTTGGGAGATGATCATTGGCGGGGTTGAGATCACCGAGGCGCTTGAGTTTGCTCCTTCTTAATCAATCCACTGAATCGCCTTTCTCAAAGGCTGTACGGTTGTCGGTCATATGACCGTGATGCAGGTGGAAAGCACAATGCTTAGTGGTGTCAAAGGGATTTTGGGATCCTTGGTGATAGTTTCTCATGGGTTCGAGGAGACCCCGCTCTAGCAAGCTATTTAAAACTTTGCTTAAGGGAACACCCAAATCCTCGGGATTCGAGATTTGGTCATTGACTTGGTCACCATTGCGAACAGGGTTTGCGGTTTTGGTCCATTGGGGCGCTCAAGCTTGCCGTTTCGATTAACCTTTGAACCGCTCTCTTCAAGACTATGCGGTTGTCGGTCGTGTGGCCATAATGATCATGGAAGGCGCGGTGCTTACTCATGTCGAGAGGTGCATTTGAGCTCCTTGGATGGTAGTCGTTGAGAGGCTCCAAAAGGCCTACCCTTACTAAGCCCTTGAAAATTAAGCCCATGGGCATCCCAAGATCATCAAAACGTTCTCGTTGCCTTAAAGGACCACCATTTCTTGGTTGCTTTTGGGGCCGTCAATTGTACACAATGCCTTCTTTCCTTTACCGGATGTCGGAGCCGTGTTGGAAGGGTAAGGTTTATAGCGGCGAGACATGTTCGGACTCGTAGTCTTTTCCCGTGCACGAACCCTTTTGATGTAATCATCAATGTAATCGTCGAGATTCGACCTTTTGTAAACTTCATTCGTGTCGGATACACAAGATTGATATGGTGAGATGGCCCGAGTCGAGCGATCGTCGATACTCTCGTTGCTAGGCTTTTTCTTGTACCTTCTTAATTGGTTCTACCAATAATCCATTGGACGAGTCAATAGGAACATTAGGATTGCATGACCCCGCCACAAGATTGGCATTAGCAAACGAAACCACGGTAGGAAGTGCTCTGGTGGGAGGAATGACGGTCGAGCATTAAAAGCGTGACCGTAATCTTCCTCATAAGGCCTGGCGGTTGCCGAAGATGAAGATATATGGCTCGTAATGGGTGGATACCGGGGAGCAGTGAGTGCGGATCCGGAAGGCTGCTTGAAAACATGAGGTTTGAGGCATCGTAACGATAGGATTGAATGTGTCTTGACCGCACCGAGGAACATGACTGCAAGGGAAATGTGTATACCGTACTTGATGAGCAGGAGCAGCTTGCGTAGCGGCCGGGTGGAGAATTTGATGAGGAGCATTTGACCTTGTCGGACTTCCCCAACCTGGGAGGGGCGGGTGGGCGGAGCCTGGGGACATTGTGAACACGTAGAGCCCGACGAAGTGGTGATAAAAGCTCGGTGGCCCACGTGATCTTGCAGCATCATGGGGGCCAGTGTGCTGAGAATTGGAGGAAGCAAGCCGGCCCCCTACGAACCATGGAGCATGAGAAACGAATCGTCCCATTCCGAGATGGTGACCCGAGCGACCGATGTGGTGAAGTAGTAAACCGACCCCTTCCAAGCCGATGACCCGAACAGCACCGATGTTGTGAAGTAGTAAACCGACCCCTTCCAAGCCGCGGGGCGAAAGCGAACCGACTCAATCCCGGTGGTGAGACTCGAGAGGCACCGAGGGCGGGTTGACCTAGATCGGACTGTCGAGGAGTATCGAGCAAGAAGGGCCGAGATGTACCGAATCGACCAATTCCCATTGATGACCCGGCCGACCGAGGTTTTGGAGTAGCGAACCGACCCATTCCAAGTCGGTCGAAACCCAAAGGTGGCAGGAGGTGCCGGGGGAAGTTGACCAAGATCGATACGATGAGGCCGAGAGGCAAGCCGAGTGATAGGCTTGGGGATGCTTGGCCCATTAGTAGTTCCACACGAAAGGGGACAGGGGCATTTGATGGTAGTTGGCATGCCCGGGAGGGTAATTAGCTCAATCTTCGCATCAACCGTAAAGGTTCCATTAGGGTGGTGAACAATTGCTAGCCCCGGGTTCTCGATACTTTCCAATAACCGATCGATCTCGAGCCTCTTGATTTTGTCTTATCTGTTCCAACATCCGATTCCACTGCTCGGCATTTTGCGGATTTTCTGGGGTGTGGAGTTGTACGTCCCCACCGTTCTCCTACGAGTTGGTCATTACGAAACTTTGAAAATTTGAAGCGAAGGAGGAAACCGATGAAGTATCTCGACTTCGGAATGACCGAGCCGAACAAACGATGACCCGGGTCTCGATCCAAACTTTGCTTAATGTGGAAGGCACAAAAGGGTGTGGTTCACTCGGAAAGCGAAACAGGTTGGTGTTCGGGCTTAGGGCTCATGCAACATGCAGCTTATTTGTTCTTGTTTACTTAAAACATGTTTTATTAACCTAATCGGTTGGAAAAGATTGCTCTTCTTTTCGCGAACTACTCGATTCTGGATCAGTGGGCCCCGTCACTACGTCTATAAGCCCCTCGTATTCCACTGTATTTCGACCTCCTGTGGTGGACGGCCCGGCGAGGTCCTATAGGGCAAGCGGGTCCCACCGACCGAAAGAAAACGATCCTAGAAGTCCGGCGGGTAATCGAGTCTTAACGAGCATTCGATGTAAATTACGGACAAAGCTGACGTCAAAGTCAAGATCATGTCCGAGGGCTCGACAAAAAGTCGGCATGACTTGGACTGATAAATGTCCACAATTGATCTTGACTTGTCGTCAATTAGGCCGTAATTAGGTATGGAATAATCATTAATCCTTGATGACTCAGTGTCAATGCCGGGAGTCGTGTATAATTTGTGCCGCCGAGCCGAAGTCAAGGCGCCGGTCAATATCTTGGTCAAAGTCCGCGGCGGAAAACCGGTAACTTCGACCGATTAGGGTCCCCGAAAGATATTGAGTCGGTATGCCGACAAAGGCTTGAAAGGAAAGGTCTATACACGGACGGGGCATGACACTGCACTTACTAAAACCAACCGGATCTCGGACAAAGTGTGTCACGGACAAGTGCATGGTCGACACGAGGCTCCATGGGATGTTTGGGTAGTCCTGTGCTCATCCGAGAGGCGTAATAAGACCAAACGGACCGCGACAAGGATTTCCCCGGGTTAGGGACGTAGTGTGCAGTGTACGGTCACGTGCGCGTAGTGTGCAAGCAGTCTATATTCTTTTTCTGAGTAAAATAGAAAAATTTTTTATGTGTCTTAAAAAGGCATGATGCATGATTTTTTTTTGTTGATTTTTTTTTTTTTTGAAATTGTTTTTTTTGAAAATTTTATGAACACATAAACACATAAGCACAAAAATTCCGACAGTTAGGGACATTATTCCGACAGTCAAAATTTTGACTTTTCCGAGGCTGCCAAAAACAAACACGAAAACTGTGCAAAAATCAACACACACACAAAAATGATTTTCAAAGCCGGGACGGAAGCTTGACCCTCAAAAGCTTTTTTTTTTGAAAACGGTGATACCGGTACGTGGGATTGTTAAACCACAATTTATCCCCGACTCGTGTTAGGAGGCGATAACGGGAAGTTTAATGGTTTCCACCAATATACCAAGTATCATTTTTTTTAGAAAAAGCTTAAATCCCCAGCGGAGTCGCCACTGTGATGAATGCCCGATTTTTTTGAAATCAAAACGGAGTCGCCACGCCATTTTTGTTTTAAGGGCCAAAACTTTGAAAAATGCCCGAGATCAGAAATTTAGGTTCGGAGGTCATGTTACGCGTCGGGAAGGACGTTAGTGTGCACCCGGAGCGCCTCGTAAAACGAGTCTTCCAAACATTTGAAATCCTTTTGTGTGTGTGTGTGTGTGTTTTGACCAAAATGAGTTGAAACTGGGAAAAACAAAAATGGGGAACTCTTTATAAGGATTTAAACTGATCCCATGATTTTTTGGGTGATTTTTGGGTTGAGATTTGTAACTCAAAAGATTTTTGGAAGTTGAAAACCATTTCTGCCAAAATGAAAAAAGCAGTTGACCCTTGACTTTGAAATGGACTTTAGGGCTTGAAAACTCCAGAATCTGGGAAAAGTCCGGGAATGAAAAATGTTCAAAACACCTTAAAAAAGGTTTCTTTATAAGAACTTTTCATTTTGGAGATGATTTGAGGGGTCAAAACCTTCTGGAAATCTCATATCTGAAATCTGGATTTCCAGAGACTGATGAACTGACCTTTAAAAGAAAATTTGAAAAAAGGAGTTTTACTCACACAAAAAATAAATTAAAAATGTTTATGGAAAGATCTGGATGTTGTCTACAAAAAGTATTTTGTAGTCAATACCAAATTCCAAGTTTATCTATGTCCAAAAAATTAGACCATGGACTGAGGTCTGAGAAAATTGCTACTGGACAGCAACTTCCCATGAAAGAAAATATGATTTTAAAGGGGGGTTTTGCATCCATGCTTGTCCCCATTTCCCTAGGTTTTGGTTAGTGATCACTTGACATTTTAGTGGTGAATCAACTATACCAAACCATCCTTGGGGTACATTAGGACTAAGCACTTCATTTGCTTGGGAAGGGGATTTTTATCCTTTGAAAATGAGATTTGATGCTTGAAAATGGTTTTTGGGGTTTTGAAAATGAGTTTTCTTTGCAAGAAAGTAAGAGAACTTGAAAATAATTTTGATCTTTGTAGAAGATCATCCATGGAGATGGTCTTCCATGGTGATCCTCTTAGATCTAAAGCAAGAAGATGAAAGAACTACATTTTGTAGTTTGCAAATGCATGCATGGTTGGAGTTTAGGGTAAGGAGAAGGAGGGTTTACCAATCTTCTTTGTGTTCTTGAGTTTTTGGCTTGAGTGTATGAGTGTTTAAGGCTTGAATATGAGAGTGAGTGGATGAGTGTGAGTTGGGAAAGATTGGAGAGAAAAAGGTGACAATTCTTGAAGAATTCTCACTGTTTTCTCTCTATATTTCGCCAAAGGTTCGGTGCAATTGGTGTTGTTGCTCCTTATTTTTGTGACTGGAGGGCTCAATTTATAGCCCTCCTGAAAATGCAAACCTATCCGCGCGGATAAGACCTTGAGCGTGCACTGTTCATTAAATGCAGCTCCAGCTTTGGACAAGAGG
This sequence comes from Adenophora triphylla var. japonica, assembly GCA_022495995.1. Taxonomy (NCBI): domain Eukaryota; kingdom Viridiplantae; phylum Streptophyta; class Magnoliopsida; order Asterales; family Campanulaceae; genus Adenophora; species Adenophora triphylla. Next base: position 139,407 of record JAFEMH010001853.1, on the reverse strand, counting down.
AATATTTCTTTTTGAAATTTCAAATTAACAGCCAGTTTATTGTTCCCAGCCATTTCTATTTGTGGTTTTATTCCTTTTGTTTTACTTTTTGAGATTCTTTTTGAGGTTTAACCTTAAATAACAATGCCCATTTTACCCCCACTTTGTTAGAAAAGTTAGGATTGTTAGGAATTGTTAAAAATGTTATAACTTTCGTTAATTTTCTAACGAAAATACTAACGGCTCAAATTGGAGCACTTACAAAAGGGTAGCACTCCTAGTGATACTCCTGATCAATCCAATGAATGTGGATACTGTCACAAAGCTGGACATATAAAATCAGATTGCTTTTTCCTTCAAAAGAAAATGTCCATTCTTCAAGTGTTGCCTCAAGTGTCGCCAATTTCTCAGGGCAACACTCATGGCAACACTGGTGAACAGAAATCCAGATTTTCAAAAAAGGGTTGGTTACCCAAGGAAAAACTGAAATGCTATGTTGTTTACACAGCTTTAAGGACTAACATTGCAGGAACTTGGTACTTTGATAGTGGTTGTTCACGTCATATGACAGGTACTAAATCATTCCTAACAGAGTACCAACCTATTCAAGGAGGCTCAGTGACTTATGGTGGTGGAGGCAAGAGTGAAATAGTTGGTAAAGGAACACTGGATATTGTTGGTTTTCCTCCTTTGAAAAATGTCTTGCACGTAGATGGTTTACTTGCTAATTTAATTAGCATTAGCCAACTATGTGATGACAATTTGGAGGTAAAATTCAATAAAAATACCTGTGAAGTGTTTGATAACACTAACTTTTGTGTCATGACTGGAATAAGATCAAGTGATAATTGCTATCTGGTTGGTAATAAATCAGTGTGCAATTTGACAAAACTTGATGATATAAGGTTATGGCATCAAAAGTTAGGTCATTCTCATTATAGGAATCTTGAGAAGATTATCAAACATAATGCCGTCAAAGGTGTTCCTAAACTAAACCTCAAAGACACCGTGATGTGTGATGACTGTCAAAAGGGTAAGCAAACTTGTGTTGCTCACAGTGTTGAACAACACAATGAGCAACACTCAGGAACAACACATTGTTTTCAGCTTCTACATATGGACTTGATGGGTCCTATTGAGGTAGAAAGCTTGGGAGGTAAGAAGTATGTTTATGTGATAGTTGATGATTTTTCTAGGTTTACATGGGTGTCTTTCTTAAGAGAAAAATCTGAAACTTTTGATAAATTTACTCACTTAGTCTCTAAAATCAAAAACATGTTTTGTTCTCCTATTTTTCGAATAAGGTCAGATCATGGTAGAGAGTTTGAAAACATCTCCTTTGCTACATTTTGTAGTAAAAAGGGGATACACCATGAATTTTCAGCACCCAAAACACCACAACAAAATGGTGTTGCTGAAAGGAAAAATAGGACTTTAATGGAGATGGCTCGTGTTATGCTAATTGCTAGAAATATTTCTAAAGGTTTTTGGGCCGAAGCATTAAACACAGCTTGTCACACTACGAATAGAGTTTTCTTAAGACCCGGTACTACTATGACACCCTATGAGATTTTAAATGGAAAGAAACCTACGGTTCACTATTTTCACGTATTTGGGTGTTTATGCTATATTTTAAATGACCGGGAATACTTAGGAAAACTAGATTCCAAGAGTGACAAAGCCATCTTTCTGGGCTACTCTCAAAACAGTCATGCTTATCGAGTCTATAATTTGAGGTTAAAAGTGATTCAAGAATCGGTAAATATTGAATTTAACGATTACTTGAGTGCTACAGGAGAACCAGCTGATGATATACCTCTGACCTTGCTGGAAGAAGTCGAACAGAGGGCTGGAACAGAAACTGATTCGGCCAGTGCAGCCACAGATTCAAGTGTTGCCCCGAGTGTTGCCCCTGAAATGGCAACACCTGAGGCAACACAGGAAAACAGAACAGTGGCTGGAAATTCTGAGAGCAGTGACTCAGAAGAAGAAGATGGATTGGTGTACCATCAAGGCAGGAGAGATCCCCCAGCTCGTATTAGAAATTATCATCCCATTACTCAAGTAATTGGTGATGTTAATGAAGGGGTTCGAACAAGAAATAAGGAGCCAGTAGACTACAGAGATATGGTTAGGTATGTGTGTATGTCCTCCACATACTCTCAGGTAAAACACTCCTGTTTCGTTTCCTCTCTTGAACCAAAAAATGTGATTGAGGCCTTAAATGATAAATTCTGGATTCAAGCTATGCAAGAAGAGCTTGAACAATTTACCCGTAACGAGGTTTGGTGTTTAGTTCCACATCCTTTAAATACTAACATTATTGGAATTAAATGGATTTACAAAAACCAATCTGATGAATTGGGTAATATTGTTCGTAATAAAGCTCGTCTTGTGGCTCAAGGCTATACACAAGTGGAAGGAATTGACTTTGACGAGACCTTTGCACCTGTGGCTAGAATTGAGTCAATAAGACTTCTTCTTGCTATAGCCTGCTACCTCAAAATCACATTACACCAAATGGATGTCAAAGCGGCGTTCTTGAATGGGTACTTTGATAAAGAGATCTATGTTGAGCAACCTAAAGGGTTTGAAGACCCATTCCACCCAGACCATGTATACAGACTTGATAAGGCCTTATATGGCTTGAAACAAGCCCCTCGTGTATGGTATGGGCATCTAACAAGTTTCCTTCTTGAATATGGATTTGTTAGAGGAGAAGCCGATAGGACATTATTTATTCTTAGGGAAAATAAAGAGCTTGTCATTGCTCAGATCTATGTTGATGACATAGTTTATGGTTCCACATCTAAAACATGTTTAAAAATTTTTGTGGAAGCTATGACATCAACATTCGAGATGAGCATGATAGGAGAACTTAATTATTTCCTAGGATTGCAGGTGAAACAGTCAAATGATGGAATCTTTATCACTCAGAGCAAGTATGCTAAGAGTCTGGTGAAAAGATTTGGATTGGAGAGTGCCAAGAGTTCTAAGATACCTATGGGATCATCTCTTAAGGTAACCAAAGATCAGGAAGGGGAGAATGTAGACCCAACTCTGTATAGATCCATGATAGGTAGTCTTCTTTATCTTACTGCCAGTCGTCCCGATATTATGTTCAGCGTAGGTGTATGTGCTAGATATCAATCCGCTCCTAAAATTTCTCACCTAAATGCTGTCAAGAAAATCATCAAGTATGTGTCTGGGACAAGTGAATTGGGAATCTGGTTCACCAAAGACACTAATACCAACTTAGTTGGTTTTAGTGACTACGATTGGGCGGGGATATAGATGATAGAAAGAGCACTAGTGGGGGTTGTTTTTCTTGGGTAATAATCTAGTGTCATGGTACGATCGCAAGCAAAACTATGTCTCTCTCTCACCGTTGAATCGAATATGTGGCGTAGGGAGTTGTTGTTCACAACTAATATGGTTGAAACACATGCTTGACGACTATGGTCTTGATAGTAATATCTTGACTATGTATTGTGACAATTTGAGTGCTATAAATATTTCCAAAAACCCTGTACAACACTCACGCACTAAGCACATTGATATCCGCCATCATTTTTTAAGAGATTTAGTAGAAAAGGAATTGATCCAAATAGAGCATATTGATACAAAACATCAACTTGCTGATATTTTGACCAAAGCCTTAGACCATGAGAGATTTTCAAGTTTGAAAAAATCTCTTGGTTTATGCTTTCTATAAATCTATTTGTTTCAAGTGTTGCGTCAGTGTTGCCCGACAACAGCGGCAACACTCTGTATTTGTTGTATATTATTATTTAAAAAAAATTAGTTAGTTTAATCCCAAATGGGGGGCATTTACTGACCTTTTTGTTCTAGTATGTGTATATACTATAGGTTAACATTTTTTTTTATAAAATACCCCTTTGTGCTTAAAGTGACAAAGTCACTTATATTATGTTGATATTGAAAAAAAAAAGGCAAAGTGTGTTAAAATATTCCCAAAGGGAGTATAATGTAGTTGTTTTATACTGAGTATTAGGGACATGGAGTTCGCTACTACAGTGTACCCTACTTGAAAGGTATAAAACTTATTACATATAGCTTTACACGTTTATAAAAAACTCGGGGCACGAAGCTCGCTACTACGATGCTTCCTTGTAAATAAAGAATGTGTAAAGCTTGCTTAAAAATTGCCTATGGAATGACAAGTTATATATGTTAAAAAAAATATCAAGGGGATTTTATTTAAAAATGTTGCCTTGTGTGTCACGCAACATTGCTAGTAACACATTAGTAGATGATACATTATTTTTTTTTATTTCTTATTTTTTTTTTGTTAATTAAATTTTAAATTTCCAAAAGTCTATTTCCTTATATTTAGAGTTTGTGAAATTTAAAAGGTTTTTAGCAAAAATATTTATTATTTGTCTAACTAATTATAATTTAGAAATGTCTATTTTTTAAAATTCATTTCTTTGAATTTTGAAAAATGCAATTTTATGGATATTACTAAATTGTGTTTAGTTATTATACTATTATAAAATTATAAAAAAAAATTAAAAAAAAATTGTTTTTTTTTTAAAAATGGCGGATTAACAGTGTTGAGTTTGTTGGGTTTGTTAGGGATAAAAGGGATTTAATTTGATTTGAACTTGTCAAATCAAATTAAAACCCTTACTATTCACTCATTAAACCCATTCTTCCTAAACCCTCTCTCTCTCATCTTGCCTCTCTCTCTCTCTAGGCGGAAATCAAAACCCTCTCCCCTGTTTTTTCGTCTTCTTCGATCCTCCATGGCCAGTCCCAAAAATACTTCCCAAATTTCTTTCCCCATGGAGATTTCGCCCTTAGCCCCCTCAAGTGTCGCCTCCAATGTCGCCGTTTCCATGGAAATATCCCCTGCGACATTATCGGCCACACCCTCAACCTCACCATCTTTAGACATTGTTGTCTATGATCCATCTAAAATTCCCATTCCTATAAGTCTTCCAGAAACTACCCCCTCCATTGATCTCACCTTCGCCCCTCAAAAGAAAACCAAGAAGAGAAAAGCGGTTGATGTCTCTTTGTCTTTTCGGGGTGGAGTGTGTCGTCAATCTGAGAGGATCAAAACCTTGTTCAGGTCCAAGATACCTTCAAACACGGCTGATGATCCAGTAAATGTGGAGGATAGCTCGAGTTCTTCGCTCAACATTTCATCCGAAGAAAATTCAGATCCAATTTTTAAAGAGACAAAGGAGCCCTCATCATCTTCTGATGAGGATGAAGAAGCTTGGATGGAAGATGAGGAAACCCTTGCTGAAGCTCAGTCCAAGATCGTGAAGAAACAGAAAATTTCTGCCAGTGTCGCCCCAAGTGTTGCCGATCCAATGGCAACACCTGAAGCAACACCTGCTGCCAAGACCAAAGCCCAGTCAAGTTCTCCTTCGTATTCTCCAATTTCATGGCCTGAGGTACACACTCCTACTCCCTCTCAGGATTCAAAGTCAGATTATGAGTCATTTGGTTATTATGAACGTCCATTTCTTTCCGAGGAATTTTATAGTGAATCAAGCTTAGATAAGTTTGTTCAAGATTCTGAGAAGAAAATTCTGAATGAAAGAAATATGTATGTGACTCAATTCAAGGAGTTAGGAGTGTATCAGTTTTTGGAAGATAGAAACTTTTTACCTACGGTTGTGAAAGTGTCCGGTTATATTGAAAGTGTGGTTAGGAATTTTTATGCTCATCTTAGGGAGAATATTGATGATAGGAATACCCCTCATTATGGAAAGATCTTTGTTAGGGGCAATATCTATGATTTTAATCCCTTGATCATCAACAAAGCATTCGGCTTCCCTAATGTCGAAGATGAGAGTTTGGAATTTGATCCGAATGCCTTAGCCACCTTTTTAACTGGAGGGAGAATTACCATTTGGACTGATCATTTCAAGTCTACCCATCTCACTTCTTTGTTTAGCGTGCTTCACAAGATATGTATAAAAAATTGGCTACCTACGGCCAATGAGAACACGGTAACATTTGAGCAAGCTAATTTGTTATACAAACTAGGCAAGAAATAAAGAGTTAACTTTGGGAGACTAGTATTTGCTCACCTAGCTGCATGGGCCAAGAAGAAAAAGACTTCCTCCTTCATTTTCCCTTCCCTTATTTTCAAAGTTCTTATGTACCAAAACCTTAAGCCTAGGAATGTCGATTCTATCTCTGAACAGCCAGTCTATTACAGAATTAGCAAACACTTTACTGAGGGTGATAGGCACAGAGATTTGCCATGGGTTTTAGTTACAGATGCTCCTCCATTGGCTGCCCCTGCTACGAGTGTCGCCCCAAGTGTCGCCCCTGAAACTGGCAACACTTCTGGCAACACTTCTCCTGTAATGGTTGATGCTGCTATGGTACTTAATTTTTTCAATAGTCAGGTGAAGCACATTGACTCAGTAATTCAGGGATGGTTAGATATGCGTACTGACATGATGAAAATGGTGGATTTGATTTCTTTCAAAATAGGGGGAGATCGGCCACCAAGGCGTGATGATGGAGCTGGAGATGGAGCTGGACCTAGTGGTACAGCAGAGGGAGGTGAAGGAGCTGAAAATGCAGGTTGATGGTGGTTGGTTCGAACGGTTCTTGATTTTGGTGGTTTGGTATCAAAAACAATTTTCTTTGTTTTAGTTTGGTTTGTAATGCTTAAACAATTTCAATTTCTGTTTTATTTTTTTTTTGTTTCGGCTGGAATTTTCTTCAAACTTGGGTGGATGTCTTTGTTGAATGGATGGATGGTAGTTTTAAGATTTTAATAATTATTTTGGTTATTAATTTCGTATTAAGGGGGAGATAATTAGAAATTATGTGACTTCATTTGTCTGAAGATTGATGTTGCCACTCGTGTGAGTGTGATACTTTGATGAAAAATATTTTCAAACATTGTCTGAAGATTGATGTTGACACTATTCATCACATGGCATTTTCTTTTTTAGTTAAGTTTGACTAACTGGTTTGTAAAGATCATCACATTGGATTTTGTGAAGAAATCAGTAACTAAGGGGGAGATTGTTAATGTTAAGATCATGTGTTGCCATGAATGTTGTCCCAAGTGTTGCAAACCAGTGTTGCCACTGGTGTTGCCACAAGTGTTGCCATTTGGATTTGGCAACACTAAGATAGTTACTGTATTTTTCACAAATAAAAATGTGGAAATTAATGTTTAAATAACAGGAGTTAGTCTGCTTAAAATGAGCTGGAAAAGAGCATCAGAAACTGCCCAGGCGTTAGTTACGAAGATGAGGAGAAAGTTAACAAATAAACATGTGTTTATTTGTTTAATTAATGGCCAAGCAAAAAGATATTTTATTCAGCTATTCAGGGGGAGAACAAGTCATAGTACAAGGCATCCAGAGCTGAGAGGTACAAGCAAGAGAAGCAAGAGAAGACCTAGTCTCCTACAAATGAGGAGAGTGAGCTAAAATGGAGAAAACAAACTCCAAGCTGTTGTTGATCATTTTGAGTAGGCTTCAAGAATTTGTGGCCTATAAATTGTGCAGTGGATCTTCATTGAAGATCATCCAATTCAGAAAATGCAAATCTGCACAAGAAGTAGAATTCTGCTCTCAAGTGTTGCCATTCAAGTGTCGGCAACACTCAGTCCAACACTCGAGAATTTCATATAGATTTTTATATTTTTGTGAGGTTTTGAGTGTTTATTTTCAGAGAGAATTCGTGTATATGTTGTTCCTTATATCAGGGTTCATTTATCATTAAGGAACTTCTTCGACCTTGTATTGAATTCATATTATTAATAGAAAGGTCTTGCCTTCAAGGCACCCATCAAGTTATATATTTATATAACTTGATAAAAATTATATTCTTGTGTATTGCTTTAATTCTTCCGCTGCAAATTATATTTATTTCTATTGATTTGTGTTTTTTTTCTAAAATTGGTGTATGTGTTGTTGTTAGTGTTGCCAACACTAAAGAAAACACTTGTGAGTTTCGTCTCACCTTGTGAGTTTCACCCCACTTGTTCTAAGCCATAGACATTCTCAGTGGCAATGAAGGGATACTCAGAGAGGTCGAACTTTTATTTAAAGCATAAGGAAAAACAGTGTTTGTTATGAATGCATAATCTTTAGGCATAAGGCCGTCAGACGACTCGAGTGACTCAAACATAAATACAACAGACTCGGGGTCTTTTATTTTCGAAGATAGACTCTAGGAGACGGGGGATTAGCCCAAGCTTCTTAATCCTCTTGTTGGCCGTGGGTCCACATTTGTGAAAGTTACGCCATTTTTGACGCTGCCGCTTGGTCGGCCTGTCTCGAACTGCCTTATCTCTGGGGAGCGTTCAATCCACCCATTGGTGTGCCCCGATGCTGGAAAGGATTGTTGGGGAATAACCATTCTTGGGTTTTCTTTCCTGAATTTCTCAAAGTGGAAGCCCAAGGTTCTGCCTTCACGTCCCTGATCATCGCGGGAATTTTCCGAGGACTTATCCACCATGCGTACCCCGTCATTACTAGGGAAAAGGTTTTCGACTGTGTTGGGACCGCGAGGGCATTCCAACTTTCCCTCTTCGATTAAGCCTTGGACTACATGTTTTAGTATGAAGCAATCGTCGGTCATATGGCTAGGGTAGTTGTGAAAAGCGCACCGCTTGCTCATATCCATGTTCGGGTTAGGAATAGGATTCTTCGGTTGATAATTCTCAAGGGGCTTGAGCATGTTCTGGTTCATCAATTCCTCGAACACTTGGCTTAGTGGCATTCCGAGGTTTTCGAAGTGCTAAAAATGTTGTCATTTATTCCTCGGGGGTGCTTGGTCACGGCTTCTCTGGATTTCATTCTGAATGTAGTGGAATGCCTCGGTAGCCCTTTTTCCTTTGTTTGGGGCAGATGCCGGATTAAGCGGGACTGCCTTGCAGCGGTAGGAAGAAGCATGACTGGCTACCCTTTCCTCCGTGCTCAAAGCTTTTTCAAACTTGGTACCGGCGTTGACCATAGCGTGAAGATCAGGATAGGGGCGGTGGCTGATCAATGTACTCAACGATGGTTTGAGGCAGGAGTGGAAGGTGTTCATCTATTCTTCCTTGGATAGGAGGTCCACTATCTTGCTTAACTTCCAATTCCATCTTTTGTAAAATTCCTCCACCGACTCATCATCTTTCTGCTCAGTGGCCTGCAGGTCATGCCGGTTTGTTTTCCACTTGATGTTAGCACGGTATTTCTCCAGGAAGATATCACTTATTTGCTCTCAGGTGGAACGGTTTTCTGCCTTTACGTTAAGGAACCATCTTAATGTTGTGGATTTGAGAAAATGCTGGAAGTGATCCGCCAGTTGAGGGATTACCCCTTTGACTCTCATACCCAATACATAGGTGTCGATGTGGGTCTTTGGGCATTCGGTCCCATCAAACTTTTCCATCTCCGACATCCTGAATTTTGGAGGAAGAGGAACCACTTTACTCGAATCTGTGGGCATGAGGGAGTCCTTTCGAGAGTTGGCCAGATTGCCTTGCATGTCATTCATCTGTTCGATCAACCAAGCCATGTGAGGGTTAGTAGGCTGAGGCAGGTTGCCATTTTCGGGGATGGAAACTGAAGATGGAGGTGGATTGGCTGATGGGATCACCATTCGTGAGTCTTGGGGAGGTAGTTGAGTGTATACCATCCTGTATCCCTGATTTTTGCAATTGAGGGCGTGATTGCCCGGACCGCTAAGGGTTGTATTTGGGAATTGGGGAAATGTTTCATTAGCCCCAAGTGGCAGACTAGCGGGTGGTAGGTTTGAAATGTCGGGATATCCGCTTGGGATGTCTGTCCCTGGTAAACATTGGGATTTTAGGTCATGGTTGCGAGGCTCGTATATAGTCAAAGTATTGAATCCTGGGGGATACCGAGATACATTGGGATCTGGCGGAGCAGGCCCGTATGTGTGTTGGTGATATTGGCCTTTTGCCGCAGGGCCGAGAAATTGACTGTGCTGAGGCGGGCAGGTCAGAGCTGCTTGACTGATGCCTGAGTGAAGCTTTGATCGGGAGCTGCTTTGCGTTGCTTGGTTCTCGTAGCTTGGCGGAGGTGGGACCTGCTGATAGCTTTGAGGAACCGGGTGAGCCGGTATTTCTTCGTCTTCTATGAGAAGGAAAGTCCCATCAGTTTGGGGAACAACGACGGTTCCACGACGGCGCAGGGTATCTACAATCCAGGTTTGCTGTTCTTCTTGGCGCTTCTTGAGAGTTTCGAAGGCTTGCAGGACCTCCTCCATTGTCTGAAGGTTTCTCAGTGGCGGGGTTCCGTTTCCCTCACTGTTATCTGTTGATTCCGCCATGGGGGAGTAGCGGACTGTTCGGACCACTGAACCGGAAAGGCTGTCGGATCTTGTAAATTCGGACATCGAAAAGGCGGCTCCTGCTACTCTCAACCACTCTCGAGTTATTTGGAGGGGGTGACGGGTAAGGTTTAGACATGGGAAGGCCTTTTTTGGATAAAGGGGGAAAGCTCATGCGACATGCAGTTTCCGGTTTTTTTTTATTTATGCTTTTTTTGTTGTTTTAATTTACTTAAAACGTGTTTTCTCAGAATCCTAAGTTGATTGGAAAAGATTGCTCTTCTTTTTCGCAACTATGCTAGATCCTGGGTCAGTGGAGACCATCTGTGCGGCTATAATCCCTTCGTTTTGCACCTGTATTTCAACATCCCGGGGTGGACAGCCCCGGGCAAGGGTCCTATAGGGCAAGCAGTTTCCACCGGCCTAAAAGAAAAATCCGAACCTAAGGACCGAGCCTGTCATGTTCGTTTTAATGCGTCGGGCATGTGAATAGTGAGCAGAGCCGGCACCTGAGTCAAGATCGAGTCGAGAGTTCGACATGACCTCTCTTTACCTTGCTTGCGCAAAGGATCTGAGACATTAGGCATTGGCTAGGTCATATTGTCATGGCTGACGTATTAAAGGCTTGAAGACATGGTGTCATGTGGGCATGGATGTATATCTAGGACAGAGAATTGTCCGTGTGTAGCTTTGGAAATCAAGACCGGGTCAAGATTTTAGCATGACCTTTCATCGTCTTGCTTGTGCAAGGGATCTTGAGTTTCGAGCTTCGACCCAGAAAATGGCCGGCATGGGATATGTATCCAGACTGCATGACACGGACTGGGTAAAAACCAACCGAGTCTGGACAGAGTGTGACGCAAGCGTGCATGGTTGACACTGGCTAGGATGGGATGTTTGGAATGATCCTGTGCGCGTCCGAAAGGCGTCAGGAAGACCAATTGAACTGCAACTGAGACCACTTCGGGTTGAGGGTTGTAGTGTGCAGTGTACCGAGGCAGCAAGTGTGCGTAGCATGCGATGTACCAAGGCAGCAGTGCAAGTAGTGTGCGGTCACTAAATTCTTTTTTTTTCTGAGTAAACATAAATTTTTGCAGAATTTTTATATGTATGTACACAGATGTATTATGATGCATTTTTTTGTATTTTTATTTTTTTGAATAAAAATTTAAAGCACATGCACACACACACACAACAATTAAAGAAGGGGTAAAATGAAAGTTTGACCCTCATAATTGTTTTAGAAATCTTTTTTTTTTTTGTTTAAAAGTTTATAAAACAAATTTGTCCCCAGAGGAGTCGCCAACTGAAATTACCCGGATCCGGCTCGCGCGCGGGCCCCGGCATCTCACATGTGTCGGGAGGTGTCTCGCTGCGTTTTGTTTGTAGAGTCGCCACGCCATTTTGATTTAGCCCAAAACATTGAAAAAATGCTTAGTTTATAAACTGTTGTTGTGTGATGAGATTTTGAGTTCGGAGGTCAGGTTATGCCTCGGGAAGAGAATAGCAGAGCTCACCCGAGTCGCCTCGTAAAAACGAGTCTTTCGGTATCCCTCTTTCTTTAAAAGTTGTGTGTGTGTGTATGTGCTTTTGAAAATGCATGTTGTATATGATGTCTACATTGTATGCTATGTATTGAAATAGTAATGGAAGGAAGCCTTACCAATGTTGGTTCGTGTCTGTCTTTCGCTTGGGAATAGTGTTTAAGTGTGAATAGTGTTCCGGGACGGACCGGGATTGCTTCAGGGATGTACCGGTGTTTGCGGACAGAGCTTCGGCATGCCTCGAGAGTGTCAGGTGTGTACTCTGGCAGAGGTTCGACGTGCGTCGGGATCGTCGGGATTGTTGACTGGACTCAGGCAGAAGTTCGGCGTGCCTCGGGATCGTCGGTTGTGCTCGTGCCCTATTGGTGTTAACATTGTTGTTGCTGTTATGACCCTTCACCCACTCGGCCAGCTCGCCGTTGTTGATTCTCTGTTGAATGATATTTTTTCAGCTGGAAGCAATCCTAAGTATTGTGAGCGTGATCGTTGTGTTAGTCACAAAACTTAGCTCTGTTCCTCTCATTTGGCCTTCGGCCCATCAGGGGAGGAGGAGGAACTTCCATAGCTTTTAAGATCGCTGCCCGCGATGCGATCAGGGGAGTATACACTGTTTCATCCGCTAACCTTCTGAGTTTGTTAGTGTTGCGGTTTCTATTTTTCCCCTAGCCGTGACCGTGGCTGGATCTTTGGGCGACCTCTTGCACATGGTCAATTCTTTCTTTAGCCGGCCTACGGGAAGCCAATTCAATGGGCTCTTATGCGGAGGCGATAGCAGAGGCTCTCTCATACATTTCTTCCACATTCTTGGGCATGTACGAGGCAAAGTTCATTTTCAAGAAACTGGAGGACAGACTGCCCTCAAAGAAGAGCTGAATATCGCTCTCGGACAGGTCTACAATCTTCTCGAACATCTTTCTGAACCGAGTGATGTAGGATTTGGTGGTTTCTGTGGTGCCCTGCGGAAATTACCCGATCCGGCGGACTCCTGATGCGCGTCGGACTGCTTTACTCTTTCGAGAGGTGAAAAGTGTTTAAAAGATTGGACGAATAAATTTCTTTGAAAAGAGAGTTGCCACGCCGTTTTGTGAGCCCAAAACATTGACAAAAGGCTTTTGATGTGAGATTTTGAGTTCGGAGGTCACGTTACGCCTCGTGAAGAGATTTTTGTGCTCACCCAAAATGCCTCATGCCCATGAGACTTTCTAAATCTTTTTTTGAAAGTTATGTGTGTGTGTGTTCAAAATCAAGTGGCCTCGTAGTCTAAAAAGAAAAGGAAAACTGTGCAGTTTTTTAGAAGAACTGTCTATTTTGATAAAAGGGGGGTTTAAAACAAATTTGAAACTAAAGAAAACTGGAAACTGAACAAATGTCAAAGGCTTCAAGCTGATCCGTACGGGTCAATGCCTCATTACAAGGAGGTCCGTACGGATTGGTGTATGCAGTAAACTGTTTTTTTTTATCTTATTTAATTCTTAATGTTACATCAATTAGACTTGAGGAGGAAATGTTGCAGCTTCTAGATTGTCCAGAAAAGTGGCCATAAAACCAAAAAAGAGGGAAATGTCAAAGTCTTAGGGTTGTACAACAATGGTGGTTTCAAGCTGTTCTTGAGAAACAACAATAGAGATTGTTTGCCCCAAGTAAAGAAATGAGAAGTCTTTTGAAGGTTTAGACTTGAAATTTGTCACCTTTTAAGAAGAAAATGAAATAAATGGAGCTACATCATTTGTAACCATAATCCCTAGAACCACATCTTTGACATGAGTTATGAGTTCATCCGTAGTGATCAGGGTTACTTGTATCATTGTAACTAAAAATAGAAAATGGATCAAAAGATAATCTTAGGAAGTAAACTACATTTGAAAATAAATAAAGGAAAGACAATGCATGTAATATGAAGAAACCACTATCACCATTAGACCTCCATTCTTAAGCATATTGTGTATGGAAAATATGGTAGGATCATTTAGATGGTTTTACTCTACAATGTAAAAAACAAGTAAAGATTACATTACAAATGATATATTTAACAACAATGATTAATTCATAATATATTAAAAGACTTGGAAGTGAAAGATTAAAGTATTATTTAGGGTTTGGAATGAGATCTCACCAATATTGGTTCTTTTCTATCTTACTAGGGTTTGATTTTGTGTGAAAATTATGTGATTTGAATAGGGTGATTAAAAAGGAGAGAAATCTGCTCTCACTTAGGCAGAATGTCCCCTAATGCTCACTCTTCTCAGATTTTCTTGCCTTGTGAGGCTTTGTGGTCTGGGAAAAGTATGTGATTTGCTTAGGGTGATTAAAAAGGAGAGAATTCTTCTCTCACTTAGCCTGAATGTCCCCTAATGCTTACTCTTCTCATATTTTCTTGCCTTGTGTGGCTTTGTGGTGTTGTTGGATGTGTTTTTTCTATCCCAAATGAAGGAGCAAGAGGCCTGTATTTATAGCCTCTGGAAAATGGCAAAGAGGTTCGCACGGCACACTCTTCTTTTTGCAGGGAGGTCCGTGCGGACCAAGGTGCATTGTCAGTACTTTTTGGTCGATTTGACCACACGGGACTTTGTGATTTACGGATAAATGAACTCTCGGTGTCCTTCCCGCATGCTCGGATGGAAAGCGTTCTGGAATAGGGTACTTACAGAAGCCCCTCGACGGTGTCACTTACGAAGGAAGTGGGGTCATCGATAAAAATAAGAATCCCGATCTGGATCGCTCGTCGGGAGGGAGAGATAAACGATCGAGTTGGTCGGACGGCTGAACCCTTTGATAGGAATCCTATGTATCCTGAGTGAGAATCAAGACTAATCGTAGTTCGAGTATAAGGGCAATTTGGAGGGGCCTCTACCTGTGGGGAATGATTTGGAGGTATTCTTTCTGAATGAGACTATTTGGAGTGGTCTAAACCTGAGATTGAGGATGATTTGTTTTGACGAGATTCAATGGTCTCGGGGTGTTAGTGATTTATTTGGTTGGAGAGACTCGAGTTTACGATGACTGCGGGGGAAAAGGATTCGGGATTACGATGATGGCCTAGGAAAGGTTTGGGCTTATGATGATGGCCGAAGATAGGTTCGGGCTTACGATGACGGTCGAGGAAAGGTTTGGGCTTACGATGATGGCCGAAGAAAGGTTTGGGCTTACGATGACGACCGAAGAAAGGTTCGGGCTTACGATAAGAGCCAAGGAAAAGTTCAGGCTTACGATGACGGCCGAAGATAGGTTCGAGCTTACAGTGACGGTCGAAGATAGGTTCAGGCTTACGATGATGGACGAAGATAGGTTCGAGCTTACGATGACGGGCGAATAAAGGTTGGGGACTAAAGTGCATGAATTTGCAGGGGATGGTTTTTGGACAGCCAAGGGCAAAGATTATAGGGGCAAGAAGGTCAATTGCCTGAAGCTTTCAAGGAGGTCCGTGTGGCTTCACCACAATTTTACAAGGTGGTCCATACAAATCTAAGAGGAAAACTGGTGTTTTTAAACGGATTCAAGCTGAAGATGTCGCCATTTTACCCAAAATTTCATGTTTCTGCCGCGGGAGAGAGAGAGAAGTAGAAATCACCATTGTTCGAGCCAAGTTTCTCCAAAAATCTCCTCCCTTTTGCTAAACTTTCATCATGGCTAAGGAAATTAGGCAAGTTCGTCACCAAAGGAGCCAAGAAGCTCTTGAGAGGAGGTTGGATTTACAAAGGAATTTCTCAAATTACAAGCCTTCTACGATCAATCCTAACGAGTTATATCAGGATGTGCACAAACACAACTCGAAGGGGAAGACTAAAATGGAGGTAAGAACCCAAATTTTGTCTTTGTTTTTGGCTTTGAAGGTTAACATGTTAGAAATATGGCTTGGTTTTTGCCATTTTGGGGATTTTGTTCTTGCCATGATAGTGTTGTGAAATTGATGATGGGTTATTGAAATTGAATGTATATGGATTATGGGTATGTAATTTTTACTATTAAAAAATATGGAGTTTAAGTTTGATTTGTGAAAATAAAGTGTGTCTCCTTTGATATGGTGTATTACATGCTTGAATGGTTTGTAACCTAGGGTGTTTTGATGGTGTATTTTTGTATGCAATGTGAAACATGAGTATATGGAACTTTGTTTTGTGAGTGTCGGGAAAATTGTTGGAATGAGCTTTTGAGATAAAATGTGTCGTGGGGGAATGGGTCTTTTTTGACATAAAAGTGCCGTGTAGGAGCGAGCTTTTGAAATAAAATGTGTCATGTGGGAACGGGCTTTTGAAATAAAATGTGTCGTGTGGGAACGGGCTTTTGAAATAAAACGTGAATGATATGTGTCATTCTTTGTTTAATATTGCTAATTCTTACATCAGAGTTTATTGACATACCTTTGTTGTGTTTACCTGCAGGATGAGGCGCCTTTTTCGGGAAAGGACAAGAAGATGAAGACGCGGGGGTCTATTGAGACCGTGGTAGATGTTTGGAGGAGTATGCCAGATAACTCCTGGGATGGGAGACCTAGTCCTCGGAGACTAGTTATTGACTCAAGGCTGAACGTGTTTGTGGAGAATTTAGCTTGAGTAGCCTCGACCAAGAAGAATAAGGGCATTTTTCTAGCTTTGTCTGAGTTTTGGTGGGATACCACGCATTCATTCCATCTTGATTGGGGGAGGTGATGGTGACTCCCACAGATTATGCGGCCATCACCAGTCTTTCCTTTAAGGGGGAATCGGTGAAGTGGAGGGATCATATGTCTGATGAGAGTTTGATTGAGCTGCTGGGATTTAAGCCTAAGCCTCTTAAGGGTTTGGGCATGTTGCATTCTGATGTCTAGGCGAAGATCTCGGTCAACATTGGGAGGTATCAATGGGATCCCAAAGGAGTGTCTGGGGAGCAGCTGACTCGTTCATTTTTGTGGATTGCCCTTTCTTTGACCCTGTTCTCGAACCATGCTACTACGGCTCTTTTTTCCTTTTCTTGAGTCCTTTGTGGATTTAGACTGGGTTTGCGACATCTCCTGGGGAGAGGCAGGCTTGGCTAGCTTTACTTTGCCATGGACAAGTTTAGCAGGGGCGCGGCCAGCTCCTTGGGATGTTTCGAGTTTTCTTTGGAGGTATGATATTATTTCTTTGTAGCTTTGTGTTGTTATCATTCCTTTCCTTTTCTGAGTCGCTATCTGTTTTTTCGTGGCAGGTGTGGTGCTATGAGGTCTTTCAGTGCCATGAGTGAGACCGTCATGATGAGGTTTTGCTAGGGTACCCTGCCATGCTTTGTTGTACACGGCCTTGGAGGAAGAGGAGGGGTAGTAGAGGGAAGATCACGCTCAACTATGATGACGTGAAGAGGCACCTGGAGAAGGATAACCCGGAGGGCTTCCAGCTGTATCCTTGGTCTCGATATGACGCGGATGATCTAGGTGACTCACCCTGGGTGACGAGGAAGAGGAGGCTCCTGCGGGGCCTCACTTGTGATGTGATATATTTGGGAGAGAGAGTTTTCTGGCAGCATGGTGATGGTGCTGCTCCTCGTGCTCCGAGGGATTTTCCAGTTCATATGTTGAGCTCTTCCGAGATGAGATTCTTTGATATAGAGAAATATTGGGCTGGGGTGGACGCCGCGGATTATGTCTTGGATAGTGAGGAGTATAGGGCTTTTGTGAGGAGGAATCTGAGGATGCCGCAGGTTTTCGTGCCCATCCCATAGCAGGTTCCTCCCGCTTACCGGGTTGATTCGGATGCTTTTGTGAGTGTTATTCTGTCTTTTAGCATCTCAATTTTGTTTTATGTTTAGTCTCTCTCCCTTTTGTGACTATTGTTTCTTTGTCATACAGATCTCGGGGAGGACTGTGGACTTGATCACCTGACAATATCTGGGGATAAAGGCTTTCGCGAAAATGCTTATACGGGGAATGTCTTGTGGGTCGTCAAGAGGTACAGCGGTTCATGAGCCCATGTCTTCGAGGAGATCGGTGGACACTCCTTTTCCTAGCGCAGACACGCATCCACAGCCTACCTCTCAGCTTGATGTACAGACCCAGTGGAGGTACAGTTATGATGGGAGCTTCTTCTAGGAGGGCCGAGGTGCGCGACCATTTTCGCAATTTTTTCCTCAGTTCAGTGCACAGGCCGAGGGCTCGTCTTCCTTTCCCTTCTTCGACCCCTTTTTCGGTCTTACTCCCTCAGATTTCATGGAGTATTCGATTGAGGAGGGTGCTGAGTTTTCATATTATGATAAGGTGGCTGGAGGGGGCGCTGAGATGCGGGAGTCTTCACCGGGCGGTGCTGCTGATGACTTAGAGTAGGACTTTTCTTTTTTCTTTTTGTATGTTAGTGAGGATAGCAACAAAACATTTGTATTTTTAAGCACAATTTATTCACATGTAATGAGCTCTTTTTTGTAATAACTTAGGAGTTATTTCTACTTTTTTTATGTTGTGTGCATGTCGCATGAGCTTGAAATGCTTTATTTATGGTATATGGGGGCTGAAACAGCTTTGGCAGGCTTTTTGAGCTGTTGGGGTGCAAAATCCCGCTGCTGGCAGCAACTGTTTGTTGCTGCAGATTTTTTTTTGCTGGGGAACAAAGTGGTCCGTATGGATCTTCCTTGCATGCAAGGAGGTCCGTACGGATTTTTGTTGACTTTTCAGTCATGAAATAAATTTTGAAACAAATCTGAGGCAAAATGCAAGATCAAACCCATTTGGTCCCTTAGAGAGTTATCACTGGATTGGGAGTTGTTACGGGAAGGATTTTTAGGGAAGGATCTCACAAAAAGAGAACGAGATGTAAAGTCTCGAGAGAGAATCTCACAAAGAGTTAACGGGAAGGAATCTCATGAGGATATAACGAGATGCGAGTTCTCGAGAGGGAATCTCAGGAAGAGATAACGGAAAGATCTCACGAGTAGATAACGAGATGCGAAATCTCATGAGGGAATCTCACGAAAAGATGGCAGAAAGATCTCACTAGGAGATAACGAGATGCGAAATCTCAGGAGGAAATCTCACGAAGAGATGGCGGAAAGATCTCACTAGGAGATAAAGAGATGCGAAATCTCAGGAGGGAATCTCACGAAGAGATAACGGAAAGATCTCACGAGTAGATAACGAGATGCGATATCTCAGGAGTGAATCTCACGAAGAGATGGTGGAAATATCTCACTAGGAGATAATGAGATGCGAAATCTCAGGAAAGAATCTCACGATGAGATGTTTAAAGCCAGAAAGAGCGATTTTCGTGAAATACTGATCTCTTTTGAAGGGTCAAACCAAAGAATAAAGTTAGGTAATTGATTGCAACTTATATTTAAAAGTCTTTGATTAGGCTTTGAGTTTGTTCGCATTTTGTCCGATCGCGTTGGTTCACCATGTCTTTGGAAAGAGTTGAGAAGGTTAAGCACTGGCTCGAGTTGATTGTGATTTGACGAAGCCCCGATTCGAAGAAATAATTTGACGAAGCTCCGGGATCCTTTTCTAAACAAAGCCCCAGTATGAAGAAGTGTATTGGCGAAGCCCTAGCTTGAAGAAAATGACTTGGAAGCCCATTTTTAAAGAAGTGTTTTGACTTTGAGTCCAAAATGATCGGTACAGCCCCCAGTCTGTTTGGTCATTCGAGGAAATCCTGAAGTGTAGCCAACCGGGCCCCGATCCAAGTTGAACCTTATCTGGCCTGACAAGGCAACCGTCCTTGATTTTTTTTAATCAATCAGTCAACCAATATGTAAAGGAAATGACTTGTAATGTATATTCGCAATGGCGTATATTTTTTTTGAAAGGTGGGAACGAGTCCCTTTTGTGTGAATGCCTTATTTGATGTAGGCACAAAAAACATGCTTTTGGGTTTGACTCTTTTGAGAGAGTATAAGCGCAGAAAGGATTGTAAAAGTGTATGAAAGACCTTGCTGACAGAAAATCAGTGTTTAGCTCTATTTTTCCTATTTTGTAGAAAAAGAAGACTTGTCGAGACATATGAAAACTTCTTCTATTCACAATGAATGCAAGATTGATTAAAACCCTTTACTGATGTTCGGGTTATTCAACAATTAACCTCGATAAGATGAATTTTTTTGATTAATTACGAGGAGAAAGTCAATCGATATCAAGGATCGAATTTTGTCAGGTGTGAAAGAAGGTTTGTGTATAGGAGAGGTAATTGTGAGACCGGGTTTACGGATTTGCACATGCTTATGATTGGACCATTTCTGGTTGCCTACATTCCTTAAGGTAAGGAGCTCAGGTTGCCGTAGTTCAAGGCCGAATGTTCTTGGATTTAGGGCAAGAATATGAATATTTGTGGTTCCTTTGATGAAAAGGCTTGGACGAAAGGTTGGATGATGAGGCACATGCCTTGAGACGATTCCTTGATAAGTCGCATTTGACGGTTACTTCATTGATTCCTTTGCTTGTTGATCGTTGCTCTCGCAGAAAGAGAAAGAATTTGAATATAGCTCAATGACTTATGATACGCTCTCGCCTTTGCCTAAACTGCTCTAATGGTTTTGACAACTTCTATTGTTCGAGCTTTAAATTCGTCCATTTGTTAAACTTATGACTAGCGGTGCTAGCTCCTTGGCTTCATTTTTGGCCCTGCTTAAACTCATTTGATACGCATAAGGGGGAAGGAAAGCCCCTAGCTTATTGTCGACATGAGGAAAATCATTTGATGCTGAGTAACCTTTTGTTATTCCATGATGTCGTCGCCGTTACTGACTTAGTCAAGGTGATGGTAGGGATATGATTTGGAAAGTGTATGGCTTGATGGAGGCCTTTGTGTGGGGTATGGTAAGGTGTATGGGGAGCTATCGGTCGACTTTCTCACACCAATTAATTAGAACATTAATCATTTGGGGAATTATTTTTTTAGCAATGCAAGTGATCATACAGAACAAAACTATTTCATTAAATGTAATGTGGGGGTGCAAAATAATGTCTCAAGTCTAGCAAGAAACGAAAAAAGACTCATATATAGACAATTAAAGATTTAACTACAATGTCCGATGAGGACTTGATTGATTGTGAAAAGTACTAGAACCTACAAAGTTTGACTATATGACTCTTTCTTTTTTAGCCCCTAGCCTAGCAGACCGTCGTGAAGAATTCGTCTTTGTTGGGGGAGAACTAGACCCGAGGGTACTTACGCTGTATCAAGTGATGACACTTGGACCATCATCAAAGTTTTTAAACTTGTCAATTTGTCCACTCGTGAAAGAGCCCCAATATATCTGAGAGGGAGCACCTAAAGGCGGATCCGACGTGAACTTTTGGACCAATGCTCAATCAATGTTACTTGATGAATTAAACCCATCCCAAACAGTTAAAGCCATCTGTTGCAGCTGATCAGAAAGTTGTCACTCATTATCCAAATGACACTCTTCTTGTTGTTCGAGCGTGGCTTGCATTTCTCGGCGATGATGCTCCTCTTGGGCCACGAGCTTCTTTGTCAAATAATCGAGGGTCACCAGAGACATGGCGTGTGATTGACGATTGACAAATTTTAAAAGAAATTTAAAGGCATTTCATGAAGTTAAAGTCGTGATCAATTTACAAAGCTCATTTCTTTATTTGACCAAAATCAGAATAATGGTTGAGGATGGAGATGGAACACAACGACTAAGGATCCGAATGAGGGTATTCCATTTGTCAAAGAGGTATGACCTCTTTGAGGTTGAGGAAAGGACGTGGCCAATTTTGGCACAAAGTAGGAGATGGCCCATTTAAGTCGAGGGAAATTGGACTGTGAAAAGTCGGGATTGGGAATTGGACCGTGAGAGGTCGAGATCGAAAATTGGACCGTGAAAGGTCGTGATCAGAGAATGGACCGTGAAAGTTCGATATTTGAGATTGGACCGTGAAAGGTCGAGATTTGAGTTCAGACCGTGAAATGTCGGGATCAAAAATTGGACTGTGAAAGGTCGAGATTTGAGTTTAGACCGTGAAAGGTCAAGATTTGAGTTCAGACCGTGAAAGGTAGGGATAAAAATTAGACCGTGAAAAGTTGAGATTTGAGTTTAGATCGTGAAAGGTCAAGAGAGGGAGTTGGAGATTGTATCGTGAAAGGTCGAGATCGGAGATCGCACCGTGAAAGGTCGGGATTGAGAATTGGAACGTGAAATGTCGAGATTTGAGTTTAGACCGTGTAAGGTTGGGATCGAAAATTGGACTGTGAAAGGTCGATATTAAAGATTGGACCGTGAAAGATCGAGAGTAAAGATTGGACCGTGAAAGGTCGATATTTAAGTTTAGACCATGAAAGTTCGGGATCGAAAATTAGACCATGAAAGGTCGAGATTTGAGTTTAGACCGTGAAAGTTCAAGATTTTAGTTCAGACCGTGAAAGGTCAGGATCGAAAATTGGACCGTGAAAGGTCGAGATTTGAGTTTAGATCGTGAAAGGTCGAAATTTGAGTTTAGACCGTGAAAGGTCGGGATCAAAAATTGGACCGTGAAAGGTCGAGATTTGAGTTTAGACCGTGAAAGGTCAAGAGAGGGAGTTGGAGATTGGACCGTGAAAGGTCGAGATCGGAGATCGGACCGTGAAAGGTCGAGATTTGAGTTTAGACCGTTAAAGGTCGGGATCGAAAATTGGATCGTGAAAGATCGATATTAAAGATTGAACCGTGAAAGGTTGAGATTAAAGATTCCAGAAATGGGACCATGCAATTGTTATTTTATTAACTATTCATGTTTACTTAAAACATGTCTTCTCAGAATCCTAAATGGTTGGAAAAGACTGCTCTTCTTTTTTGCAACTATTCTAGATCCTGGGTCAGTGGAATCCATCACTACGTATATAGGCCCTTCATTTTTTACCTGTACTTCAACCTCCCAGGGCAGACAACCCTGAGTGAAGGTCCTATAGGGCAAGCAATTTCCATCAACCGAAAAGAGAAACGAACTTAAGGACCGAGCCTATCTTATGAGTTTCAATGTTTCTTCCATGTGAATTGCGAACAAAGCCAATATCTCTAAGTCAAGATCGGGTTAAAGTTTGGCATGACCTTCCTTTGTCTTGCTTTTGCAAGGGATTTTCGACTTTTAGATTTGACTGGGTCGTATTTGTCATGGGTGGCGCATTAAAGACTCGATGACATGGTATCACCTTGGGCTTTGACGTATATCCGATATAGGTCAGTGTCTAAGTTAACACTAGAAATCAATATCGGATCAATAGATGACCTTGCCGAGCTTGCTTTCGCAAGGGACCTTGTCTTTTAGGTTTTGACTCAAAAAACGATCGATATGGGATATACATTTAAGCTTCAGGACACGGATTGGGTCAAAAAACCAATCAAGAGAGGCATAGGAACACCTTTCGAGCTGCAACTGAGACCGCCCCGGGTTCAGGGTTGTAGTGTGCAAGTTCATAGTAAGAGTGCACGTAGTGTGCGGTAAATAAAATTCCCTTTTGAGTCAAAATAGAAGCTTGCAAAATGTGTCTTAAATACATGGATATGTACACAAACATTTTTATGAGTAAAAGGAGAAAAATGCTCAAAATATTTTATGAACAGGGTAAAAAAACAAGAGCATTTTATGGGCAAGATATGCACAACAGAAAGAGATATTTCAAAGAGCAAGATATATACGAGGCACATTTTTTTTAGAATAAGCAAAAGAAAAAAAAGCAAAGAAAAGTAACACACAAACACAACAATCAAAGAAAGGGTAAACGAAAGTTTGACCCGCGCAATGTTCTAAATACTCTTTTTTTTAAGAAGTTTTAAAACAAAGACATTTCCCAGCAGAGTCGCCAACTAAAATTAGCAGATCCGGCGACGCTGATGCGCGTCGGACTGCTTTCCTCGTTCAAGAGGTGAAAAGTGTTTTAAAGATTGGACGGATGAATTTCTTTGAAAAAAGAGTCGCCACGCCGTTTTGTGAGGCCAAAACATTGACAAAAGGCTTTTGATGTGAGATTTTGAGTTCGGAGGTCACATTACACAGCGGGAAGAGATTTTTGTTCTTACCCGAAATGCCTCATGCCCATGAGAATTTCTTAACCTTTTTTTTAAGTTGTGTTTGTGTATGTGTGTGTGTGTGTTCAAAATCAAGTGGCTTCGTATTATAAAAACAAAAGGAAAATTGTGCAGATTTTTAGAAGAAATTGTCTACTTTAATAAAAAAGGGGTTTAAAACAAATCTAAAACTAAAGAAAACTGGAAACTGAACAAATGTTACATGCTTCAAGCTGATCCGTACGGATCAATGCCTCATTACAAGGAGGTCCGTACGGATTGGTGTATGCAGTAAACTGTTTTTTTTTTTTTTATATCATTTAATTCTTGATTTTCCATCGATTAGACTTGAGCATGAAAGGTGGCAGCTTCTGGATTGTCTAGAAAAGTGACCATAAAACCAAAAAAAAGAGAAATGTCCAATATTAGGGTTGTCATCTCCAAGTTTTAAGGTTGTACAACAATGGTGATTTCAATCTTTTCTTGAGAAACAAAAATGAAGATTGTTTGTCCCAAGTAAAGAAATGAGAAGTATTTTGAAGGTTTAAACTTGACATTTGGCACCTTTTGAGGAGAAAATGAAAGAAATGGAGCTATATCAACATTTGTAACCATAATTCCTATAACCACATCTTTAACATGAGTGATGAGTTCATCCTTGGTGATCAGGGTTACTTGTATCATTATAACTAAGAATAGAAAATGGATCAAAAGATAATCTTAGGAAGTAAACTAGATTTGAAAATAAATAAAGGAAAGACAATGCATGGAATATGAACAAACTATCACCATAAGAACTCCATTCTTAAGCACATTGTGCACGGAAAATCTTGTAGGATCATTTAGATTGTTTGGATCTAAAATGTACAAAACAAGTAAAGATTACATTACAAATGATATATTTAACAACAATGATCATAATATATTAAAAGACTTGGAAGTGAAAGATTAAAGTATTATTTAGGGTTTGTAAGGAGATCTCACCAATATTGGTTCTTTTCTATCTTACTAGGGTTTGATTTTGTGAAAAAAGTATGTGATTTGTTTAGGGTGATTAAGAAGGAGAGAATTCTGTTCTCAATTATGTAGAATGTCCCCTAATGCTCACTCTTCTCATATTTTCTTGCCTTGTGTGGCTTTTGTGGTGTGGGAAAAGCATGTGATTTGCTTAGGGTGATTAAGAAGGAGAGAATTCTGCTCTCAATTAGGCAGAATGTTCCCTAATGCTCAATCATATCAGATTTTTATGCCTTATGTGATACAGTATCATGGCAGCAATGGCAGCAACAGAAAACAGAGGCGAGTATTCTGAGCTGAGCTTGAGGCGGGCGCCTCAAGCAAGCCCAGGCGTGGGCCCCGGCGGTAGACGGAAAGAGCTCCAGCAATTCAGAAAACAGGCCTGCGGTTTGGGCTTAGGGTTGCTGAGTATTTGCTTTAAATATTTGTTTTATTTGAATTATTAATTTAGGGCCTTTTGGTCTTTTGTCATTCTAATGTGTTTTAGGGTTTGATAGGATTCTAGAATATTCTTAGATTAGTATTTAAACAATGTTAGGGTTATGTTTCTTGGGAGACTTTTGATTTTATGAAATAGAAAAATAAAAGCTTTAGCTTTCGAAATTGATTCTTGTCATTATTCGTTCGGTCATTCTATTCTCTTAGCCTCCGTTTGCTATCATTTGGTATCAGAGCTCCGGTTCGTATATCAATGGCTGAACGAGTAAGCGTGGTTCGTGGTGGACGTAGTAGTCGATGGAGCAGCCGTGCAGCGGAGCCCCAAGAAGATGACCATCAGTACAGACGACGCCGTCGCAATATCGAGATAGAGGAGGTACGAAGACGGATTCAAATACTCCAGATCCGCTTGGATCGCAGAGAAAAACTTCTAGCGATGAGGGGTTCAGATCCGGTTGTTCCAGTCGAGGAAAAGGATTACTATCAAGAGAGGATGGATTTCCTCGGCCAAAATCATGGATTTCATGATAGGTATGAAGCTAACCATTCGAGGAATGACGATATAAGGATCGAAGTTCCGGAAATCGAAGGTAAGGCCATTCCTAATGATTCCTTTGATTCTTGGGTAGATACCATTGGGTGTCAAGAGGTTGTTTTTGTCGAATCTTCAAGTGAGGAAAATCTTGTTGATTGGTCAAAACCTCCTCTGTTTGATTCAAATCCTGGAGATTTGATTGATTAGGGGATTGATACCGTTGAGTTTAAAGAGGGGTTTGTTATCGAATCTTCAAGTCATGAGAAACTTGTTGATTGGTCACAACCACCTATTTATGATGATTATAATTGTGGTATTTCGAAGACAGATGATCATATTAGTACGGAGATTGAACATTCTGAACCTATTGTTAATGTCTCTGTGAACCCTGAATATCAACCACCTGTCCCAAGCGGTGTTCTTTCAGTTGAAAACCAATTGAGGTGGGACTTTGAAATTAGTCCTCCTTATAAAGACCCCTTTGATGTTGATTGTGCAAATCGTTCGGCTCCTTGGTTCGTCAAGAGATTGATCATTGAACATTTCGTCTCAACACAATGGAGCAATTGGATGGATGTTGTAACGAAGGCATTGAAGTTTAGAGTTCGTCAAGGGTACATAATTCATTTTGCAAATAGAGTTCGAATCTCCCGGGTTATCGTAGTATTCCTATCGAGGGTATTGACTCGAGGACGAGTCATTTCTAAGGAGGGGAGAATGATACAGTATCATGGCAGCAATGGCAGCAACAAAAAACAGAGGCGAGTATTCTGAGCTGAGCTTGAGGCGGGCGCCTCAAGCAAGCCCAGGCGGGCGCCCCGGCGGCAGACGGAAAGAGCTCCAGCAATTCAGAAAACAGGCCTGCGGTTTGGGCTTAGGGTTGCTGAGTATTTGCTTTAAATATTTATTTTATTTGAATTATTAATTTAGGGCCTTATAGTCTTTTATCATTCTAATGTGTTTTAGGGTTTGATAGGATTCTAGAATATACTTAGATTAGTATTTAAACAATGTTAGGGTTATGTTTTGTGGGAGACTTTTGATTTTATGAAATAGAAAAAGAAAAGCTTTAACTTTCGAAATTGATTCTTGTCATTATTCGTTAGGTCATTCTATTTTCTTAGCCTATTCGGTATCATTATGTGGCTTTGTGGTGTTGTTGGATGTTTTTTTATGTCCCGAATGAAGGAGTAAAAGGCATGTATTTATAGGCTATGGAAAATGGAAAAGAGGTTCGCACGGCACACTCTTCTTTTTGCAGGGAGGTCCATGTGGACCAAGGTGCAGTGTCAGTACTTTTTTACTTTTCTATCATTCCTGCGAGGTCCTTTTGGTTTTTTCAATGTACAAAATATCCTTACTTGCTTTGTTTGGTCGATTTGACCCTTGAAAAGTCACGGGACTTTGTGATTTACGGATAAATGAACCTATGTCCTTCCCGCGTGCTCGGATGGAGAGCGGTCCGAATTTGGATATTTACATAAGCCCCTCGGGGACGTCACTTACGAAGGAAGTGGAGTCGTCGATAAAAATAAGAATTCCGATCTGTATCGCTCGTCGGGAGGGAGAGATAAACGACCGAGTCGATCGGATGGCTGGACCCTATAGAATTTCTACGTATCACGAGTGGGAATCAAGCGTAATCATAGTTCGAATAGTTCGAGTATGAGGGCAATTTGGAAGGGTCTCAACATGTGGGGAATGATTTGAAGGTATTCGTAATGAGTGAGAATGTTTGGAGGGTTATCAACCTGAGATTGAGATTGAGGATGATTTGTTTGGACAAGATTCAATAGTATTCACATTTCAGTTTATTCGATTCTCTTCTTTTCTTTTAAAAAAAAAAAATGGGTACTACTTTTGGAGCTAAGATTTGAACCCACCCCACTTCTCCACTACCCTCCAATGAATAGTGAATAATGACGTCATTGATCAAGGGGAATATATATTTCGTACTATCTAGTGCTTATAATAGTGAAACAAAATAAAGAAAAAGAAATAAAGCAATGCACTATTGCCTATAAATAAAAGAAGAAATGAAGCTTGATTAGGTGCTTATACTTTATCTATTTTTTTTCCTCTTTTCTTAATTGGCTTCTCCTATTTTTACAAATTTGGCTCCTTACTGTCAAATTTTTATAGTAGATTAATTATATTTTATAATAATATGAATTATATTTTTAGTCTGCATGTTTATACTCGACCAAAAAATATAAAAATGAATTACATCTTTTATCACAAAAATATATATTTTATTTGAAGCAAAATTGGAATGTTGTAAAGTTGGACTTAAGTCCCTAAACTCTATTTTTACCTATAACTAAAGATCTAGCTAGATACCATTCTTTACTAAAATCACAACTTTTTCTTCAATTGCATGACAAAGTAAAAGAAAGTGATTTGATTACTCAATATCACACTGAACAGCAGCCATGCTAGTAGCCACTATAAAAACACACACTAAATGGACTACAAAAAAAACAAACAATTTCCATAAGCATATTGGCATGTGCCCAATGACAAGTAGCCACCTTCAAGCTTTTTGATGTCTTCTTTTCTCTTTCTAATTCTTCTCTCATTTGGCTTCATCCATGACCATGATTCTGAATAACTAGACTTACCACCATTCCCAATTCCTCTCTCTCTCTCTCTCTCTCTCTCTCCCTAGCTTGCAAGAACAAACTAGGGAATTGCTCTGTGTGTTTTTTCACGGGATTCTTTGGAATCAGGGCCATATTCAAGTGGGTTAGTTTCATTCCTTGATAACTAAGTTCCTTCTTTTTTGAGTTTTTCACTTTTTCAGCTCCATGATCACATAATTATTCTGACAAAACCCTTCAAAATCTAAACTTTTCTTCTGGGGTTTACTTAATTGAGTTTTTTCTTTGCATAATTGTGTATGATTTGGGAACTAGGGTTTAGCTTTGTGCAGTTAAGACTTAAGATTAGTTGTCTTACTTTCAAGATTTTCATAGATTTTGGAAGAAGGTTTTTTTTTTTTTTTTTTCTTGATTTCTTGAATTGTTTTTTTTTTTTTTTTTTTTTTTTGTATATGCATGCGTGTGTGTTGTTGAGAATAATTATTCAAGTTGGTAGTAAATGGTTTTCTGCAATACTTAAAATTTTGGGTTTACTCTGTGTTTCAGATGCTGGTGTAGTAAGCGCTGAATCATTGTACTTCCAAGCCTTTTTATATTGAACTTAAAGCTTAGAGCTTTTATGGTTATGGAAACTTTGTATCCTTCTCCTTGTTATGTGAGGTTAAATTGGTTGTCAACACAAGAATGCAAGAGAACGAAATGGACACAAGAAGAGAACAAGTTGTTTGAGAGTGCTCTTGTTATATTTGATAAAGAAACCCCGGACCGTTGGAATAATGTGGCTGCTTTGACTGGAAAATCAGTATATGATGTTAAGAAGCAGTATGAGGAATTGGAAGCAGATATTAGTAATATAGAAGCTGGTTTAATCCCGAGTCCAGCCTACATGACCTCCTCTTTTACCTTGGAATTGATGGATGATCGCGGTTGTGGGGCCTCTTCGTTTAGAAAGAGGCCTTCAATGGGGAGATCGTGTGATCACGAGAGGAAGAAAGGCGTGCCATGGACTGAAGATGAACACAGGTGAACAATCTTGTATTTTGATATACATTTCTAGGGGTCGGACTTAAGTTGTCAAATGTAGTACTTTTCTGGATTTGGTGCCCGTGTAGTCAGACAGAATGCTGATCACATAGAACTCTCACTTTTATAGTTCATAAGCTATGTTTTATGGCTTTAGTTCAATTTTAGTTGTACTACGCTTGTTATTCATGGACTATAACAATATTTGGTGATTTCAAACTCTAGGCGATTTCTTATGGGGCTTGAAAGGCATGGTAAAGGAGATTGGAGGAACATATCGCGGAACTTTGTGATCACAAAAACGCCAACACAAGTTGCAAGCCATGCTCAAAAATACTATGCGAGACAACTTTCAGAAGGGAAAGAGAAGAGGAGACCGAGCATTCATGACATCACGATGGCCCATCTTTCCGATGCTACTACTCCCTCCTCTGATAATCAAAGCTCTCCTTCGTTTGAGAATTTTTCTGCTTTTTCGCAGCCACAAAAGTCAAGTAGTGGATCCCAAATAGTGCTTGACTGGGAAGATTCAAATCATGGGGGCTCATTCATGCAGGCATATCCATTTGAAATTGCCTCTCGCAATCTTAAACTGCAGAAGCACGGTAATCATGAGCCGTATGGTTCAGGATTTCAGATTCAGACGATGGCTAGATATCAGGTTCTTGGATAATCAGACGGCCAAAATTTGCAGCCGAAGTGTTGTTGTGTCAGTTAATCTACAAAGTTGTTATGTGTAAGTAGTTCGTGTTTGTTTACGTCTAGGAAAATGAAATCATGTCACGCTTCAGCTGTCGCATGAATTAGCTGATGAATTTGTCAATATATCTCCATTTTTGTTTGAACATCTGCATGTATGTCTAATCTCTATGTTTGTTACACGGAAACAAATTGAACTATAATTTTCTTGATGTAATGAAATAAAAAAAAAAATCAGCAAAAAAAACAACAGCAAATCGCAATCCATCTTACATCATTAATCTTAACAACTCCACTAATCCTTGGTTGCATCAAAAGAAGCGTTGAGCTCCTAATTTTCCAGTTTCTGGAAGTTGTTGGAGCGCGAAATATCAGAATCTACTTTCATGCAGCCTCTGGGGCCATGAAATCTATGGCTGAAAGCTATGTTGCAGCAGAGCTGCTTTAAACTGAATTTTTTAATTATTATTATTATTTAAAAAAAAAAAAAAAAAAAACTTCAATAGTATTGGATTTTATTTCCAATGTGCATTCAGATCAGAACAAAATCCCTTGTTTAGCTTATTATCTGATTACT
This sequence comes from Adenophora triphylla var. japonica, assembly GCA_022495995.1. NCBI lineage: Eukaryota > Viridiplantae > Streptophyta > Magnoliopsida > Asterales > Campanulaceae > Adenophora > Adenophora triphylla. The sequence goes on along the minus strand of JAFEMH010001853.1, from coordinate 108,777 downwards.
GTACAATGCATTAGCTGAGTCAGATTCTTTATTTGCTGGATGCAATGTCACTGCCGACTCAGTAGGCACTGGACAAAAATTCTGCAGTGTCTGATTGTGATTTGGAATAGTTAAGATACTAGTTTATGTTTATGTGAAGGAGAAAATATTATTTACTTCCCTTTTTTTATTTAATTGATTACAACTCTATATATGAGTTTCATTCTTGGAGAAATAGTCTATTAATCCCATAACTAATGCATAAAATTAAGTTAATCATATATACTAACTAGTTTACATTTAACAAATAATTAAGGAAAAGATAATTATGTACAAAAATGAAAAGATATTGACGATATCTCCATCAATAACTCAACACCCCCCTCAAGTTGGAGCGTGTAAGTCACAAACGCCCAACTTGCCCCGTAGATGGAGGAATTGTCGACTGCCCAAAGCCTTGGTGAGCACATCAGCCAGTTGTGTGGAGGTGTGAAAATGCTGAGTTCACTACCAGAAACTGGTGTTTTAGCGACGGAATAAACAGCGACGGAAGCATTCCGTCGCTATTTAGCGACGGAAATTATGCTTTAGCGACGGAATAAATTTGGCGCCAAATTTAGCGACGGAATTAAATTCCGCCGCTGAATTCCGTCGCTAAAAACGAATATTCGACGAATATTCGTTTTAGCGACGGAATTTCAGCGGCGGAATTTAATTCCGTCGCTAAATAAAATATCAGCGACGGAATAATTCCGTCGCTGCTAATTTATTTATTTTTTATTTTTTTACGTTAACAGCGACGGAATTATTCCGTCGCTGATAATTTATTTTTTAAAAAAAAAAAATTAGATTATCAGCGACGGAATAATTCCGTCGCTGATAATTTATATATTTTTTATTTTTTTTTTAATTTATCAGCGACGGAATTATTCCGTCGCTGAATTTTTTTTTTTAATTTTTCTTCTATATACTTTCATTTGTTTAGTTTTTTTTCTATCTTTTTTTCTATAACTTTTTCTAAAAAAAAACACTAATTAACAAAGGCTAAAATATTATTTTCTAGTCAATAAAAAATTTAAAAAAAATTAAAAAATAAATATAGGGTAGTCCGTCCCTCTTTTGACTTTTCTTCTATATACCTTCATTTGTTTAGTTTTTTTCTATCTTTTTTTCTATAACTTTTTCTAAAAAAAACCACTAATTAACAAAGGCTAAAATATTATTTTCTAGTTAATAAAAAATTTAAAAAAAATTAAAAAATAAATATAGGGTAGTCCGTCCCTCTTTTGACTTTTCTTCTATATACCTTCATTTGTTTAGTTTTTTTCTATCTTTTTTTATATAACTTTTTCTAAAAAAAAAAACTAATTAACAAAGGCTAAAATATTATTTTCTAGTCAATAAAAAATTTAAAAAAAATTAAAAAATAAATATAGGGTAGTCCGTCCCTCTTTTGACTTTTCTTCTATATGCCTTCATTTGTTTAGTTTTTTCTATCTTTTTTTATATAACTTTTTCTAAAAAAAACCACTAATTAACAAAGGCTAAAATATTATTTTCTAGTTAATAAAAAATTTAAAAAAAATTAAAAATAAATATAGGGTAGTCCGTCCCTCTTTTGACTTTTCTTCTATATGTCTTCATTTGTTTAGTTTTTTTCTATCTTTTTTTATATAACTTTTTCTAAAAAAAACCACTAATTAACAAAGGCTAAAATATTATTTTCTAGTTAATAAAAAATTTAAAAAAAAAATTAAAAAATAAATATAGGGTAGTCCGTCCCTCTTTTGACTTTTCTTCTATATGCCTTCATTTGTTTAGTCTTTTTCTATCTTTTTATATAACTTTTTCTAAAAAAAACCATTGAGTAACAAAGGCTAAAATATTATTTTCTAGTCAATAAAAAATTTAAAAAAATTAAAAAATAAATATAGGGTAGTCCGTCCCTCTTTTGACTTTTCTTCTATATGCCTTCATTTGTTTAGTTTTTTTCTATCTTTTTTTATATAACTTTTTCTAAAAAAAACCACTAATTAACAAAGGCTAAAATATTATTTTCTAGTTAATAAAAAATTTAAAAAAAATTAAAAAATAAATATAGGGTAGTCCGTCCCTCTTTTGACTTTTCTTCTATATACCTTCATTTGTTTAGTTTTTTCTATCTTTTTTTATATAACTTTTTCTAAAAAAAACCACTAATTAACAAAGGCTAAAATATTATTTTCTAGTCAATAAAAAATTTAAAAAAATTAAAAAATAAATATAGGGTAGTCCGTCCCTCTTTTGACTTTTCTTCTATATGCCTTCATTTGTTTAGTTTTTTTCTATCTTTTTTATATAACTTTTTCTAAAAAAAACCACTAATTAACAAAGGCTAAAATATTATTTTCTAGTTAATAAAAAATTTAAAAAAAATTAAAAAATAAATATAGGGTAGTCCGTCCCTCTTTTGACTTTTCTTCTATATACCTTCATTTGTTTAGTTTTTTTCTATCTTTTTTTATATAACTTTTTCTAAAAAAAACCACTAATTAACAAAGGCTAAAATATTATTTTCTAGTTAATAAAAAATTTAAAAAAAAATTAAAAAATAAATATAGGGTAGTCCGTCCCTCTTTTGACTTTTCTTCTATATGCCTTCATTTGTTTAGTTTTTTTCTATCTTTTTTTATATAACTTTTTCTAAAAAAAACACTAATTAACAAAGGCTAAAATATTATTTTCTAGTCAATAAAAAATATAAAAAAATTAAAAAATAAATATAGGGTAGTCCGTCTCTCTTTTGACTTTTCTTCTATATACCTTCATTTTGTTTACTTTTTTTCTATCTTTTTTATATAACTTTTTCTAAAAAAAACCACTAATTAAAAAAGGCTAAAATATTATTTTCTAGTCAATAAAAAATTTAAAAAAATTAAAAAATAAATATAGGGTAGTCCGTCCCTCTTTTGACTTTTCTTCTATATGCCTTCATTTGTTTAGTTTTTCTATCTTTTTTTATATAACTTTTTCTAAAAAAACAAACTAATTAACAAAGGCTAAAATATTATTTTCTAGTTAATAAAAAATTTAAAAAAAATTAAAAAATAAATATAGGGTAGTCCGTCCCTCTTTTGACTTTTCTTCTATATACCTTCATTTGTTTAGTTTTTTTCTATCTTTTTTTATATAACTTTTTCTAAAAAAAACCACTAATTAACAAAGGCTAAAATATTATTTTCTAGTCAATAAAAAATTTAAAAAAAATTAAAAAATAAATATAGGGTAGTCCGTCCCTCTTTTGACTTTTCTTATATATGCCTTCATTTGTTTAGTTTTTTTCTATCTTTTTTATATAACTTTTTCTAAAAAAAACCACTAATTAACAAAGTCTAAAATATTATTTTCTAGTTAATAAAAAATTTAAAAAAAATTAAAAAATAAATATGGGGTAGTCCGTCCCTCTTTTGACTTTTCTTCTATATACCTTCATTTGTTTAGTTTTTTTCTATCTTTTTTTATATAACTTTTTCTAAAAAAAACCACTAATTAACAAAGGCTAAAATATTATTTTCTAGTTAATAAAAAATTTAAAAAAAAATTAAAAAATAAATATAGGGTAGCCGTATACCATTTTCACAAGATCGAGACACATTCCCTAAAACCCTAAATAATGGCACATACTTGTAACTCAATTTTCATTTGGATTTTGAGGAAAGTCATAAAGATGAAAAACACTTTAAATGTCATTTAGAGTTTAGAAAAAAATAAAAAAATAATAAACGAGGTACCCGCATACCATTTTCACAAGATCGGGATACATTCCTTAAAACCCTAAATAATGGCACATATTTGTAACTCAATTTTCATTTGGATTTTGAGGAAAGTCATAAAGATGAAAAACACTTTAAATGTCATTTATAATGTAGAAAAAAATTAAAAAAAAATAAACGAGGTAGCCGTATACCATTTTCACAAGATCGGGACACATAAAACCCTAAAAACCCTAAATAATGGCACATATTTGTAACTCAATTTCCATTTGGATTTTGAGGAAAGTCATAAAGATGAAAAACACTTTAAATGTCATTTAGAATGTAGAAAAAAATTAAAAAAATATAAACGAGGTAGCCGTATACCATTTTCACAAGATCGGGACACATTCCTTAAAACCCTAAATAATGGCACATATTTGTAACTCAATTTCCATTTGGATTTTGAGGAAAGTCATAAAGATGAAAAACACTTTAAATGTCATTTAGAGTGTAGAAAAAAATAAAAAAAATAAACGAGGTAGTCGTATACCATTTTCACAAGATCGGGACACATTCCTTAAAACCCTAAATAATGGCACATATTTGTAACTCAATTTCCATTTGAATTTTGAGAAAAGTCATAAAGATGAAAAACACTTTAAATGTCATTTAGAGTGTAGAAAAAAATTAAAAAAAAATGAACGAGGTAGCCGTATACCATTTTCACAAGATCGGGACACATTCCTTAAAACCCTAAATAATGACACATATTTGTAACTCAATTTCCATTTGGATTTTGAGGAAAGTCATAAAGATGAAAAACACTTTAAATGTCATTTATAATGTAGAAAAAAATTAAAAAAAAATAAACGAGGTAGCCGTATACCATTTTCACAAGATCGGGACACATAAAACCCTAAAAACCCTAAATAATGGCACATATTTGTAACTCAATTTCCATTTGGATTTTGAGGAAAGTCATAAAGATGAAAAACACTTTAAATGTCATTTTGAATGTAGAAAAAATTAAAAAAAAAATAAACGAGGTAGCTGTATACCATTTTCACAAGATCGGGACACATAAAACCCTAAAACCCCTAAATAATGGCATATATTTTCTTCAAAAAAAAATGTTAAAAACTGTTTTTTAAAATAATTATTTCTCAAATAGCTTTGCTTAACCAAAAAAATAAAATAAAAAAAAAACTGTTAAAAAAATCTGTTAAACACATTTTCCGTTAAAATTTCATTTATTTAAAAATTCTTAACTTTTTTTTATAACTTTTTCCAAAAAAAATCATTAATAAGTAACATTTCAAATAGTATTCTTTATTCAAAAAAAAAAAGGGTATACAGTACAAAAGTTAACCAAAACAGTTAACTATTCCGTTAAAAAAGGACCAAACTGGAAAAAAAGGGCACATTTTTAACCGTGTAACCGTGTATAACCGTGAACCGTATAACCGTAACAGTTAGTACATGGTTAACGGTTAGGTTACGGTTAGGACTTAACGAAATTTTTAACCGCCGGTTATAACCGTTAACCGGCGGTTATGACCTTATGGCCACCTCTAAAAATCACTAATTAAAAAGGCTAAAATATTATTTTCTAGTCAATAAAAAATTTAAAAAAAATTAAAAAATAAATATAGGGTAGTCCGTCTCTCTTTTGACTTTTCTTCTATATACTTTCATTTGTTTAGTTTTTTTTTCTATCTTTTTTTCTATAACTTTTCCTAAAAAAACCACCAATTAACAAAGGCTAAAATATTATTTTCTAGTCAATAAAAATTTTAAAAAAATTAAAAAATAAATATAGGGTAGTCCGTCTCTCTTTTTTTCCTTAATCTCCGCATAACTTGAACCTGTGAAGTAACTATGTGGACGGAGGAGTATATTATTATTATGGTATATTATTATTTAATTATTATTATTATATAATATTATTTTATATTTTAAATTATTTTTGATATTACTATTATTATGGTCATTAAACAAGGAAAATCTTAGCCATTAAATATATCAAAAACAATAAAATCCAATGGTCCAAATCCATTTTGCAAAAGCATGACACCCTTTTTTTTAATTGGCTTACAAATTTTCACATGGATTGATCCCTAATCATCTGGACCATTAATCTTAAACATCCAATGGTCCAAATCCGTTTTGCAAAAGCATGATACCCTCTTTTTTAATTGGCTTACAACTTTTCACGTGGATTGATCCCTAATCAATCTGAACCATTAACCTTAAACATCCAATGGTCTAAATTCATCAAAAACAAAACCATTTCACAAACCATTTCACATTCTTAAATTCTCTTTATCTTCCCATTTATTACTCAACACACACACACAGTCACACACACTCACACACAATCACACTTTCTCTCTCTCACACTCTCTTTCTCTCTCCACGTACCTAATCCGGCCACCCCTAAGATCCGGCCACCCCAAAGATCCGGCCACCCTTCCTTCCTTCCCCACGACATCCCCGCCTTCTCTCCATCTCTGACTCCGCCTCCATCTCTGACTCCGCCTCCTCCTCCACCTCCATCTCCACCTCCGCCTCTTCCTCTACCCCGCCTCCATCTCCATCTCCGCCTCTTCCTCGCCCCTCTTCTTCACCATCTTTTTCGCCTCCACCTCCATCTCTGTCTCCGCCTAGACTTTTCCTACACCCAGCCTCCATCTCCATCGATCTCCTCCTCTTTCTCCATATCCATCTCCGCCTCTTCCTCGCCCCTCTTCTCAAAAAATTACCCCAAACCCGCCGTCCCTCGATCCGCCCCCCTTTACTTTCGAATTGAAAGTGGGCTTTGACAGATTTTTGAAGATGAATTTTGAAGTTTGAGAGTTGTAGTTGAAGTGGGTTTTGACATTTTTTGATTTTTTTTTAAAAAAATTTGGATGGTGGTAGTGGTAATTTGCAAATATTTGATATTTATTTTTTTCTTTGAAAGATTTGTAATTAATTTTTAAAAGATTGTAATAGATGTATTTTGATATTATTAATTTACGTATCTTGATATTTGTAATTGATGTATTTTGATATTTTTCTATAGATGTATTTTTTTTTAATTTATTAGTTTTTTTAAAATATTATAATTGATGTTTTTCATTTTTATCATTATAAAAAAAATTATTCAATATTGAAAAAAAAAAAGGATTTAATTTTGACATTTTTGTTTTTTTTTTATTTATTGAATTATTAGCGACGGAATATTCCGTCGGTGAAATAAAAATTAAATTAAAATAAATTAAATCAGCGGCGGAATATTCCGTCGCTGAAATAAAAATTAAATTAAAATAAATTAAATCAGCGGCGGAATATTCCGTCGCTGAAATAAAAATTAAATTAAAATAAATTAAATCAGCGACGGAATATTCCGTCGCTGAAATAAAAATTAAATTAAAATAAATTAAATCAGCGACGGAAATTTCCGTCGCTGAATTAATTTTATTTAATTTAATTTTTATTCCAGCGACGGAATATTCCGTCGCTGAAATTAATTTAATTTAATTAATTTTTTTTCAGCGACGGAAATTTCCGTCGCTGAAATAAAAATTAATTAAATTAAATTAATTTCAGCGGCGGAAATTTCCGTTGCTGATGTCAGTAAATCAGCGACGGAATTAATTCCGTCGGTAAAATCAAAATATACCGACGGAAATTGAGCCGTCGGAGCACTGCGACGGGCTGGTAGCGACGGACCAGCGACGGAAAAATTCCGTCGCTGTTTAATTTTAGCGACGGAAATTTGGATTTAGCGACGGAAATTTCCGTCGCTAAAACCTGTTTTTCTGGTAGTGGTTGTGAGGACACCTGTCTCTAAACAGCATCACGCACAAGTTGACAGTCAACTTCGTTATGCTTCGTGCATTCATGATTGACAGGATTCTGAGTCATATGTAAAGCAGATTAACTATTACAAAGAAGAGGCAAATGAGTATCATGTTTAATTCCAAAGGACTTGAGAGGACTTAGTAGCCATTTAAGCTCACAAGTGGCACTAGCCATAGATCGATATTCCGCCTCTGCCGAATAGCGAGAAATCGTACGTTGCTTCTTTGTCTTTCATGAGATCGGCGAATCACCAAGAAAAACAAAATAGGCAGTGAGAGAACGTCGTGTAATAGGGCAACTTGCCCAATCAGAGTCACAGTAGGCTCGTAGTCGTAAAGGATGTTCGCAAGAGAATTCCTTGTCCATGATGAGCTTTTAAATAACGAACCACATGCAATGCGGCAGCCCAGTGGGCAATCTTGGGCATGGTCATAAATTGTGCATGAATATGCACACTATAGGACAAGTCCGGACGTGTGATAGTGAGATAGATAAGACGCCCCACATGACGTCGGTAAGGCTTAGGATCACGCAAATCCTCATCTTCAGTTAAGGCCAAAAGGTGATTATGTTCAATAGGTGTAAGTGCTGGATGAGTAGCAAGGAGTCCTGTCTCGGAAAGAATTTCATAGGCATATTTTCGTTAAGAAAGAAAAATGCCATCCGGATGTGTAGCAACTTCAACCCCAAAAAATACTTAAGACGTCCCAATTCTTTAACTGATTCTCCAAAATGCTTTGGTTCATGACCTGAGTCAACGGCAGCAAAAAAAAACAACGATTTGCCATAGAAAAATTAGTGCAACTGACAAATTATGATAACGGATAATGAGTACCTGAAGATTTCTTTTGGACAGGTGAACTCGACGGGGAGGGAACTTGAGCAACGTGAGCCTTACCCAGCTTATATTCAGTCAATGGATACCTTGTAGAAGACATTTTAGCTCTCTGACCTCGACCCAAATTCTCAGTTGCAGTTTCAGGTTGTTCAGGCACTTGCACTTGTTCATTAGGTTGTTCTGGCCCCTGATTAGTATCTGTAACTTGTTCAGCATGTTGTGCTAGAACTTGTTCAGTAGGTTTTTCAGACAACTTAGGCAACTGTTCATGCAACTGATTGACCAAATAAGCACTATCTTCCTTATAAGTAACTTTATCAGTAGGTGCACAAAGAAATATATCTGAATTAGTATATTCCTTTTCTGGACCAGTCCTATTAATAGGAAAGGGAAACTCCTTTTCCACAAAAACATTATCCCGAGAAATGAGCATTTTATTCTCATTAATATCATAAACTAACCAACCTTTCTTCCCAGAAGGATAACTCAAAAAACACATCGTCGACTTCGACTAGCAAATTTATCATTATCTTTTCGAGAATAATGAACATAACACAAAGATCCAAACACCTTAATGTTCTTGAAAGAAGGGAGTTTTCCAAAAATAATTTCAAAAGGGGTTTTTCCATGAAACAATTTTGAATGGGTATGATTAATTAAGTACTCTGCTGCTAATACACACTCACCCCAAAATTTCACAGGTAATTTTTCTTGAAATATTAAAGCACGAGACACATTCAAGATATGTCTATGCTTTTTTTTCACCCTTCCATTTTGTTGGGACGTACGAATGCAAGTGGTGTGGTTCTCAATGCCATTTTCAATAAAATATTTTTATAAACAAGTAAATTATGTCCTATTGCCACTCCTAATTTTCTTGACACGTTTATTAAATTGTCGTTCTATCATGACAAGAAATTTTTTCAAGATTTGGGAAACATCACTTTTAGACTTAACTAAGTAAACCCACACGACACGAGCACAGTCGTTCACAATGGTCAAAAAATAAACGCTCCACACATTGCAGGCTTTTGATAATCACCCCAAATATCGCAATGTATTAAATCAAAAATTTCAATAGAGTTACTGTCACTAAACAAAAACTTGTCTCTACTTTGTTTAGCTTGGCATCAAACTCCACATATGTCATTATTAATACTATTATGACTAACAAAAGGTAATAAACCAACAACTATACTTGATGGATGTCCAAGCTGCTAATGCCACAACTGATAGCTCCCAGGTTCTCTAATATTGTAAGCCTGCATACCTGTTGGTCCCCTCAAGTAGTATAAACCCCCGTCTTGTTCACCCATTTCAATCAAAATCTTCGTGGCTCGGTCCTGTACAACACATAATTTATCAGAAAAATGCACTAAATGATTGGAATCATTAAGTAATTGAGAGACATACAACAGATTGCAGTTGAATGTGGGAGCATATAAAACATTTTTTTCAAAACTAGATATGATACGATGGCAACATCACCTTCTTTCGTGGCTATCGTATATCCTAAATTGGGCAAACCTATTTGATTAGCCTCAATCTGATGCACATTTTTAGCAAAGAAATATTGCCTGTTATGTGTCGATTAGCTCCACTATTGACAGGCCAAGACTCATTATTTGTCTTACCACTCAATCGGCCAGTTGTCTGATCAGTTGACTGCACCTGTGTCTGCACATACACCTTGAAATGGCTCCAATGTTCAGACATGAAACCTATCAAGCCAGCCCTATCATCTTCGTCATTCCAGCAGTTCCTGTAGCCAAAGTGATTTGGCCTCCGCCTTTTCCCTTCGCGTTCCTCAAGCGTTGTTCTCCCCACCATTCTGGGTACCCCACCAGCATGTAGCACGAATCTGCATCATAACCTTCTTCTTGCAGTGGGAGAAAATAACACTGCTCATATCCTTTCTTTCCCCCCTTTGAACCAGTTGTGCGTACATATGTTCCCACAACTGTCTGAACAGCAAAACTGAGAGGTGCAGGGTAATCTTCATGCATGATGCCTCGTACTCTTTCTTCCCGTGCAACCATAGAGTATGCCTTATTGACATTAGGAAAGGGTTCTGTGTTAGGTATGGAGTGTTTCACGTTCTTAAACTTCTGTGTTTCAAGGCCCATAACAAATTGATGAACCCTCCATTCTTCACATCGTTGAACTAACTTCACGCTAATATTGCACCTGCATCCCTCACATAAAAGTTAGGAGTGCGTCAAAATCATTTAGGTCGTCCCACAGTTTCTTCACACGACCAAAATAAGCCGCCACGCTTTCACCTTTCTGTTCTTTGCAGTTGCTAGATCCGCCTTCAATTGTTGAACCCTTGGTCCGTTTTCAACTGAAAACCTTTCCCGCAAATCGTCCTACAACGTTTTTGCATCATCCATATAGCTCATACTGGAACGAAGACTCGGCTTAATAGTGTTGAAGATCCATAAAATCACCATTGAGTTCACAGTTTGCCAAAGTTCCAGTTCGTCTTCTTTGATAGGTTTTTCAATTGTTCCGTCAACGAAGGCGGTCTTCGTCTTGGCCCTCAACAAGCCATTGAAAATCATAGGTCATTCTTCATAATTCTCCCCATTCAATTAGACATGAGTGAGAATCATTCCTAGATTATCACTTATTGATAGAAAGTATTGAGAGCGCCTCTCATCCATGACTTTGCTCTCGCCACTACCTTCAGTCATCATGGTGGCCGAATATTGAGGCTCTAACACCTAGTTAAGATACTAATTTATGTGAAGGAGAAAATATTATTTACTTCCCTTAACTAATGCATAAAATTAAGCTAATCATATATGCTACCTAACTTACATTTATCAAATAAGGAAAAGATAATTTTGTACAAAAAAGAAAAGATATTAGCGATATCTCCGTCAATATCTCAACAGGAACCTTTCAGTTATTCCTATGAGTAGCGGCAAAGATTTGGGCACATCACATCTACCGCACTATGAGTCGGACCCAACAAGCACTATCTACGTGACAGATGTGATGTAATCGAATTTTTGCCGCTACTCATTGTAACTACAATTACAAAGGCGTTACAACTTACAACACAAAGGTTTTGGATCCGTCTAATTTAGCCTAATTTCTGTTTATGTATGGAATTTGATCATGTTGACTGATATTTTATCACCATAAACTATATGTTTAGAGAGGCTGAGTCTGCATTCCACCAAGTTATAAATATAAGCATCTTATATTATTCTTCAAGATCTTCCCTAAATAAAACAAATAAAGATCCACATTGTATGAATAGTTTTGCGTGTGATTTTCGTTTTCATTTACTATTTTTTTTTATTTTTCCATAAATGTGTACTATGTGGTACTCCCTCTATTCCTAAATGATTAATGTTCAAATTCAATTAGAGACGTTCCGTGTGTTTTTTATACTCCCTTCGTCCCGGCCCAAATGTCCCAAAATTCAAAATGAGTTCGGCACGAGAATTAAGGAAAGTAATGTAAAAAAGAGAAAAAGTTTAAATACTGTGAGTATGAAAAATTAAATAGGAGAGAGAATGAGTGGGAGGGATAGTTAGGAGAGAGAATGTTGTGAGTGTAAAAGTAAAGTAGGAGAGAGAATGAGTGGGTGGAATAATAAAAAAAAACTTTCCTTTTTTGGATTGAGACATTTTAAATGAGATGCCCAAAATGAAAAGTTGGGACATTTGGGCCGGGATGGAGGGAGTATTTGTTAATGATAAAGATGTATAAATATTTTTGTTATCGACTTTTTAAACATTTAGTTTTACGATAATAAAACAAATACTCCCTCCGTCCCGCTACAAATCGCACACTTTCCTTTTCGGGCGTCCCATTACAAACCGCACACTCCCAAAAAGGAAACTTTATATTAATAAAATATTCACCCTACTCCACTCATTCTCTCTCCTACATTATTTTAATACTCACAACACCATTATAATTTACTATTTCCTCCACTCATTCTCTCTCCTATTTTACTTTTACACTCACAACATTTTATTAAAATATCATATTCCTTAATTCCCGCACAAACAGTGTTAGTGCGGATATTAGCGGGACGGAGGGAGTAGCAGATTTTTTTTGTAAAAAAATACTCCCTCCGTCCCATGATTATATGCACAAATTAGGATGACACGAGAATTAATGAGAAAAGTGATAAAAGTGATGTGTTGTGAGTATAGATGGTTGGGTAGGAGAGAGAAAGTGAAGTAAGTGGGTAATGGTTGTGAGTAGAAACAAGTGGGTTCCATTTTCATTTTGGGGCTTTACAAATTATTGTAGGACGTTTAAAAAATGTCTTTTTACAAATTATCATGAAACGAGGAAAGTATTTATTTTGAAACAAAAATTTCTTTAATTTAAACATTCAATTAGAGATAAAGGGGGTATCTTTTTATTTACATGACTACTCCTGTGATGATCGTTGTCAAGCTGCAGCTATCGATAACGATTTAGGTTTAGCGTTTTTTTTTTGAAGCTAGTAGTGATTAAGAAATATTTGGGCCAAAATGTACCAATTGGTTGAGCTTTTTATCTCAACTTTATCATTACTTAAATCTACTGTAGCTTGGCTTCGCAAACACATTTACACACAATGAACGGTCAATCAATGTGTGAAAGGACTTCAACATTAACATTGGCATTGTAGCTTCCTTTGCAATTCTTTTAAGGCATCCTTTCTTTTTTAACTTTATAAACTTTTTATATGAATCTTTGAAAGCATTATATACTCCCTTTTCATAACGATGGAGTCAGAAATTTTCGTTAATGAAATTAAAAATTGCACAATGTCTCAATGGGTATGAATTAAAATTCTAGTGTATTTTTTCTTCTATCTCAAAGGAGCAAGTTTCAAGAAATTGCACTTTAACCCCCCAAATTTAGAAAATTTTGCTCTAGTATTTTTTTTAAAAAAAAATCAATAGGGGCAATTGCTCCCTTTCCCCATCTAGATCCTTCAGTGCTCGCTTTGTCCCGTTGAACCTTACTCACTTTTGACATTTGATGCTTAATATTAATGAATTTTAATTAAACATTAATATCAATTTAATCATCATAGTAAAAATCTAAAAATTGTTATTAATAATATATTGTGGCTTGGTTGCTATAGTAATAGTGGTTTGGTTTCTCTTGCCATCTTGCCACCATTGTTTGGCTCCAACAAGGACCTTGAAAAGCAAAATCCCATACCACACAAGTTTAAGCCACACAGTTATAGCAATAAAAATAATTAATCATGCTTCATAAACATTAAGTATATAATAGATCTATTTTTGTTCTTTTAATTATGACTAAAATATAAAGAAAGCTCTTGACTTGACAATTATTTATTTTCTATAAGGGAGAACCTTTTTGCAAGTTGTAGAGCTTATTGTTAGTGCCCACTTTAATTCTAATTTTGATCAAAACTTTTGAGTGGGGTTTGGACCACTTTCATGGACATAAAGCTTACACTTTAGTTACATCTCTATATTTTTTTCTTTTCTTTTTAATGATTCTGGTAAAAGTTAACTTCTTTTCTACCAAAACTCAGTGAATCTCATATGTAAAACTTATTTATGAGCTTATAATATATTTTCTTTGCCAAATTAGAACGGGGAGGGGAGATTCGAACTCGAAACTTCCCGAAGGAAAGCCAAAGCTATATGCCACCAGAGCCAAGGCTCGTTAAGCTTCAAGCTAAAGGCTTGAACATACCATTTCTAGTCCATATACTACCCTCCGTCCCATTTAATTCACACAGTTGGTCAACTGTGTAAATTTTTGACCAATGATTTTATGAACATCTAGATATTTTTTTGTAATTTTAAAAATTGTTATTGCTTCACCATTAAAAATATTATCAATATTTTTTTTTTAAATTGCATAGAGATATCTAGACATTCATAAAATCATAGTCAAAAATTGATTCAGTTGATCAACTGTGTAATTTGTAGGGAGACGGAAGGAGTATATAATAACGACCAAATATTCTAAAAACTCAATATTTAGTTCGGAGAAAAGAACAGGGCGACGCGGATGGGGAATTATTATGAAACACCTCCCGTGTGCTTGTGCAGGAGGTGCTGTAGTGGATTTGACAGGACACAAAACTAAAGCGAATTGAAGGAAAAGGAAGCTGGAAAAGTAATAGACATTGGAATCCAATTTTTAGTTGATAAGATCCTCCTCGTTCCTTCTTCATGAACAAGATTCTTTTCTTCTCATCAAGTCTTTTTGGGCAAGTTTTGTGGTAGCAATCTAACATTCTTTCACCAAGCTACAAGTACGTAAAAGTGCTACTTAAAGGAGTTAAAAATGACAGACTCTAATATCATGATAAAGTATGATAAAGTATGAGATTTCATCTCAAAAGCAATAAGCAATGAGAGGAGTAGCTCTAGATCTTGATCTATAGAAGACTTGAGTTGTTAATTCTCAACGTTTGATAAATTTATCCAACAATTACTCTTTTTTCTGAAAAGATAGTCCAACTTTGATCGATCAGGTGATTAACAATTGACCTTCCAATAACTTACAAAAGAATCAACAATGTTCGGAATAGGCTAGCCTAAATGGGGATGGAATCTATAATAGTCTCGACTGACTTGGACGGTAGAGATCAAACTTCTACCAGATGCATGGCCCTTGATGTGGAAGAGATGTGTGACAAAAGTAGGGGGTAAGTGGTTTAGCTCAAATCGCAGTTTGAGATCGAACCGAGCTAAATCGTGGGGTTTAGCTCGGTTTTTTTATTTAAGTGGTTTAGCTCGGTTTATAAAAATTACAAACCACGTGGTTCGGTTTAGCTTGCGGTTTGAGGGTGTCGAGCTAAATCGAGCCGAACCGAGCTAAACCGTTTAGCCATTAAACCGAACTATGAGACCGAGCTACGAGACCGAGCTACGAGACCGAGCCAAACCAACATAAACCATAATCCTGACCATTCATTCCAAATCAAATTAATCCCCACCTTTAATTTATTTCAAAACCCTAAAATGTAATACTTTGAGTACACATTCTATCCCTTTTCCTTCTCTCTCTTCCCCTTCTCTCTCTTCAGTAGATCTCATCTCACTGCCCTCTCACCCACCCTCGCCGCCTCTCTCACCCTCGCCGCCTCAACGCCGCCGCACAATAAGAAGGCGAATTCACATCAGCTTTCATAGTAAGTGTTCTTAATATTCTTTTTCAAATTTCAAATGAGTTTTCGCACAGGAAGAAGGAGAATTTATTGTTTTCAATTTTATCAAATTTCTTAATTTTCGTCTTTAATTTTTTGCTTTCTATAGTCGAAGGCTTTGACGAAGGCTTCCATGGATAACCTCAGTGTATGTGTTCTTAATATCCCTTCATTTTTGCAATTTTTTTTTCTTGAATAACCTATGTTTGTTTGTTCTTTCTTAGACCGAAAATTCAAACCGCGGTTCAAACCGAGCCAAACCGAACCATGATGGTTTGGCTCAGCTCGGTTCAAATTTTTTTATGGTTTAGCTCGATTTGAAATTTTTTCAAACCGATACTAGCGGTTTGGCTCCTAAATTTGTCCAAACCGAGCTAAACCAAACCATTTACACCCCTAGACAAAAGATCATCATGTCCGTATAATTTCATCTAACAATCATCACCATATAAACTGTGAAACAGCTTGTATAATTTCATCTAACAATTATCACCATATAAACTGTTAAACAGTTTGATGGCAGGGATCCCGAAAACAGTTCCAATGTAGACCGATCTGGCCTATATGCGGGTTGAGACAAGAGACGGGTTCCAACTAGGGATGTTAATTTTTATTTTTTTTGTAAAAGTGGAACCGGATCGGACCAATAGAACCGGTCGGCGCAATAAAAATAGGATCGAACCAATAGTATTGGTCAGGTACTTGGTTCCAAATTTCTAAGAAAACAATTATTTGGTCTGGTCTTAGTTTTGAAAAAAATATACACGGTCCGGGACCAGAATCGTACTAGACCGATTATTTATATATATATATTATATAATATATAAATTTTTAGTTTTTAGTTTTTAGTTTTTTCTGAACCTTTTAGTTTTTAAATTTTTCTAAGTTATGGTTAAATTTGAAGGTGAACAATATATTAAATAGTCTATGTTGTGGTTTAAATATTGAATATTTGTGATAATTTTGTTTAGTTTTTTTTTAAACGTTATTGGTGATAATATTTAATTATTCTATGTTTTGTTTTTGTAAAAAAAATATAGTATATTGTAATTTGTAGAATCGATGGTACGGTATCGAACCGGGCCATTGGAACAGAACCATTGAGACCGGTTCTATAATATATTGTTATGGTCTTGTTCTAAATTTATACAAAATCTAAGCATTGGTATGACTCTGATTTTTTAAAATTTTTGACAAAAGTTTTAGTGGCGGATCTACACCAAATATTTTGGTGTTGCATGTTCTTTACTAAAAAACAAAATTGGCGCGAAACTAAAATTCAAAATGTTTACATACATAAGAGATAATAGGTTTCACTAGGCACCACTTTACATATATAAATATAATAGGCTTCACTAGGCGCGAAACATTTGGTGTTACCTGTTTTTTAAAACAGATAAAAAAAAAAAATTTTTAGGGTTGCCTGATCAATCCCAGACACTACCGTAGATTCGCCTTGAAAATTTAGGAAAATTTAGGATCGTGACCCTAGTTCCACTTCCAATCTAGGCTTGGAAGATTTGGCAGGCTGGATTGCTTTGGAAATGGAAGTTTCTGTTTCTTGTTTTGGGCCTACAAGCTCATTGTTGCTTCCTTTTTCTTGTACTCATTTATTTTATTTTTGGGATATGGGTACTATTGTACTAGCCGATTTTATGATGTGAAATTCATCAACCAAAAGTTATGATCATCAAGAAAACGCAAAAAAAACTGCATACATAAAATCACCCAGCCTCTTAATGCCACAGAAAAAGCTCAATAGACAACACAAACTGACTATTGCAGCACATTTTCAACAGATCATGAAAGGGATACCTCATTTATATAGACAATCATTTCAAGGTTTTTGCCATATCCAACAATCCAAGAGCAAAATCGCAGTTTCGCGTTACAGAAAAGTCAAACTCAATACACCTTTACAATTTTATTTTTTTGAAGCTATTAACAAGAAACTCAAAAGGAACGCACTAGATGGTATAAACGTTTCAACTCTACTACCACGAATGAAGATGTGTATATACAACTCTACTCAGCTGCAAGAAATCCAGGATGGTTCAAAGGGATAACAGTATTTGGAAAATCCGTTCTGGGACCCGCAAGAGAATAATACGCAAGAATATGTGGATGGTCAATTGATACAGTTTCCCCATCACTGACCCGTAATCTTGGAGGAATCAACTCAATATTCCAAAACGGTCGTGCCATTGCTAATATATCATAGCCAGTAGCAGAACCCCTATACCCTTGTACCCAGAGGTACCTCAAAGAAACTAGTTGCAGTGCAGCAATGGCAAGTGCCTTTTCACTAAAACAGCATCCCCTCACTTCCAACTTTTGTAGGCTAGGACACCCTCTAGAAAATTCTAGAAGACCTGCATCAGATTCACCCACATATCCTAGAAGCATCCACCTCACGTTTTGGCTGTACTGGCCCACGTAACGGAGGCCCACATCAGATAGTCCCCCATGCCTGAGGTACAGAGCAAACCTTCTAAGATTAAGGCAGCCTCTTAATAGAGCTCGAACTCCATTATCAAGGGGTAAATCTGTAATATTCTCTTCTCTATCAAGCAGGACCAATCGGAAATCATTGAGGTTTTTCAAGTGGGTCCCCATGGACTCTAGAGCTGCATTGGTAATGTCTGATACGTAAACAGCAATGTATTCTAGATCAAGACAACCTTGTGACAAAGCAGTCAAACCTCTCTGTGAAACTAAACCCCCTTCATCTTCCATTTCCTGTTCATCAGCACCTCGCTCGATTCTAAGCCGCTTTATTTTCTTGCAATAATGAGCAAGGACTTCCATCCCCCGGTCTCCAATAACATTTCTTGTCTGTTGAACAAAATAGTAAATTCTTGTTAAGATAAATTATCCATTCAAATGTTCATTAAAGTAGCCAAATAATGTTCAAAAGCAAGCCAAAACAATACTCCCTCTGTCCCAATTTGAACTTCCAAAAAAGTTTGGGTACAAATACTAAGGAATGTTTTTATTATACTCCCTCCGTCCCGCTACAAACTGCACACTTTCCTCATTTGACGTCCCATTACAAATTGCACACTTCCTAAAACGGCAAAGAATCTTTACTATTCCCTCCACTCATTCTCTCTCCTACATTATTTTAATACTCACAACATCATTATAATTTACTATTCCCTCCACTCATTCTCTCTTACTTTTACACTCACAACATTTATATCATTATTTTTTTCCTTAATTCCCGCGCAAACAGTAACTGTGCGGTTTCTACCGGGACGGAGGGAGTATAATATAGAAAGTGGGGTAGGGTGTTGTGAGTATAGAAAGTCGGTAGGAGAGAGAGTGGGGTAGAGAATAGTTAGCGGATAGTTGTTGATGGAGGGAGTACGAAAAAGGTCAACGCTAGGGGAGGTGATAAGAGGACTATGAAGTGGTCTTGGGCCGAGAGCCTCATCCACGTATTTACAAGATCTGAAATTACAAAAATATGCCTGCAATAAGAAAGAACATGATGGGATTGAGATCCTACCTCAAGAATTTCCAGGTTGGGACACCTCTGAAGTAGGACACAGTGGTCCTCTCGTGTCGAGAAGCGCGTAGAGGAGATCCAACTTTTTCAACAGGTGGCCAAAAGGGAATACAATAGGCATTTCATGCTTACCCATGTATGTTAGAGCCAAACTCTGCAATTTTGGGGGTAATCTTACACTAGTATACTTGTCTGATTGTTCATTAATGGAGCCCCCACAAAACTCTTCTAGTGCTGCTGCAGCACTAAAGAAACCAACAAGGTTCTTTAAATCACAATCGCTTATTTTCACTGAGACCAAAGAACATCTTTCAGCTATGGTTTCAAGGTCCGAGAAATTGACTCCGTCAAGCTCTGTCATGTAAAAGTTCAAAGTTTCAAGCACTTTGTTGTTCAAAGCAAGCTCATGGAGCCATAGACCGTCCTTTTGATCAGCTTGGCTCTCTTCTAGAAACAACGTTTTCAAGTTCCTACAAGAAGCATGATCAATAAAACGTTCATGTTGGAAAGAAAAAAAAGGTCTTTAAGAATGCATCACAACGAGGAGTATAATCATAGATTTTGCTTATTATAATTTTGATCAAAATAGAAAGATTTCATTAACTCCAAAAGAAAAGGTACTAATACAAACACTTAACCTGAAGAGGCCAACTCTAAAAGATTTAATAGCAACAAATAAACAGACAAAACCAAAGATATAATCACATATATCAGAACAGCTCTTCAATATCATATTCATAGTTACCGCTATAAAATGACCTTAAGATAGAAACATCATGTCTCACTCTCAAGCATATGAGCTTACAAGGTAAGTTGTTACCCGTAACCTATCACTACTGAATTAATTTGTTATTTTTTCACACATTTAGTTATTCGACGATTGGTCCACCATAACAGCTTTAGTTAATGTAGTAGGGTTTGGCTAATGTGCCTTTAGGGCGCAATTTAAGCACCTAATTACAGTTTCTTGGCCTCGACAATCATCCCAGTGGATTTGGTACTTGTGAAATAAAAGCATTTGTATATTAGATATCTTATCATACAACCTCATGCTACATACTAGCTTTGCCATGCAATTCACGAAAAGAGCAAAATAAACAAAGAGAACCATCAATTAGGGAGCACTCATGATCCACGTTTGTTATTAAGGCAAAATTAAATTAAATTACACACTCAATAATATCAACCTCTAGCAAGTTTCTAATATAAAAGGTAACTGAAATGATAAAAACTACTGCTAAATAAGGCAGTTGCTAGTATGATTGTTGTTAACGAATATAGTTCAGATATTAAGGTGCAATTTGGTGGTCTAAATAGAAATTTAGAACCTTTTGAAATCCATAAATAATACTCCCTCCGTCCCAGACCAAGAGTCCTACTTTCCCTTTTGGTCCGTCCCAGATCAAGAGTCCCTTTCCATAAATGGCAAGTTTTTGAATATATTTATACCCTTACAATTTAATATATTTACAAAAAAACCATTCATTATACCCTTATAAAGTTAACATATTTACAAAAAAACCAATCATTAACTTACTATTCCTCCCACTCATTCTCTCTCCTATTAAAAAACCAATCATTAACTACTATTCCCTACCCCATATTACAAAAAACCATTCATTATACCCTTATAAAGTTAACATATTTACAAAAAAAACCAATCATTAACTAATAAGTACCATTTCCTATCCCACATTTAACTTTTATTCATTTTTTAAAAAATTTCTCAAGAAGCGTGAAATCTCCCCCGAGGACCCTTGATCTGGGACGGAGGGAGTAATATATGGGTAAATCCCCACACAATTACTGTGACAATAAAAAAACACCAACCTCTTGTACTGAAATTTTTCAAGACTTTTATATTAAAATAAGTGTCATTACCCCTTCTTCAACCTTGCATTGACACACACAAGTGAAAGACTATTATTCTTATTGAAACATCGTAATGAACCAAAGCAGAGGCAGATAACTCTATTTTTATGAAACAGCTCTATTTTTATTGAATCTGCATGTCATAAGTTGAGACTGCATCACAAGCAGTCAATAAACTATTTAAAATGGGGAAAACAGACAAAATCTGTATAACATAAGGTCTCTCTTCTTTTCTATTTCTTTCTTTTATGGATGGGCCGTACATATTTCAATGTCCTTTTCCAAGATTTCTTTGAAAAGCTAATTTGACAAAGAAAAGCAGTTGTAATGGCTGCAGTCCCTTCAGCAAAGAGCTATACAGCTATGCTGACTCATCAGTCCACTTGCCTGATCCAAAAGTTAGAAAAACAGAAAACGAACTCAAGATAAAACAATCTTAACAAACTATTGAGCAAATGGAAAGGGGTTCAAGGCTGAGCTCCAATACGAAAACAGAAAACCAACTTGTTGATTATAACCGAAGAGCTAATCCTATAAAATTAGAACTCTAGCGAAACTTAAAACCTCTCAACATTGCACACTCTTGGAATATGCACCCGAAACACTATCTGGAAACCTGATCCAAGTATGCAACCACCCAACTCAACTTATATATAAATAAGTTTGCCTAGATGTGTTAATAAAAGGACTGATGGAATGCAGGTCATATCCTTGATTTACATTATCGCATAGCATTTATAAGCCAAAATGCATTCATCAAATCAATCGATTTGTCGAAAGTCCCACTAAATTAGCCACCAGAAAAATACATTCATGAACAAGGAAGACTCTCATACACTGCTGCTACCTATATATCGAAACAGCCAATCAGAAATTCTCTTTCAAAAACCAGTGTTGGAAAGAAAAAAAATGCACAAAAACAGAATAAGCTAAATTGTATTAGTTCCTACTTAGCTACTCTCAAGTTTCAGTTCCCATCATTGACCACAGAAGAATAGTTAAACCTTACAATTAAAATACAGCAGTGAACTATCACTTTGCAACCAGAAAACTCAGAAAAATGCCAAGAATACCCACTTTGTCATTTTGGGCGTCCCATTGGTAAGTCACTCTTCCTAAAAAGGAAAGTATATAATACTTTTTTATTAATGGGACCCACTTATCATATTCACAACTATCCACTTACTATTCTCTACCTCACTTTCTCTCTCCTACCCACTCACAACACTTACTTTTATAACATTATTCCTTAATTCCCGTTCTGCACATTAAGTGTGTAAGGTTTTATGGGATGGATGGAGTATATCTTGTATTTGAGTGAAATAAAAAGACAAGAAAAGGACAAGTAAGAGGTGTAGCTACATTTTAACATAAAATGATTACCAAGCAGTACAGCAATCAAAACACAAGATATACACCCATATAAATATCTAAGTACTCAACCATGAGAATTATGCGGGTAAATTTGATTTGTTCACAAACAAAATCTAATGTTTCTACTTACTTACTCATTATCAAGAAGCTGGCCAAGAATCCAGAAAAGATGAAATTATATAAAAACACTTCAGAACTTTTATGTCCCATAGAAATTTCAAAGATTATCTCCAATTTGATGCACAATTAATGAGTCATATTATGGTTGGCCACTACGTGTAGCCACCTCTAAATTACTTGTTTCACACATCGGTTCAGAGTAAAAGCATAAACTCGAAATAAACTCAGAATCAGACATTTAGTATGGATAAATAAATCCGCAAAAGCAATGTACTATTATCTATATATAGAAACCTCAACTCATCTCAAGCATAATAATTAATTACAACTCCTTAACTTCAATAAATAAGAATCAAAGTAACATTAAATAGATGCAAGAACGCTACGAAACGAACTCTTATTTTCAAGTAGCAAGATTCATTTCAAGAATCAATTAAGTCAAAAACTAATAAGTATATACCTGCAGAAGTGGCAAATGTGCAAAAGACCATCGGTTGAAAACCCTGAACACTTATCAAGCTTAAGCACCTGAAGAACATTGCCACGCGTTCTTGCAAGTAGTTCAAGATCAGAGTCCCTGACAATCATTCTCCTGAAATGAAGTGATTTAATACAGGTAAAGGACCTGGAAATCTCCTCAACCCAAGGGGTGACATATCCACCCCAATCCTCGGCAATTAGATTGAACATGGCGGCGCGTGGCTTTCCCTTTAACTTGAGAGACTCGAGGTACGGGAACCTCCTCCATAGCTGATTAGGGGTGGTGGTGTAACAGAGTGCAATAGTGACGTGCTTGCGAGTGAGGGAGTCGAGTTCGTACCACCGGCGACAGACGAGAGAAACGGCGGCGCGTTCACGAGGTTCGTGGATATACTGGATGACGCACTCGAAGACTAAGTCAGACATGCCGGCAACGGCGCCGGCGTTATCGTTCATCGCGATTCGGACTTTACGATCTTCCATGGAAGTATGCAGAGATTAATCAAGAAATGAAATGAATCGAATTGAAGAAATTGGGATCTAGGGTAAGAGGACTGGATGAGAGAGAGAGAGAGAGAGAGTGCCCGGGCCGGTGGGAGAAAAGGATTGTATTGAATGAAGAGTGGACGGCTAGGATTGAGGGAGGGGAGGGGGGAAAGAAACGGATATGACGGAGACAGTTTTGGTAGTTTGTATGGGTCAGAGGGGTTAGAGATAAACGTAGAAACCAGTACTCTGTTGTACCACCTGGGTTTTCATTCATTATTTTTATCTTGGAGTAATACATAAAACAATTACAGAAAATTTATTTATTGTTGATTTTATAAAAAATGTGTTTTTTTTCTAAAATTTAACAAAAAATCATTTTTACATTGCAAATTAATAATACATGCACTGGTACTATTCATACTGACATTTTTTATACTAACACTGACACTTTTTATCCTACACTGCCACTGTTTTATATTGACACTTAATAATATATACACTGGCACTCTTCACACTGGCATTTGTTTAAACTAACACTGACACTTTTTAATACTAACACTGACACTTTTTTACACTTGCACTTAATAATACATGCACTGGCACTCTTTAAACTGGTCTGACACTCTTCACTGGCACTTTGTTAGACTAACATTGACATTTTTTACACTGACACTTAATAATACATGCACTGGCACTCTTTACTGGCAATTTATTAGACTAACGCTGACACTTTGTTACACTAACACTGGCACTTTTTTACACTAACACTGGCACTTAATAATACATGCACTGACACTGTTTACACAATCATTTTGTTATACTAACACTGACACTTTTTTTTACACTGACACTTAATAATAAATGCATCGGCACTCTTTATACTGACACTTTGTTACTCTAACACCGACAATAGCGGGAAAATCAAAACACATTTTTTCTAAACTTAAGAAAAAATTGCATTTTTGATAAGATTTTAGCATTTATTTGTTTTAGATGAATACCCTATTTATGTTTCATAGAAAATGATTACTTAACTTTTAAATATAGTAAGAGTTTATTATTTTGTTCCATAATAATATAATGTCATGATTAAGTTGTCAAATTTGTATGTAATACTAGTATTTAAATGCTCGTGTCAATGGCACGAAACGATATACATGGTGGTTAAGCATGAAAAATAAAAAGAATCTCTTTCAATTTTGTGTTTCCCACAAAAAAGAATGAAGCGATTAAGAAATAACTTTATAATTAATAAATCAATGGAAAGCATTATGCGCCTCAATTACTTTGAAGAAAAATAATCATTAATCATTAATAGAATAAGAAATATAGAATTAACATTCACTATTTCGTTAATAATAAAACACTAATCTGTTGGTTCCTCTTCAACGACATTGGGAGCTATAAAACCTTCGGCTTCAACTCTTCTTGCTAGTTCTTCCTGCGCTTGAACAAACACATATATCAACCACGTTTAATTAACTATAATTGAGACATTATATTCGATTATATTTAAAAAAAAAAAAATCATACTGCTTCAGCAACAAAAATTGGACCATCCCATATATCTTCATACGTCAACTGTGATAGAGTCATTTGTGAATCAGTTGGAGCTTTAGTATCTTGCAAATCTTCTGTCGAATGCGGGAAAACCTATTTAAAACATGCATTATATCAAGATATACACATATAATTTACTTTTTTTCTCTTACTTTTAGCCACTATACCTAAACTCCTTTCTTCACAAATTCATAAATATCATTATTTTGCAAATTGTTAATTTTGCAAGTAGAAAATAAAATATAAAAAATAGTAAAAACACATTTAGAAACACATGGAAATTTTCATTAATGAATTG
Source organism: Adenophora triphylla var. japonica (assembly GCA_022495995.1). Classification (NCBI taxonomy): domain Eukaryota; kingdom Viridiplantae; phylum Streptophyta; class Magnoliopsida; order Asterales; family Campanulaceae; genus Adenophora; species Adenophora triphylla. The sequence continues at coordinate 83,517 of JAFEMH010001853.1, read as the reverse complement.
ATATTTTTGAAATGTGGGTAATAGTAAGAATTGTTTTTTTAAAAGACTTATGTATAACAATGATATTTAGATTTTTTTTCATTTTTTTCTTAAATGAAGAGTGTCTTTAAAACGGAAATAGCTATTGATTATGTTTAGAAATCTGCAATATTATTAAATTAATGTGACGATATATTTTTTTGAAAATTTTCTTTTCAAATTATATTCTCTTAAATTCTTCTTTGTTTATTAAAATATTTTTCCTTTTTCTTCATTAAATTTTTCCCGAAGTGATTTTTTTAGATAATAGTAAAAAATAGGCTTGAAATCTTATTTAGCCACTTTTTTATACAACTTTTGAGTTTATTGTTGATATTTTTTGTTCATTAAAATTCCAAAAAATAATAAAATAAAAAACTGAGATTTTAGTATTTTATTGAACTTTCATAAATTAAAAAAATTGTAAATACAAAGTATAAGAAAGGATTTTCAAATTTTGGGATAATTAATTTGCATTAAAATTTAAAATTCATTCTTTTTTTGGGTTATAAATTTTATATTTATTGCTAAAACAATAAATATGGTGTCATAAATATTTCAAAATAGTTTTCTAAAAAAATCTATTTTATATGGATTTTTCTAAATAAAAACTATAAGATAATTAAAAAAATAAAACTATTATATAATTTGGTTAGAAAATACGAAGTATGTCTTTATAAGATTATATCAAAAAAAAATTAAAGACACAAATTAATGAAAAAATAGAGTTATTGATAGTATTAATTACTTAAAAATGAGATAATTTTAATTTATTTAATGACAGTCATGCAAATCAAATGAGATAGTTATATTAACTATATGATTTTAGTTCATGTTATTTATCAAAGTTTTTTTGAACGTGCGTTTAACTCACGGGTGTTACACTAGTTAACTATAATTGATGCATTATATTCGATTATATTAAAAAAAAAAAAAACATACTGCTTCAGCAACAAAAATTGGATCATCCCATATATCTTCATACGTCAACTGTGGTGGAGTCATTTGTGAATTAGTTGGAGCTTCAGTATCTTGCAAATCTTCTGTTGAACGCGGAAAAACCTACTTAAAACATGCATTAAATCAATATATACACATATACTATAGTTATATATAAATGTGTCATGTTATCGATATTAGGTCCCGCCATTTAGTTAGTTAGTTATTTATCCCATTATAAATCTCTTAACTTTATTTTTTTAGTTAATTTAATTGAAATTTAACAAAAAAGTTACTAAAATTCATTTATTCATAAAATTTTAAATATTATTATTAATACACCAATATTTTAAATTTTTTAAAAATTATTTTTTTATTAGTTCTTGATCATATTTAATATGAAATAGCTGAAGTATACTGATATCACGAAAAATAGAGAGAGATTGTACAACAATATTTTAAATTTTATAAAAATTATTTTTTTATTAGTTCTTGATCATATTTAATATGAAACAGCTGAAGTATACTGATATCACAAAGAATAGAGAGAGATTGTGATTGATAGATTCATGAATAATTTTAGAAACCGCTTAATGACACTACCAGAAAAAGGTCGTTTAGCGACGGAAATTTCCGTCGCTAAAATTAAAATTCCGTCGCTAAAAATAATCAGCGACGGAAAAATTCCGTCGGTGGTCCGCCGCTACCAGCCCGTCGCAGTGCTCCCGTGGTCAATTTCCGCCGCTATTTTTTCTTTTACCGACGGAATTTAATTCCGCGGTGAATTAATGGTTACGCCGACGGAAATATCCGCCGCTATATTAATTTAATTTAATTAAATATTCATTTCAATGGGCGGAAATTTCCGTCATTGTAATAAAAATTAATTTAATTAAATTAATTTCGCGGAAATTTCGTCAGCCGTAATAAAATTTAAATTGAAATTAAATTATTTCAACACGGAAAATACCGTCCGAAATTATTTAATTTTAATTTAAATTTTATTACGGCGACGAATTTTCCGCCGCCGAAATCAAAATTAAATAAAAATTAAATGATTATAGCGTCGGAAATTCCGTCTGAAATTAATTTAATTAAATTAATTTTTATTACAATGACGGAAATTTCCGCCTCGCCGAAATTAATTTATTTAATTAATTTTTCTTTCAAGATTAATTTCGCGACGGAAAATTCCGTCGCCGATTCTCAAATAAATTAAAAAAATATTTTAAAATATCAAAAAACCAAAATTTTTTGTACACGATATAACATTTCAATTTCTAAAACTAAAACTATAAAAACTAAAATTCAAATACCAAATAAGTACTCAAATAAAAACTAAATACCACCGTACCAATTCGGGAGGGAGGGGGAGGGGAGGGGGGGGATAGGGGGATAGGGGGAGAGGGGGGAAGGGGGGAGGGGTGGAGCGGGGGGAGAGGCGGGGAGGGGCTCCCGCGGGTACCAAATGTCTCAAATGTTTACAAACAAGTATAAATTAATACAACAATGTCTAAAAAGTCCGCAATCAACCCGGGGGACGCCGGGAATTATCCCGGGAGTCCGGCCGAGACGAGCCATCAACAGCGCCAATTGTCTCTGAGTCTCGCATGGCGTCGATCGTTCTCCTCCCGCATCTGCGTCTGAACTTCCAAAGCATCCGCAAGCTTTGCCCGCTCGCGTCTCTCCTCCTCCAACGCAGCCTCCAGAGTGTCGACCCTCGGATCATGAAACATGGGCTGGTCAACATTTCTCCGACGGCCGGTCGACGTCGACGGGCATTGCCGCCCGTAATCCCCATCCCTAACACTCGGGCTCCTCTCCTTGGATGTCCCCGAGAGGTGACCTCCTGCCAAACATCGTGCACGAAGGGGACGGGCTCACGGGAGGCGTTCCTTCGGGAACAACGGCGGCTTGATATGCGGCTGAAAAATAAAACAAACAATTATAATCATATACACAATGTAAGGTACATAAATAAATTTACATATTCAAAATCAAGTCATTTAATGGTAGTTTACTTACAAAGGCAAGCTGAGATCGATCGTCAACCCATTGCGGAGGTTGATCGGCGCCGTAGAATTCCGAATATGGAGGCTAGCGTAAACATCCACAAAAGAGATATTCGGACCATACTCCCTTTCCTATAAATAAAATAAGCTAGATTATTACTTTGAAATTGTATATATAAATGCAACATTTAAACGATTTAAAAGCATGCATACACTACATTTACACTAAAACTATGGATTTCATAGCATCAACATTGGCTCCCGGCTAACATACGTACATAAACCTATTTAAAAGCATCCATACACTACTACATTTAAATTAACATACATACCATGCGGTCGTGATGCTCGGCGACCGTGAGCGTCCCCGGTATGCAACGCCGCCGACCCCGAGGAGCCTGCTCTATTGGCCTTGGCCTTGTTCGGATACGGCCTTCGCCGCGGCGACCCCAATATTCGCAAAATTGAGCAAACACCTCAACGGTCATAAAAGTAGGACACAAGGGTCAGCTGTCCCGCCGCGAGAGCCGAGCAAGATAATAATTTCTCTTCGTGGTACCTATAAAAATATGAATATCTTGTAAACATATAATGATGACATTATAAAATTAAAAGAGTATAATCATTGTTAATTAAACTAATTAAGGATAGATAAAAGTATTTACAAATAAAATCCTTAAACTGACTTGTGAGCTGCTTTCAAAGAAAACATATCTAGCCGTCGCCTCGGCGATGTACGGATCCCAATAATATTTAGCCTACAACATATAATGATAACATTACAAAAACTAAAAGAGTATAATCATTATTAATTATAACATTTTAATAACAAACTAACATTTAAGTTTTAAATAAAAACCATTAACACATTACCCTAAACTCATCCCACGCATCCTCCTTCGCCTCTCGTGGCAATTTTTTCCAGTTGGGCCAAAAATCGGTCATTTTCCGAGACCGCCTATTGCCCGATCTTAGTGCCGGTGGTGGGGTATCCACCTACCCACCGCCAAGTATATTTATACAATAACATTTTAACTTAAATAATGAATTATATATAAAGCAAAAAGGAACCAACTTATATCAAATTAATGAAGAGTTACTTACTTGGTCATAAAGTGCCGAGATCCGGACATATATCCTCCCTCGGAATCTACGGTAGTCCGAGTACCGGCCCTGCAGAGGTGGAGCTAGTACTACTGAGTGAGGGTCAACACCATCGCTAGGACCGGGACGGTTGCGTCCCGAGTAATCAAAGTGTAAATGGGCTTGGTCCTCTTACCCCCTTTCTACTAGAACTCATCTGTACTACAAGTAAAAATATTAAAATATACAACTTTAACAATAGGAAACAATATATTCACAATACATCTAAAACTTTAAAGTTCTAATAATCTAAAGCATTCACAATACATATAAAACTTTAAACTATTAATAATATAAAGCATTCACAATACATATAAAACTTTAAAGTTCTAATAATCTAAAGCATTCACAATATATATAAAACGACGGATATTAAAAATAAACTAAAGCATTCACAATACATATGAAACTTTAAAGTTCTAATAATCTAAAGCATTCACAATACATATAAAACTTTAAAGTTCTAATAATCTAAAGCATTCACAATACAATTTTAAACTTTAAACTATTATTAATCTTCGTCCCCATCATCATCAATCCTTTGGACTACGAATTACTACAAAACTCGAGTTCTTCATCTTCGTCTTCGGACTCGATGAATCAAACTCGGTTCCTCTTCCTCTTCCTCTTCCTCTTCCTCTTCCTCTTCCTCTTCCTCTGATTCATCAATATCAATGTGCGCGAGATGACCCGAACGAGGCGGGGGAGTTGGCAAATTCACCGGTAAGATATCCTCCTAGGGTTCATCAACATTTTCGAGGAATATGAGTGACATCATCTAATGGATGATTAGCCGATGAAACGTTAGGTGGCACCGGCATTTCATCCTCTTGATAGGGTGCTTCTAATGACGACTACGTAGTTGTCGACGAGGGTAGGTTGTCAATCATGCTCCTAGCCTTGGTCATCCAAACAGCCCACAATCCGTCTGGTCGCGGACGAGGGTGGGAGTCATGTATACCTGCTGTGTTTCGAGATGCTAAGATGAAGACGTCGTCGCCATTATGTCCGGACGAGTCCTTTACATCGACGAGGTCAAATATGGCGTGCTTCTTAACACCTCGCACAAAGATCCCGCCAATCACAATTGAACAAGACAACACTGTTTCTACCCAAATACTCCACCTCGACTACTTCTTTCGGGACGCCATAATAATCATTCCCTATAAGCTTCACACCGCTATTCCACGTCAATTTAGAGCCCCGTAAGCTTTGGTATGAAACACATAGCCATTCACGAAATAACCGTTGTATAAATGAACGTTCAAGTACGGAGATGATGCTAAATGTCTTAACCTCGCAGCTTTGGCATCACCGGATGTTCACTATCTATAAGACAATATTGTAACCAATTTAATACAATTTTAAGATTGAATGTTTAAAGAAGTGTATAGAATAAATTTGAATGAAACGAAATATTTACATATTTCCTTAGCCGAGTTTGGAAATTCTCTTTCTGTCCTAGTTGCGATGAGTTCGGGAGATAAATCCCGAGCTAAATCTTCAAACATTCCGCAATAGGGTTAAACAAGGCATTTCATATGCAGGTAATTAAACATGCATAATTTAATCGACGAGGCGTAAACATAACATCAATGACTTACTTGATATATTCCCCAACCTCGTCGTAGTTAAGAAGAACATACGTTTCGACCGCGGCAAACTCTTTAGCGGTTAACGTACGCGTACCAACCCGTTTGCCGAGGCAACCGACCAGGGGGATGAAAATACGAGATGTTTCCCTTAGACGGAAAACCACCATCGTAATTGCGGCCAACCCTAGTCAATCTCGTATCAACATCGGGAGGAAAATATGTTCCGACAAAGGCAACAATCTCATCTATGATAACGGCCTACGAAATTGAGGCCTCGACCACGGCCCTATTGCTCATCTTCCTTTTCAATTGGCCTAGATACCTAAAAGTCATTCGTAGATTAAAACATAAATAATGTTAAAGAAGGTATATTGTTAACGCTCAAATTATTTAGAAATAGAATAAATTCAATTACCTCTCAAATGGATACATCCATCCGTATTGAACCGGACCACCGACTCTAGCTTCGTATGCCAAGTGGACCGGTAAATGCTCCATAGAATCAAAGAATGAAGGAGGAAATATCTTCTCAAGTTTGCACAAAGTCACTACGATGCTCTCCTCAAGCTTTTTCATGTGATCAACACGCAGTGTGGTCGATGTTAACGCTCGGAAAAACTCACTTAACTCTGTTAACGCCACCCGAGATATTGTCGGGCAAGAGACCCCGAGAGCAATCGGAAGTAGCCTATCCAAGAAAACGTGGCAATCGTGACTCTTCAAACCCTGCACTTTCCCCTCCTCTACATTGACACGCTTACCAATGTTAGACGCGTAACCATCCGGAAGCCTTAACTCCTTGAGCCATTTCGGGAGGAGGAGCCTCTTTTCCTTTGTAAGCACGTATTGAGCCATCGGTCTAACCGGTTTACCATCGACGTCGTATACCAAGCTCTAAGGCCGGCCGCTACATATTTCCTTAAGGTCCTTTCGAGCTTTTTCGTTGTCTTTAGTTGTTCTCTTGAAATCCATCAACGTGTTAAAAACATTATCGAATACATTCTTCTCAATGTGCATCACGTCAAGGTTATGTCGAATGAGATTTGTTTTCCAAGATGGCGGCTCCCAAAATATACTCCTCTTGATCCAGTTATGGGTAGTCCCAAACCCTTGTATTTTGGTCTTCGAAAACTTTTTCCCCCACCGAGGATCGGGCAATCTAGATACCTCCTCATAGACCGTGTCACCACTTAAACGAATCGGGGCCTCATCATGGTCAATCTTGTTCTTTTTAAACGCATTCTTCTCGGGTCCTGAATGGGTGGTCCTCCGGAAGAAATTGTCTATGGCAATCGAACCAACATGGTTTTCCGAGTGCGTGAGCGTGAAAGACTTTGTGTCACTCATACAATACGGACAGCCAACTTCCCGTGGGTGCTCCAACCCGATAACATCCCATATGCAGGGAAGTCATTAATCGTCCACATCAACGCAGCCTTCATGCCGAAATTCTCTCGCTTGAAAGCATCCCACGTTTCGACCCCATCCTCCCAAAGCCGCTTCAATTCGTCCATCAAAGGTCGGAGATAGACGTCAATGTTCCTCCTGTGGTCAAGCTGGGGCCGGGGATGAATAACGACAAGAACATGTAGGGATCACTCATACACAACCAGGGCGGAAGATTGTAGACAGTGGCTATAACCGGCCAACAAGAGTAAGATTTTGCCCCAGGACCAAACGGATTGAAACCATCGAGCAGATGCATAACCGTATATTTCTTGCTTCGTACGCAAAGTCAGGATAAGTCTCATCAAAGTGTTTCCATGCCTCCCCATCACCTGGGATGAATCAACACACCATCTTCACGCAAACTTTCCTTATGCCAACGCATTGCCTCTGCAGTAGATTTAGACGCGTAGAGGCGTTGCAGTCTTGGAATCAACGGCATGTAACGCAACTGCTTATGTGGTATGTTTTTCTTGTGTTTTGAACTCCCCCTCCGACTTGGCTTATATCTACTTTGTCCGCAAATTGAACACTCTGTCTTCCGTGAATCTTCCTTGTAGAATAGCATGCGGTCATTCTTACACTCATCAATCTTTTCATAACATAGCCCAATCCGCCCAACCAACTTCTTTGTCTCATAAAAGTTTGTAACCATCTTATTCTCTTTCGGCAACATCCGCTTAATTGCTTTCATGATACGATTATAAGCAGACCGGCTAATATTGCAATCATCCTTTATGTTAAGGAGCTCGGCCGCGGCCTCCAACACACGCGATCTCGCAACCCGGATAGACCTTCTCTTTGCAGAGTCCATAGCATCAATAAATTTCTTGTTTGCAGGGGTTGGTTCTTCTTTGTTGGTTCTCTTCGACCAATCGAAGGAAGGACCTACGCATCCCTAACCATATCTTCCATATTCAAAGGTGGTTCTTCATTGTCCTGAATAATAGGTTCGGGTTCGGGAGGTACATGAATATTCTCGGGGGGATTATTCGCAACATTTGTGCGCAATCTCAGCTCACCATGACGGGTCAACCGTTTGTACCCAACTTCAAACCCGTTACACAAAAGATGTTTCTGAGTCTCGATCAAGCTTAGATACTTGACATTACAACACTTGTCGCATGGACACCTAATCTTACCATCCTTACACAAAAGATGTTTCTGAGTCTCGATCAAGCTTAGATCCTTATTTAATTGAGCAAATTCAACAAACCCCTTCAACCCTCTATAAAACTCAGAATTGATACCGCGTTGATTCGGCAACTTCCGCTTATACATCCAACTACGATCATCGATTAATGTACATTACTCCTGCATTGCAATCCATATATTATACGTACACTCAATTTAATCGACGGATGAAACAAAATCGGGATGTTAATAATTATTGGATTTCATAATATATTAACAGTTTAGAAGTAATTAACGTATTATCATTCCCTAAATTTGAATTACAAACTTAAAAGCAACACAGATCTTCTTAAAATAAATATAAAGCTTCTAACTCATATTTAACAATATATTAACAGGTCTTCTTAAAGTGTCTAGGAACTCGTTCCCGCTCCCGAACTCGAATCTCTACTCTTCCTCCACCTCGGTCCCTGGGAGGTCTTTGGTCTAGGTATGTTGAAAAAGTCAGTCGGACCTCGTCCCCGGCTCGGGTATCGCCCGAGCTGGTGGATCAATCAGTCTGGTAGCTCTCGCACTTTGCTCTTTCCGCCTCCGAGGCCTCCCTGCGAGCTATCACTTCGGGATCATTTCTCAGCGGCTCTCCGAATCTCCCGTCTCTCATAATCTGGGCCGCAATGTCGCCAAGTGATTTCATCGGGGGTTGCTCTTGGCCTCCATGCCTCTTAATGTCCGGCCGGAAGAATAGTCTCGCCCCAAAACACTCTCGGCGTCGAGCCTCTATCATCAGGCATGCATGCACGGGACCTTGCCGCTCCTCGTGCACCATGTCGGATACTCGGTGGTCAGAAATGTGCTACCTCTAGTCGACGGAGTAGTGGTCGTATCGGAAGAAAGCCCTCTAGAAATGCTCGCCAAAGAAATGTGTAGTACGAGGCTCGCCATAATCATCGGCATTGTATTAGTCGTCAATCGCTCTCTCAAAGTCCGAATGGTCTGCATGCGGGTATCCGTGCTCTCCGCTCACTAGAGATGGAATGCAAAGGATGATACATGTAGTCCCGGAAGTCGGACAATAACCGGCCCGTCCCGAATATCTCTGTAGTCCGCAATCCGCATGCCGGAATCCAATAGTACAGGGTTTGCGGTCTCATATCGGGCCAAGGCCAACCTCCTATGCCAACTCTCGCAGCGGCATCCCTCAATATCCCGCGCTGTCCGAGTCACCCAAGGTAATGCCGTCGCGCCCTCCGGGCAAAGTGGTGAGATCAAGCGAAATCTCTCATACGGCCACAATGATAGTAATCTGGGGCCGCTGAACCCATGTACTCGGATCCTCCTGGCTAATCTATCAATGCCGTGGTATGTCTCCGCTAGCAGTGGAATGATGTCCATCGCTCCCTCGTCCGATTGAATATGCCGGATGTCAACTCCTCGATCACCTCTCGCCGCCTCGATGATCTCTAACGGCGTAGCCGGACACACTCCGATGTAGCCGCAAGTAGTGCGCGAGACAGAATGAGCAACATGAATATATCTAAGGAAGTGGATAGATCAAACAGCCCTGGCTGGTCCGACTCAATCGGCTATATGAGTCAAGTCTATGAATCTATCGTCAACGACAATGCCCGATACCCGGTCTGTGATAATCCCAAGAATTCGAGATAGTTGCTCCGAATCGATCGTCCGTCTCGAGGAAATGCCACAGTCCTCGACTCGGCCACACCAGTCGGTGCTCGAAAATCCTCCATCGTTGGCATCAGGATCGTTGTACGATAGGGTGAACACATGTCGCTCCGAATCCCAAAGCACGAAGCAGCTCGGAGCAGATCCCAATCAATCTTCCAATCTGTTAGAGACCAGATGCATGGCATGCTATACCTCCTGTCAATAAGTTTCCGGTGTTATTTTTGGTGAAAGCGCGTGAGTTCAAGAATGTCTTGTTGAAATTGAAACTCGCGGAAACAATTTCTCCATTGTAATGCTCCCATCTTTGCCTTAAATTGAAATGCTTGGGACTTTTTACCTATTAATATTGTGAATAATTGTATCAACAAATCTTGAGCTCTAGTTCAAACTAAACTAAAGGATAATGGTATCCCTACCTAACCACCTACTCTGTCCTTTAAGTGCATGTTTGATAAACCTATCCCATCCCGAAATGCATGATTATATGAAATGCAAATATCACTTTGCCTACTTGCTTTATAATCGAAAATAAAGAAATTTCGGCTTTTGCATAGACCTAAATTATTACTATTGTGAATAATTTTAAATATTAATTTTTACTTCTTTGTTGTAAAATATATAATTTTACAATGATGAATTAAATTAACATTTATAAACAAGATAAGAGTCGTTATCATCCACAACTATCAAAACCCTATCTCAGCTTAGACCAAGAAAGATAGAGCAAATAAGTTCTTGTCAGTTTGAGCAAAGGATTTTCTGTTTAATATAGGTTTTTCAGCCATTGTCCTCCTCTCTAAGAATCTCAAACATCACGGCCATGTCTTGACAATGCTGTTTTACTCTTCATCGGTGATATACGGTCACAGTAAAAACAAGGTAACAAAGATAACACCGTGAAGAGAAAACAGAATTTCTCCAATTTTTCAATCTCCACCTTCCATTTACCCAAGATCCTGATTGCAGAATCTTCCTCATGAGCCTGAAAGCTGGCGGTGTTGCCCTCAATCTCACGGTTGCACACTCAATCTCACGGTTGCACATGCGAAGCAACCGTGAGATTGAGGGCAACACCGCCAGCTTTCAAGCTCATGAGGAAGATTCTGCAATCAGGATCTCGAGTAAATGGAAGGTGGAGATTGAAAAATTGAGGAAAGTTCTGTTTTCTCTTCACGGTGTTATATTGTTACCTTGTTTTTACTTGTGACCGTATAACACCAAGTGAAGAGTAAAACAAACACTCGACAAGAACATGGCCGTGATGTTTGAGATCCTTAGAGAGAAGAGAACAGTGAAACTGGAAAAACTCTTATTAAACAGAAAATCCTTTGCTCAAACTGACAAGAACTTATTTGCTCTATCTTTCTTGATCAAAGATGGACGGATTTTGATAGCTGTGGGTGAGAAAGGCTCTCATCTTATTTATATTTTAAGATGTTAACCACCAACCACAATACCCTAAGGTGCATCTAGGGTGCCGGGATTGATATCAGCGCTCAAACGTGGCGATATTACATCACCGTCCGCGATGCAGTCAATCGCCCCAAAATGGGATCTAGAACCACTAAGGTAGTGTGCGGTTGAATATGTTACATTATTGATACATTCACCCCCTTCCTCCCCCTTTGACTTTAAAAGACTTGAAAATTAGATATTTAGTAACTTATCTAATTGTTGCATATGTAATATGTTATGTTTACTAAATATGTAACATGTTATATTTACTAAATATAACATGTTACACCAATGGAAAATATCAAGTCTATTGCACAAGCATTTGGCCCAAAGATTGAAACTTTAAAAGTAGATTTACTATTATAATTAATCGAAAACAAGAAAATCCCCAACCCAGCTTTTGTATCTTCTACAAACCGAAGTTGGGGATTTTCTTATTTTGATTAATTGCTAAATCTACTTTCAAAGTTTCAATCTTTGGACCTAATGCTTTTGCAAAAACATGAGATTTTCCACTCCAAAGATAACCCCATGGTAGTGGTTGTACGTGATAGTAGTGGAGTTGGATTAAAAGACTTGAAAATTAGATATTTAGTAACTTTTTTAGCTTTTTATCATTAAAAGACTTGAAAATTAGATATTTAAATACTTATCTAATTGTTGCATATGTAACATGTTATGTTTACTAAATATGTAACATGTTATATTTACTAAATATAACATGTTACACCGTTGGAAAATATCAGTCTATTGCACAAGCATTTGGCCCAAAGATTGAAACTTTAAAAGTAGATTTACTATTATAATTAATCAGAAAACAAGAAAATCCCCAACTGCAGTTTTTGTATCTTCTACAAACTGAAGTTGGGGATTTTCTTGTTTTCTGATTAATTGCTAAATCTACTTTCAAAGTTTCAATCTTTGGACCTAATGCTTGTGCAAAAACTTGAGATTTTCCACTCAAAGATAACCCCATGGTAGTGGTTGTACGTGATAGTAGTGGAGTTGGATTAAAAGACTTGAAAATTAGATATTTAGTAACTTATCTAATTGTTGCATATGTAACATGTTATGTTTACTAAATATGTAAAATGTTATGTTTACTAAATATAACATGTTACATATTTGATTATGAGTACGGTTATTTATCGTTTTCTTTATAGTGGCATATGTTTTCTTCTATTCGTTAATATTACTAACATATGTTTTCTTCTATTCGTTAATATTACTAAATATGTAACAAACTAGGATACAGAAACTGTATCCTAATTTGTTTCATATAAGGTGCATCTAGGGTACCATGATTGATATCAGGCGCTCAAACGTAGGCGACATAATCACCGTCCGCGATGCCGTCAATCGCCCCAAAATGAGATCTAGAACTAGATGTTCCTAAACTATTTCATCCACAGTTTTCTTACTTATTTGTTTGTAATTGAGATCAATTAAAGTCTCAACTCATGATCATTCGTGCTTACTTTTATTAGTTTAATATATTTGTTTTATTAGTTTAATATATTTGTTGGGTTATCAAAATTGTTATTATTCTTCCTAATTCTTTCATGTTTCGAAAGACATTAATAATATAGTTGCATGATTTATGTTTACTATGTGTGAATACTAGCATGAATCAATTTCATGATTATCCACCTTTAGGTAGTTAAATCTTGTTAAAGTGAGTAGGGTTAAGGCATGATATATGATTCATATTATTGGAAAAAATGTATCAAAAGTACCTCATTTTAAAGCTCAAATTACCTAAATTCAGTCAAACTATCTTCGTGTGCGATATCATTATAAATTTGAACAAAAAACCTAGTTAAAATCCCCAAGCAAAATTACAACCTCACAACTTCCTAACTTTCCCATAGAAAATATAATTGAAGTAAGCATCCTTCAAAGGAATGGTAGTCATGCTAGGCAAACTCAAGCACGATATTATGATCGAGTGTTTGACCTCCGATTTTCGGGGTGACTTAGAAGCAGTATCAATGTTGGCAAACTCAGGATTAGATGTCTTTGCTCACAATATTGAGACAGTGAAAAGACTCCAGCGAATCGTTAGAGATCCTGGCCGGGTGAGTATGGGTGAAGTTTCTTACTTTCAGTTGGTTTGGTGCGAACATCTGCTAAAAACATATGTTTATTTTTAAAATGCTAACATATTTAAGATTTCAGCTTCTAGTTCGACACCCCAAATTATGTTTGTCATGACTAAACATAAGCTGGTGTAATGTCAGGTTCCTCATTGACATAATTGATATATAGACTAGTTGAAGGGATTATCATTTATCTAGCTCTCGGAAAAATAATAAAACAATCTAGTTGTTTGAATTATTATTAAGTAGCGTCTGTTTGGTAGGAGGGAAAGAATGGAGGGTTCATTTCTATCCCCAAAACCTAATATGAAACCACAATAACACATATATAGAAAATCATTATATGGATCAACATATTTTTCGGAATAAGACCCAAAAATATTTTCATGAAGCGGGCAATACATAATTAGGAATTGCTAACATTGTTTATCCAACTACCCTTAGGTTTCTAACATTGTTTATTCCCTATAATTTAATCAAAAACACATTTACACACACTAATTACACCTCTTACAACACAAACACACACATACACACACTAAACTCTAACACACACATACACCCGTCGTCACACACCCACACACATGCGTAACACACACACACACCGCAAAACACACATACAAACTCCTACAAACACATTCTGCACACACGCAACACACACATACGCATACAACAGTAACACACACACACGCACAACATACTCACACAAAATTTTAATGACTCAAACTCCCAAAGGTGAATACATTAATAATAAACAAAAAAAAAAAACTCCAGATTAAAACTCCAGATTAAAAAAAAAAAAAAACCTAATCTCCATAACTAAGAAAAATTTTCTTTTGAATGGTAGCTAGGAAGAAAAATTTTCCCTACATCTAGAATCATTTAAAGAAATAAACAAAAAAAAATCAAAATTTCACCAGCCAATTTCTTGAAGCCATGCCTATCAGAATAAGCTAAATCCGACAATAAGAAACCCACAGATTCAAAATCAAACCCATTTCTCGTTTCGGATCCAAAACCCAAGACCAATATCCTCTCTCACCAATCTTCAACCCCTAAACTCACAAATTCCCCTCAAATTTTCTCTACAAATGAATCCAAGAAATGCCCAACGGACGTGCACTCGCAAAAAAAAACTTTTTTAAACCGGTAAAAAATTGACCGGTGCACGTACCTTGAAGGGAAATCGGCACTATAATTGATGAACAAAAATACAATCGAATGTAGTTTAAGGGGAAATCACGTACCTTGAAGAGAGAGCTAGGATTGAGAAATTGGATCGCTTCGAGAGGGAGAGAGAGACGCAGATGGTGAAGACGGTGGAGATGGTGGACGGCGAAGCTTCGTCACGGCGGAGACGGTGGAGAGGTGGACGGACGGCGGCGATTCTTCTTCTTCTTAGGTCACAGAGAGCGGGAAGAGAGAGAAAGGGGGAAGAGAGAGAGAGGGAAATGATACGTAATTGATATCTGAGGGATTAATTGAGTATTTATAATTTCCCCCAGCGACGGAATATTCCGCCGCTAAATATTAATTATAGCGGCGGAAATTAAATTCCGACGCTATAATTAATATTTAGCGGCGGAATATTCCGTCGCTGTAAATCCGACGCTAAACTATGCGTACGCTCACCTGGATCGATGACATGGCACTCTCACCGACGAAAATTTCCGCCGCTGATTTTAAATTCAGCGACGGAAATTTCCGCCGCTATTATTAATAAATATAATTGTTTTCATTATATTTTTGAAAAATAAATAAATCATTAATATTTATTAATTTTAATTTAATAAATATCATTATTTTTATTTATATAAAAATAAATAAATCATAAATATTTATGATATTTTTGAAAAAATAAATAAATCATAAATATTAATTAATTTTAATTTTATAATGCCATTATTTTTATTTATATAAAATATGAAAGTTATTTTAAATTACTCTCAAAAAAATAAATATGAGTCAATAAATATTATTTTTGAAAAATTTTTAATTTAATAAATATCATTATTTTTATTTATATAAAAATAAATAAATCATAAATATTTATGATATTTTTGAAAAAATAAATAAATCATAAATATTAATAAATTTTAATTTTATAATGCCATTATTTTTATTTATATAAAATATGAAAGTTATTTTAAATTACTCTCAAAAAAATAAATATGAGTCAATAAATATTATTTTTGAAAAAATAAATAAATTCTAAACCCTAAACCTAATACCCTATATACTATACCCTATACCCTATACCCTATACCCTATACCCCTATACCCTATACCCTATACCCTATACCCTATACCCTATACCCTATACACTATACCCTATACACTATACCCTATACCCTATACCCTATACCCTATACACTATACCCTATACCCTATACCCTATACCCCTATACACTATTGTAAGTGCTCCAATTTGAGTTGGTAGTTTTTTCGTTAGAAAGTTAACGAAAGTTTTAACATTTCTAACATTTCTAACAATCTCTAACCTTCCTAACCAAGCAAGAGTAGGTTAGGGTTTGCCATTTAAAGTTAAACCAAAAAAAGAATCCAAAAAAGCAAAAGAATTAAGAAAATCCCGAAACAAAGAAGTTGAAAAACAATTTCGCCGATATTTTGAATTTTATTCCTCCTGTCCAAAGCCCCGCACCTCGAGATGAACAAAGGCACGCCTACGGGAACCCACCGCGCGGACATGTATGACATTTCCAGGTCCTATAAATTGAACCCTCCTCTCTCGGTTTAAAGGAGGAATTTGATCACAAGAACGAAGTTACGGCGAAATATAGAGAGAAAACAGTGGGAATCCCTTGATTGCCACCTTTTTCTCTTGAATCTTTCCCAATCAAATACCAAACACACCAAACCTTGATACTCCTCAAGCCAAACACCAAATCTTGATATTCCTCAAGTCAAATTCCAAGCCTAGGAAGATAGGGTGTCACCATTGGTAAAGCCCTCCTTCTCAAAACCCTAAAATCCTCTTTTAACTTCTTGTTCATCTTGTTCTTCTCACTTGGATCTACTTGATGTCTTGTTTAACTTAAGTTTTGACCTAAGATGGTCATCTTGAAGTTCATCTTCATGAATTACCATCTCAAATGGTCTACATTTTAAATCTCTAAATTGATTTTTCTCTTTAAATTCATCTTTACAAAGATCCCCTCTCCCTTTGCAAAGGATATGTTTAAACCCCATAAATTCCCCAAGGATGACTTGAGTATGATAACCACTTGGCACAAGGTAGTGGAATCAAGTCTAGGGATGAAAATGGGGTGAACATAGATGCTAACCCCCCAAAAATCACATTTCTCCTCAAGAACATCTTGCTGTCCAGTAGCATTGTTCTGAGAACTCAGTCCATTTTCCTATTTTTTGGACCCAGTAAAACTTGGAATTGGGTGTTGACTACATAATACTTTTTGTAGCCAACATCCAGAGCTTTCCAGACATATTTTTAATTTATTTTTTGCGTGAGTAAAACTCCTTTTTTCAATTTTTCTTTTAGAGGCCAGTTCATCAGCTTCTGGAAATCCAGATTTCAGATCTGAGATTTCCAGAAGGTTTTGACCCCTCAAATCATCTCCAAAATGAAAAGTTATTTTACAGAAACCTTTTTTAAGGTGTTTTGAACATTTTTCATTCCCGGACTTTTCCCAGATTCTGGAGTTTTCAAGCCCTAAAGTCCATTTCAAAGTCAAGGGTCAACTGTCTTTTTCATTCTGGCAGAAATGGTTTTCAACTTCCGAAAATCTTTTGAGGGCCAAATCTCAACCCAAAAATCACCCAAAAAATCATGGGATCAGTTTAAAGCTTTAAAAAGAGCTCCCAATTTTTACTTACCTCAGTTTCAACTTATTTTGGCCAAAACACACACACACACACACACACACAACAAAGGATTTTGAATGTTTGGAAGACTCGTTTTACGAGGCGTTCCGGTGCACACTAACGTCCTTCCCGGCACGTAACGTGACCTCCGAACCTAAATTTCTGATCTCGGGCTTTTTTCAAAGTTTTGGCCCTCAAAATAAAAATGGCGTGGCGACTCCGTTTGATTTTCAAAAAAAAATCGGGTACATCACAGTGGCGACTCCGCTGGGGACAAATAAGCTTTTTCTAAAAAAAAAAAAAATGATATTTGGTATATTGGTGGAAACCATTAAACTTCCCGTTATCGCCTCCTAACACGAGTCGGGGATAAATTGTGGTCTAACAATCCCACGTACCGGTATCATTATTTTCAAAAAAAAGAAAAGCTTTTGAGGGTCAAGCTTCCGTCTCAACATTTGAAAATCCTTTGCTTTGTGTGTGTTGATTTTTGCACAGTTTTCGTGTTTGTTTTTGGCCGCCTCGGAAAAGTCAAAATTTTGACTGTCGGAATAATGTCCCTAACTGTTGGAATTCTCGTGCTTATGTGTTCACTAAATTTTCAAAAAAAAAAATTCAAAAAAAAAAATTTTTTCAAAAAAGAAAATTTCCAAAAAAAAAATCATGCATCATGCTTTTTAAGACACATAAAAAAAATCTCTATTTTACTCAGAAAGGGAAGATAGACTGCTTGCACACTACGCGCACGTGACCGTACACTGCACACTACGTCCCTAACCCGGGGAAATCCTTGTCGCGGTCCGTTTGGTCTTATTACGCCTCTCGGATGAGCACAGGACTACCCAAACATCCCATGGAGCCTCGTGTCGACCATGCACTTGTCCGTGACACACTTTGTCCGAGACCCGGTTGGTTTTTAGTCTGGTCTGTGTCATGCCCTGTCCGTGTATAGACCTTTCCTTTCAAGCCTTTGTCGGCATACCGACTCAATATCTTTCGGGGACCCTAATCAGTCGAAGTTCTGCCGGTTTTCCGCCGCAGACTTTGACCAAGATATTGACCGGCGCCTTGACTTCGGCTCGGCGGCACAAATTATACACTGACTCCCAGCATTGACACCGAGTCATCAAGGATTAATGAATATTCCATGCCTAATTACGGCTTAACTGACGACAAGTCAAGATCAATTGTGGACGCTTATCAGTCCAAATCATGCCGACTTTTCGTCGAGCCCTCGGACATGATCTTGACTTTTGACGTCAGCTTTGTCCGTAATTTACATCGAATGCTCGTTAAGACTCGATTACCGCAGACTTTTAGGATCGTTTTCTTTCGGTCGGTGGGACCCGCTTGCCCTATAGGACCCTCGCCCGTGGCTGTCCACCCTGGGAGGTCGAAATACAGGTGGAATACGAGGGGCTTATAGACGTAGTGACGGGGCCCACGATCCAGAATCGAGTAGTTCGAAAAAAAAAGAGCAATCTTTTCCAACCGATTAGGTTAATAAAACGTGTTTTAAGTAAACATGAACAAATAGCGCATGTTGCATGAGCCTAAGAGCCCAAACACCTACCCTCCTTCAATTCCCGCCATCCGAACCCTCGTGTCTTTCCCCCGCAGCTCCGCGTAAATCTTGGTTTCGGCACCGGGTCACCGTTTAATCAGTTGGGAAGAGTCAAGTGCCTCATCGGCTTCGCCGTTTGTTTCAACTCCGGGTTTCAGAATGTCCGCATCGGTGGTAACGAGGGGGACAACGTCACTCCGCCTCCGGGACTCCTCGGGCAGACGGCAATGGAATCGGTTAGCAAC
The DNA here is from genome assembly GCA_022495995.1 of Adenophora triphylla var. japonica. Taxonomy (NCBI): domain Eukaryota; kingdom Viridiplantae; phylum Streptophyta; class Magnoliopsida; order Asterales; family Campanulaceae; genus Adenophora; species Adenophora triphylla. The sequence continues at coordinate 64,338 of JAFEMH010001853.1, read as the reverse complement.
AGATGAGAATGCGACAGAAGCACAGTGAATAGCCTTATCGAGGCTATTAAGAGCCATGGTTTGGCCGCCAGCCTCAATCCCGATGGCACCTTCACTGTGGAAGAAGAGGATGACCCCAATCCCAATCTCGGTCGCCCCGATTACTCCAGGATGCCACCACCAACCTCCTTCGGTGCTACCAGAACACATGTTCCTCGATCTGCAGGTCGGACCACCGGATCCATGCGGCTGATGGGACGAATCGGTTCACGGCTCCTCGGTGGGGGCAAAGTCGCACGGAATGTCCTCTCATGGTTGGGGATACCTAGGAATGCCACGGCAGATTGGAATCCCACCTCGGTTCGGAACCGATCAATCTAGACCTTCACATCAACGGCCACAATTTGGAATGCCGCCACAATGCGCTTCCGGGCCACAGTCAGGAGCCCCTCCTCAGAATGGTACTGGTTCAGTTGCTCCTCACACAGCTTTCACAAATCCATTCACTCAGACTTCTATGGGTTATCAAGCCTTCATCCCGGTTTCATCCGAATCACCAGGACCACAGTATCCTCTCGGTTATGCATCCTCGCCACAACCAGCCATGCAATTCAACAACCAGGGACAGCAGCCCGCACTTAAGCCTACTTATGGGCCTCACTCCGAAAATCCAAGCCATATGGCTACCTCAGAATCTGCCTCCATCTTCTCTGCCAATTGGAAGCCAACAGCAAGTCGCTGGGTTCTATCCTTTGCCCGGCTCCTACCTACACTCCCAGGGTAATTTGGGCCAAGGACAGGTTTTCACCTATGCTCCGGGATGTGGTATTCCTTCCACCAATGCACCACCAACAGCTAGTCCTCTTCCTAGCTCAAATATCAGCTCAGGAATTCCCGCTCCGCCTTTGGATCCCCAATTGGCTTGGTTTATGGAGCAACACAAGGAAATGAAAGCACAGATTGCTGAATTGACCGCCAAAAAGAACACTGCTCTTCGGCCTACAGATCCCGACTCGATTGTCCCCCTGCCTCACAAGTTTGTGATGCCCACTCTGGAATTGTTTGACGGGAGTGCATGCCCTAAAACTCACTTGGACACCTATACTTTGGCAATGAAGGCTAAGGGATGCACAAACCAGCAGTTGGCCGATTACTTTAGTCTCTCTTTGAAGTCGGGGCTTTGAAATGGTTTTTCCGATTGCGGCTGAAGCTAGGGCTACTTGGGAACAAATTACCACTACTTTCACGAGATAAGTATAAAGCCAACTTGGAGTGGGAGACAAACAGAGTTGACCCGCAAACAACGATGCGGCGCCCTAATGAGAATATTGGGGATTTCTATAAGAGATGGAACTTAAAGCTCAGTGAAATGGCCATTCCTCCCTCGACGAGGAGCGATTAGACATCTTTCGGTCATGCTTGAAGCCGCATTTAAGAGCTTCCCTCGGCCACTTCCCTACGGCGACTTGCGTGCAATGGTTGATTCCGGGGCTAAGTTTGAAAAGGCTTACAATCAGCGGCCGATCGCTGCACTGCCTACGGATATCGGGCTCCTCCCTCCAAAACTACTCTCACTTTCGCTAAAGGCAAAGAGGCGATCGGCTACGCGGGACAGGACTGTAACAATGCCACTTCCTTTGTTCCCAAGAAGCCTGATGCATCCAGATCCCGGCTCCAAGACTTGAGAAACTTTGGGATGCCTTTGAGTGATATCTTCAGAGGATTGGTAAAAGAAGATTTGCTCCGGCCTTTGGATAATTATCAGCCAAGAAACCCCAACGCTCCTTTGGATACCTCCAAGCATTGTGCCTTTCATCAGTACCATGGGCACCTGACAGATGATTGCGTCCCCCTGAAGAAGGCAATCCAAAATTTGATTGAGCAAGGGAGGTTAGAGATGCCGGAAGGGCCTAATACCATCAATAACCCGCTCCCTAACAACATGAGTGTCAACATGGTCGAGTTTGGTGATCCAAGATTTGTGGGCATAATGGAATTTGACTCGCTCCTTTGTGAGGTCGGTGAATCAGCCATCGCAGGCGATGAAAGTGGTTGGATTAAGAAAGAGATTGCCAAGGAAATCCTGATGGAAAGGTCTGCAATAGCTCCCGTCTCCAGCGTCGAAGAATAGATGCATGGTTCAACAGCAAAGAGCGGCTAGATTGGGGGCTACCTATCTTTAAAATAGTCTTTTGAGTCAACCTTCGTAGGTTCTAGTACTTTTCTTTCACCTAAGTCCTTCCTGGACATTTGTCGTTGTAGTCCATTTTGGACATAGTGGTTAAATGCCTAACTTTTAATATAAGTCTTTTTTCTCTTCTTGCTAGACTCGAGACATCACTTGCGCACCCACGTTACACTTAATTGAAATGGTTTTATCCAAAATGATCACTTGTGCTGCTCAACCACTAATTCTTCGAAAATGATTAATATTTAAACTAATCGGAGTGAGAAAATCAATTGATATCCTTCCCAAATTGGGGCTTACCAACTCCCCATCTTGCATCTCATATGCTCACATCCCTTTCATCATCATCATCTCGTTGCTCGATGAATTTGCATGGATTTTTTCTCATATAAAGCTTAAGCAAGCAATGAAGACTTAATCTCGTTTAGGTCATCCAGTAGGGATTGCGGTTGAAACCTTTCACCCATAGGAAAGCCATTACCTCACCCTTACTAAACACTACCCTCTCATTTCAAGATCGGCGTGTTTTGAAACCCGGTTTAGCCATCATTTTTGCTCCATACTGAGAGAAAGTCCAAGCGAGCCCGAGAAGTTAGCTTCGAGAATCGGCGATGCGCAAATTATCTCAAGCCATGAAGGAAGGACAAAGATAATCCTCAACTCCTCGTGAAGCTTTCCAAGTCAAAAAAAAAAAAAAAAAAAAACAAAAAAAAAAAAACAAAAAAAAACAAAAAAAAAGAAACAAAAAAAAGAAGGATTTTAAAATCCTCACAATCTCGGATATAATTCCAAGCTCCTCAGGAAGCCTTCCAAAAAAAAAGAAGAAGAACTCAAAAGTCCCCGACATCTCAAGAAGCTCTCCAATGATCAAAAAGGAGCCTGAATTCTCGCAAGATCGCAAAAGGTTGTCAGTAGCTCGGACTTCCTCTTATCATTAACTTAAACCAATCCCAAGCCATCCTCTCAATTTTAGAGGATACTCCCATCACCATTACCCTTGCCCTTGGCCAAGTCAAAAATCTGACCTCTCATTCTTGGAGGCAATCAATCTTCCTCGCCATAGATTTCCCAAACACATCCCCGCGAGCCAACCTCTCATCTTTAGAGGTTCAGTCAGTAAAAGGCCTAGCCGACCTCTCTTCTCAAGAGGTCATAATCTCCCAAATCACCCGATGGCCGATCAAAGCCCGGAAACCCAACTACAGTCCCTATTGGACAGCAGTTTCATTCTAATATCCTCGATGTCAGGATCAAATAAATGCTTCATTGCTTGCTTAAATTGGAATCTAATCCATCTTGGTCCAAAATTACCAATCAAAGATTGTGCAAATTCAACCCTTCCCTTCATGTGAGCATATTTCATTTCTCCTCACAAACACTTGCCGTGGATGTCCCACTGGGGCTTCGCATCCGTGTCTTTCATGGACACTCTAAGGGGATATGTTATTCAATCCTCCAAATCCTCAAAATCCCCAAAGGTCCTCAGACCCTCGAATTTCAACATTCATTCTCTTTTCATTCGGGATAGGCCCGAACTACGGCGACCTGAGCTCTTCATAATGGAGGGAACGTAGGCAACCAGAAATGGTCCGGTCGAAATCACAAACAAATCTCAAAAAAAAAAGAAGAAAAAAAATCCGGTCTCATCAAGGATCGTCCCTATACACTTTCCGCCCTTCCTAGCTTGATTTTCGATATCAGTTGGTTTTCTCCTTGTGATTAATCAAAATATTTGTTCATATCAGATTTAGGGATTGAATAACCCGAACATTAACAAAGGGTTTTAAGCAGCCTTGTGATCATCATGAATAAGACAAAGTTTTCAAGTGTCTCGACAAGTCTTCTCTCTCCATCATAGGGAAATAGAGCCAAACACTGTCTTTCTGTCTGCAGGGGCTTCCATACACTTTTCCACACCTTGTGATGCTTATACTCTCTCAAAAGAGTCAAACCAAAAGCGAGAGTGTCATACACAAATTCGGGAGACATTCCCATCTTTCAAAAGATATGCCCCTGCACGTAAACATTTCTGAGTCTTGTCCGATGGCTCGGTTGACTAAGGTCTGAAAAGATGGGTTCCCCCTCTGTAAGACTACTCTGAATTTCTTCATCTTTGGGGCTTGCTAAGCGGTTCTCCCAAGTTCTCCTGTAGCAGCTCTTCAAGCTGGGGCTTATATAGTCATCTTTGGGTCCACGTTGGGTTCTTCACCACGAGATAGACTCGCCAAATCACTTCTTCAAAATCTGGACTTTGCCTACTCAGGATCCGGGGGCTTTGTCAAGATGGTCTTTTGGACCCGAATTTTATCAAGTCGCAAGAAAGAATTTCAGCTTCAGAACTTGGTACACGGCAGCTTCCCGTAGCATCGGAATTCAAGATCAGGGTTTCTCCGGCATTAGCAATTCCATCAAATCATCCTCCGGACAAGGTTTCGGCCAAGGTCACAGCTCATCCAAATGAAAGAAGCTTCACTCGTATCAACGTTGGCCCTAAAGTCTGTCGGCATCTACTTCAAATGACCAAGAATGAGAGGGAAAGTTTCAATCAAGACCCGGGATCCGAATCCAATCTCATCAAGATTGAGGTCCATGTGATATTCCGACAAAACCTCACCAACAACCGCTGTTTAAATCGCGACCAAGGGTTCTCATCCCCCACTTGATCAAAATCTGTTCCAAGCAGTCTCCATACCCATGCATCCCCACTAAAAATCTCCCAAGGGCTCATGTAGCATGCACAAAACTTGAGTCAATAGGAATAATCCTAAATCATCGAAGATCATAAATCATAATTTTCCTGCCAAGAAGCTTAGGCTAAGTGCATCTTCGAAAGCAAGTAAATGCATCATCCCATAATCATTTTTGGTTCCATGCATGCATCTGTCATCATGAATGCCATATATGCATCTTCCTCTTCACTAACGAATGCAGGAATTCAAACGTGAAATCAAATCCCCCTTTTTCGGCAAGGATGATCTTCACCAAAGACGACCTCCAATGAATGAAGACGCCCTCCAACATCTACAGTTTGACAAAGACAAGCTCCGGCGTCTGCAACTTGCTAAAGACGACCTCCAATGTCCACAAATGGATGAAAACAGCCCCAATGAAGACCACGTCCAGTGTCTACAATTCGGTCAGAGACGCCAAGTTCTCGAATACAAGTCGGTCAGGGACGCCGAGTTCTCAAAATGCAAATCGGTCAGGGACGCCAAGTTCTCAAATGCAAATCAAATGCCAGTTGGTCAGAGACGCCAAGTTCTCACATACAAATCGGTCAGAGACGCCAAGTTCTCCAATACAAATCGGTCAGGGACGCCAAGTTCTCAAATACAAATCGGTCAGAGACGCCAAGTTCTCCAAGGCAAGAAGGTCAGAGACGCCAAGCTCTCCAATACAATGCGGTCGAGACACCAAGTTCTCAAAAGCAAGAAGTCCCAATGTGAATACAAGCTCAACCACCTCTACAAGGTTGACGATCACGGCAAGATGCGAGACTCAACCAAACTCCTCCTTCAGGTCAAAATGCTTCCAAAGACAAAGAAATCGTCGGCGAAACCGTCCCACGAACAGCAACTTAACAACTCTTCATCAACATCAGCCGTAGCCTCAGTCCTTCCGGCAACTACAGGTAAGCACAGCACAGGTATGAAAGCATATCTTAGTCAACTACTTTTCTAAAAGAACATTATCATCAGATCATAGGGTGACTTCCCCAAACGATCAAACCATAGGGCGACTTCCCAAAAATAGTCGGATCATAGGGCGACTTCCCAAAGCAGTCAATCGTAGGGCGACTTCCCAAAAATAGTCAGATCATAGGGCGACTTCCCAAAAATAGTCAAACCGTAGGGCGACTTCCCAAAAAGTCAAACCATAGGGCGACTTCCCCAAAAGCTTGATCAAAACCGTAGGGTGACTTCCCAAAAATAGTCAAATCATAGGGGCGACTTCCCCAAAATAGTCAAATCATAGGGTGACTTCCCCAAAATAGTCAAACCACAGGGCGACTTCCCAAAAATAGTCAAACCATAGGGCGACTTCCCAAAAATAGTCAGATCATAGGGTGACTTCCCCAAAACAGTCAAACCGTAGGGCGACTTCCCAAAAATAGTCAGATCATAGGGTGACTTCCCAAAAATAGTCAAACCGTAGGGCGACTTCCCAAAAATAGTCAAACCATAGGGTGACTTCCCAAAAATAGTCAAACCGTAGGGCGACTTCCCAAAAATAGTCAAACCGTAGGGCGACTTCCCAAAAATAGTCAAACCGTAGGGCGGCTTCCCAAAAATAGTCGGATCATAGGGTGACTTCCCAAAAATAGTCAAACCGTAGGGCGATTTCCCAAAAATAGTCGGATCGTAGGGTGACTTCCCAAAAATAGTCAAACCGTAGGGCGACTTCCCAAAAATAGTCGAGATCATAGGGTGACTTCCCAAAAATAGTCAAACCGTAGGGCGACTTCCCAAAAACAGTCAGATCATAGGGTGACTTCCTAAAATAGTCAATCCCTCGGGTGACTCCCAAATACGATCAATCTCCGGGACGACTTCCCTAAAATAGTCAATCCTCGGGTGATCCCCGGATCTGATCAATCCTTGGTCCATCCACTTGACCGACATTGATCACCTTTCTTCCCGATGATTCTCGTAAGCCCGAGTCTTCCCAGCAAGAACACCTTCAAATAGCCTCCATCAGTGCCGAACCTCAACTTAGGTTCATACTCTGAACTAAGTTCCCATTTAGGTTCATACTCTGAACAAAACCTCAACTTAGGTTCATACTCTGAACTAAGTTCCCATTTAGGTTCATACTCTGAACAAAACCTCAACTTAGGTTCATACTCTGAACTAAGTTCCCATTTAGGTTCATACTCTGAACAAAACCTCAACTTAGGTTCATACTCTGAAATAAGTTCCCATTTAGGTTCATACTCCTGAACCAAATCTCAACTTAGGTTCATACTCCTTGAACTAAGTATCCATTTAGGTTCATACTCTGAACAAGACCTCAACTTAGGTTCATACTCCTGAACTAAGTCCCCATTTAGGTTCATACTCCTGAACCAAATCTCAACTTAGGTTCATACTCCTGAACTAAGTTCCCATTTAGGTTCATACTCCTGAACAAAACCTCAACTTAGGTTCATACTCCTGAAATAAGTTCCCATTTAGGTTCATACTCCTGAACCAAATCTCAACTTAGGTTCATACTCCTGAACTAAGTATCCATTTAGGTTCATACTCCTGAACAAGACCTCAATTTAGAATCATACTCCTGAACTAAGTTCCCATTTAGGTTCATACTCCTGAACCGAACCTCGACTTAGGTTCATACTCCTGAACTAAGTTCCCATTTAGGTTCATACTCCTGAACCAAACCTCAACTTAGGTTCATACTCCTGAACTCAGTTCCCATTTAGGTTCATACCCCCTCAAAAGAAATTCTCGGCAGTTAAACGTAAGACCGAGTGCCCCGAGAAAGATAACGGAATCCCGTATCTTTCATCAAAATCATCCCCGGCAGTAAAACGTAAGACCGAGTGCCCCGAGAAAGATAACGGAATCCCGTATCTTTCATCAAAATCATCCCCAGCAGTCAAACGTAAGACCGAATGCCCCGAGAAAGATAACGAGATCCCGTATCTTTCATCAAAATCTTCCCCGGCAGTCAAACGTAAGACCGATCTCCTCGAGAAAGATAACGAGATCCCGTATCTTTCATCAAAATCATCCCCGGCAGTCAAACGTAAGACCGATCTCCTCGAGAAAGATAACGAGATCCCGTATCTTTCATCAAAATCTTCCCCGGCAGTCAAACGTAAGACCGATTTCCCAGACGAATACGTCTGATTTTCCCCAGCAAAGGCTAACAAAATCCCCAGCAAAGTCAACGGAATCCCAAAAGCCAACGGAATCTCGAGTAGTACTCGAACTACGAAAGGGCTTGATTCCCACTAGGGATACGTAGGTAGCCTATCATTAGGTCCAGCCCCTCGGCCAAAACGGTCACCCTCTCCTTCGGCAGCAGACGAAGTCCACCGAAAGGCCATTTCAAATTAAGGTTCGAGGCACCTAAAAAAGCCATCATCATCAAGGTCCGAGGCGCCTAAAAAGCCATCTTCAAGGTTCGAGGCACCTAAAACGCCATCTCCAAGGTTCGAGGCACCTAAAACGCCATCTCCAAGGTTCGAGGCACCTAAAAAGCCATCATCAAGGTCCGAGGCGCCTAAAAAGCCATCATCATCAAGGTTCGAGGCACCTAAAACGCCATCTCCAAGGTTCGAGGCACCTAAAACGCCATCTCCAAGGTCCGAGGCACCTAAAACGCCATCTCCAAGGTTTGAGGCACCTAAGACGCTATCACTAGAAAAGCGATAAATCGCAGTCATCCCCAGCAGAGACCGAAAATGGTCATTCCTATCCCCAGCAGAGCGGATACCCGTCAGACCGAAAATGGTCATCTCTTATCCCCAGCAGAGTTTCTTTCCAGCAACCGACTGCAGAACTCGCTCATCAGGTTCGAGGCACCTAAAACGCCATCATTCCCCGGGTCAAAGACCCGAACTACGACCGGCTTGATTCCCATTCGGGATACGTAGGTAGCCTATTGAATAGGTTCAGCCACTCGATCACTTGATCATCCTATCAAATATGGAGCCTTACTCTTATCGACGACCCCGCTTCCTTCGAAAACACCGTCGCCGAGGGGCTACTGTAAGTGCTCCAATTTGAGTTGGTAGTTTTTTCGTTAGAAAGTTAACGAAAGTTTTAACATTTCTAACATTTCTAACAATCTCTAACCTTCCTAACCAAGCAAGAGTAGGTTAGGGTTTGCCATTTAAAGTTAAACCAAAAAAAGAATCCAAAAAAGCAAAAGAATTAAGAAAATCCCGAAACAACAAGTTGAAAAACAATTTCTGCTGATATTTTGAATTTTATTCCTCCTGTCCAAAGCCTGCAGCCTCGAGATGAACAGTGCACGCCTACGGGAACCCTCCGCGCGGACATGTATGACATTTCTAGTGTCCTATAAATTTAACCCTCCTCTCTCAGTTTAAAGGAGGAATTTGATCACAGCAACGAAGTTCTGGCGAAATATAGAGAGAAAACAGTGGGAATCGCTTGATTGCCACCTTTTTCTCTTGAATCTTTCCCAATCAAATACCAAACACACCAAACCTTGATACTCCTCAAGCCAAACACCAAATCTTGATATTCCTCAAGTCAAATTCCAAGCCTAGGAAGATAGGGTGTCACCATTGGTAAAGCCCTCCTTCTCAAAACCCTAAAATCCTCTTTTAACTTCTTGTTCATCTTGTTCTTCTCACTTGGATCTACTTGATGTCTTGTTTAACTTAAGTTTTGACCTAAGATGGTCATCTTGAAGTTCATCTTCATGAATGACCATCTCAAATGGTCTACATTTTAAATCTCTAAATTGATTTTTCTCTTTAAATTCATCTTTACAAAGATCCCCTCTCCCTTTGCAAAGGATATGTTTAAACCCCATAAATTCCCCAAGGATGACTTGAGTATGATAACCACTTGGCACAAGGTAGTGGAATCAAGTTAGGGATGAAAATGGGGTGAACATAGATGCAAACCCCCCAAAAATCACATTTCTCCTCAAGAACATCTTGCTGTCCAGTAGCATTGTTCTGAGAACTCAGTCCATTTTCCTATTTTTTGGACCCAGTAAAACTTGGAATTGGGTGTTGACTACAAAATACTTTTTGTAGCCAACATCCAGAGCTTTCCATACATATTTTTAATTTATTTTTTGCGTGAGTAAAACTGCTTTTTTCAATTTTTCTTTTAGAGGCCAGTTCATCAGCTTCTGGAAATCCAGATTTCAGATCTGAGATTTCCAGAAGGTTTTGACCCCTCAAATCATCTCCAAAATGAAAAGTTATTTTACAGAAACCTTTTTTAAGGTGTTTTGAACATTTTTCATTCCCGGACTTTTCCCATATTCTGGAGTTTTCAAGCCCTAAAGTCCATTTCAAAGTCAAGGGTCAACTGTCTTTTTCATTCTGGCAGAAATGGTTTTCAACTTCCGAAAATCTTTTGAGGGCCAAATCTCAACCCAAAAATCACCCAAAAAATCATGGGATCAGTTTAAAGCTTTAAAAAGAGCTCCCAATTTTTACTTACCTCAGTTTCAACTTATTTTGGCCAAAACACACACACACACACACACAACAAAGGATTTTGAATGTTTGGAAGACTTGTTTTTACGAGGCGTTCCGGGTGCACACTAACGTCCTTCCCGGCACGTAACGTGACCTCCGAACCTAAATTTCTGATCTCGGGCTTTTTTCAAAGTTTTGGCCCTCAAAATAAAAATGGCGTGGCGACTCCGTTTGATTTTTAAAAAAAAAATCGGGTACATCACAACTATACCCTATACCCTATACCCTATACCCTATACACTATACCCTATACACTATACCCTATACACTATACCCTATACCCTATACCCTATACCCTATACCCCTATACCCTATACACTATACCCTATACCCTATACCCTATACCCTATACCCTATACCCTATACACTATACCCTATACCCTATACCCTATACCCTATACCCTATACCATATACCCTATACCCTATACCCCTATACCCTATACCCTATACCTTATACACTATACCCTATACCCTATACCCTATACCCTATACCCTATACACTATACCCTATACCCTATACCCTATACCCTATACCCTATACCCTATACCCTATACCCCTATACCCTATACCCTATACCCTATACCCTATACCCTATACCCTATACCCTATACCCTATACCCCTATACACTATACCCTATACACTATACCCTATACCCTATACCCCTATACACTATACCCTATACCCTATACCCTATACACTATACCCTATACACTATACACTATACCCTATACCCTATACCCTATACCCTATACCCTATACCCCTATACCCCATACACTATACCCTATACAATATACCCTATACCCTATACCCTATACCCTATACCCTATACCCCTATACCCTATACACTATACCCTATATCCTATACCCTATACCCTATACCCTATACCCTATACACTATACTATACTCTATACCCTATACCTATACCACTATACCCTATATTTCCTATACCTATACTTATACCACATACTTATACCTATACCCTATATTTATACCCTATACTTATACCTATACCCTTATACCACTATACACTATACCCTATACCCTATACCCTATACCCCTATACACTATACCCTATACCCTATACCCTATACACTATACCCTATACACTATATACCCTATACACTATACCCTATACCCTATACACTATACCCTATACCCTATACACTATACCCTATAGGGTTTAGGGTTTAGGGGTTAGGGTTTAGGGGTTAGGGTTTAGGGTTTAGGGTTTAGGGTTTAGGGTTTAGGGTTTAGGGTTTAGGGTTTATACAAAACTAGGAACTAACCAACTATTAGACAACACTCTGGAGATTATTGTCTCATAAGTAATAACTAAGATATCCAGAAAAACAAAGACCCACATCATTACTGCTGAGCACACTGCACTCTCTGGCCCCCACCACCGTGCATGTCATCATCTACATCGTAAGCTTCAATGTTGACATCGTGAAGGGTTGTCTCCTCGCACTCATCAAGCTCCATATCTGTCATCTGCGATGAAGGCTTAGGAGCGACACACCCTCAGGGCCTTGCATTGTACAGGAGAAGAAGGTCTTGGAAGTGGTTGTGGAGAAGGGTATGCAAAATGGACAGAAAATTACATTCCTGTGAGAAGCCGATGAAGCTCCCGACACTCTTCTGGAGACATAGTCTTTGTACTACAATGAAAGAGCACCCAAAGTTCAAGCGAAAGGGTGATGACATATTTGTTAGGGGCTAAATATCGTTTACCTAAATTCCAAGGGAGTCAAATGCAAAATCTCTCCTTTTCAATTTCAGATCTACAAAAAGCTGGACCGGATCGGATGACAGATATCGAGCCGCTCTTACCCTGGTGCTTTTCATCTTTAATTTCAGGTAATTCCACATTTCAATTCTCTCCCTTCTGTCCGGGGTCCGAATCTGGGTTCGACTTCCCAGATTCCTTGACTTCCGAACAATGCAAGGCCCTAGAGGGTGTGCTGCCTCCTAAGCCTTCATCGCAGATGACAGATATGGAGCTTGATGATGAGTGCGAGGAGACAACCCTTCACGATGTCAACATTGAAGCTTACGATGTAGATGATGACATGCACGGTGGTGGGGGCCAGAGTACAGTGTGCTCAACAGTAATGATGTGGGTCTTTGTTTTCTGGATAGCTTAGTTAGTACTTATGAGACAATAATCTCCAGAGTGTTGTCTAATAGTTGGTTAGTTTCTTGTTTTGGACTAATCTTGTTTTTGTTTTATTTTGGGTAAAAAATTTAAAATTGTATGCAATTTACCAATTTGGGAATAGGGTATAGTGTATAGGGTAAGTATAAGTATAGTGTATAGCAGATATAGGATATAGTGGTATAGGGTATAGGCATAGGTATAGGTATGTGGTATAGGGTTTAGAGTATAGGGTATAGGTATGTGGTATAGGGCATAGGGTATGTGGCATGGGTAAGTATAGTGGTATAGGGTATAGGGCATAGGTATATAGGTATAGGTATGTATAGGGTATAGTATAGGTATAGTGTATAGGGTATAGGTATAGGTATAAGTATATAGGGTATAGGGTATAGGTATAAGTATAGGGTATATAGTGTATAGTATATAGGGTATTAGGTTTAGGGTTTATAATTTATTTATTTTTTCAAAAATAATATTTATTGACTCATATTTATTTTTTTGAGAGTAATTTAAAATAACTTTCATATTTTATATAAATAAAAATAATGGCATTATAAAATTAAAATTAATAAATATTTATGATTTATTTATTTTTTCAAAAATATCATAAATATTTACGATATTTTAATGTTTTTTAGTTTGTTATTTTGTTAATTAGTTCTAAAAATAAACAAAAATTACATTTTATTATCAAGAATATTTTCGTTTGATAAATAAAAAAATATTAAATTATCGGCGGCGGAAATATTCCGTCGGTGTTTAATAAAAAAAAAAAAACCCCCCAATTTCACCGTCGGAAATATTCCGTCGGTGTAATATTTCAAAAAGAAAAATAAAAAATATTTTAATTTCACCGTCGGAATATTTCCGACGCTGATAAATAAAAAAATAAAAAAATGATATATTTTCACCGGCGGAATAATTCCGTCGCTGATAAAGATTTAGCGGCGGAATATTCCGTCGGTAAATCAACCGCCAAATTAGCGGCGGAAATAAACGAATATTCGAGGAATATTCGTTTTAGCGGCGGAATTTAGCGGTGGAATTAAATTCCGTCGCTAAATTTGACGCCAAAATAATTCCGACGTTAAAGTCTACTCCCTCCGTCCCATTACAAACCACAAACTTTCCTTTTTGGTCGTCCCATTACAAACCACAAACTTCCTAAAATGGAAAGGAATCTTTACTATTCCCTCCACTCATTCTCTCTCCTACATTATTTTAATACTCACAACACCATTATAATTCACTATTTCCTCCACTATAATTCACTTTTCCTTAATTCCCGTATCTACAGTAAATTTCCCATTACTAATGGGACGGAGGGAGTATATTCCGCCGCTATTTAGCGACGGAATATTTCCGTCGCTATTAATTCCGTCGCTAAATGACCTTTTTCTGGTAGTGGGTATTTGTGGTTCCTTTAGTGAAAAGGCTAGGATGAGCTGATGATGAGGCGTGGGCCTCGAGATGATTCCTTGACCAAGTCATTCTTGGACGGCTGCTTCTGATTGCTTCTTCTTTCATTGGGGGAGAAAGGATTTGCACGTGCCTAAATGCTTCTGTCTTTGCTTCGACCGTCCCATTGTTATTGACAACTTTCATTTTCTGAGCTTTGGTCTCGCCTGTCTGTCAAGCTTTTGATTGGTGACGCTGGGTCCTTGGCCTCATTTTCTTTTATTTTTATGTGCAACCCTGTTTTTTGCCTAGACTGCCCTTTTTTGGGATTTTCAGCCTAACTGGGCATTACTCTTTTAGCACTAAGATTTTTTCTCCTTTTTTTTTTCTTTTATATGTGCATCCCTGTTTTTTGCCTAGACTGCCCTTTTCTGGGATTTTCAGCCTAGCTGGGCATTACTCTTTTAGCACTAAGATTTTTTTTTTTTTATTTTACGAAGCACCTGAGGGCCAAGGCGAGCCCCTGCTTGAACTTTCTTGATACCCTTGAGGTCTAAGCCAAGCTCCTAGGTTGTTGTCGACATGGGGTCAATCTTTTGAAGCTGAGTGACCTCTTGTTGTCCCTTGATGTTGCCGCCGTCGTTGACTTGGTCAAGGTGATGGGGAGGACATGGTTTGGGAAAGTGTATGGCTTTGATGAAGGCCTTTTGTGGGGGGAGGAAAGTGTATGGCTTGATGGCATTAGTTGACTTTCTCACACCGATTAATCAGAATGTTAATTATTTCAAGAGATTATTTGTTGAGCAATGCAAGTGATCATATAAAATAAAACCATTTCATTAAATGTAATGTAGGTGTGCAAATAATGTCTTAAGTCTAGCAAGAAAAGAAGAAGACTCTTTTATAGAAAATTGAAGATTAATTACAATGTCCGTGGAGGACTTGATTTGAAAGAGAAAAGTACTAGAACCTACGAAGGTTGACTGAGAGACTATATATATATTTTTTTAATCTTGCTTAAGGATAAGTAGACCCTAGTCTAGCTACTCTTCGCTGGTTGGACTGCCAGGTAACTTGAGCTTTCCTTCGTAGATCAGCCACTAAATTTCCTTCTTCAGATCCACACACTTGTCTGTCGCATGACCATAATGCTTGTGGTACTCACAGAACTTGGTTCTGTCAACTCTACTTGGATTTCTTGGCTTATAATTCTCGAGAGGTGTGAGAAGGCTTCGTTTCACCAAATCATCGAAAAATTTGCTCATAGGCATCCTAAAATCATCAGGCTGACGTTTCTGACCTTGCATCTTCTTGAACTGACCTCTTACCATAACTTTCTGTTTTTGGCCCATGGAGGTTCTCAAACTTCCCATCTTCTATCAACTTCTGGATCTCATACTTCAAAGAGGTGCAATTGTCAGTGTTGTGCCCATGGTATTGATGGAAAAGACAATACTTGGACTCATCCAACCGAACACTGGGGTTCCTGGGCTTCCAATTTTCCAGTGGCTTTATGAGTTTTTCTTTCATTAGCTCTTCCAGAATCTTGCTTAAAGGCATCTCTGCATCGTCAAAGTGAAAGGAGCGAGGTTTTTGGGAGACCTTGTTGTTCTCAAAACTCGGATTCCCATCGTCCAATTGGTTCCACTGTTGGATTTGGCTGAAGGAAGCTACGACATTCTTTCCTTTGTGAGGGACTGGTGCTGAGCCAGGTACGGTTGCTGCTTGGTACTGGTGGCATTGGGTTATGCTCGGTGGAGTCATTTCCTTGCCTGGTCCGACATCTTGGGTCAAGGGAGTATTGATACTCATCATGAGGTCAAGCTTCTCTTGCATCTGTTTCACTTGTTCCATCAATATTACCACACGGGGGTCAACGGGGACTCTCGGGTTACCTGAACTGGCAACAGGACTTGTAGTAGCAAACTGACGGCTGAATTCATTAAGTCCGGTAGGTGACAGCTGAAAACTCGGATCATCCTTTGGCAACTCATGATCGCATTCAGGGCGAGTATAGGGGCTTGAGAACATAGCCACATATCTCAAACCGATTATGTGAGGTTGGAGCATAAGCTGGCGGTGTATTGCTGAAAATGAGAGACAGGTGGGGTGAAGCCCAATCCGTTCTGAGGAGCTGAGGGCAATGGGGCCCTGATGAGCTGGGATGTTGGAAAGGACTGAGGAGAAGTGGTCCTTGGCAAGGGATCATATGTGGATGGAGGAAGGTATTGGTTATAGGCTGGGGGAGCTGAGATGGCTATTTCTGGAGTCTCATCTTCGACCACTACCAGAGAACCGTTGGACTCAACTGTTACTTGAACTCCATTGCGGCGAAGAGCACCGATGAGCAATGACAGCTGCTCTTCATGAACCTTCTGGGCATTTTCCAAAGCCAGGACTAACTCTTCCTTCCTAAACATCTGATTTCCTTCACCCTCACTGTTTTCTGTCAAATCTGCCATTCCGACTCTCTACGAGC
Source organism: Adenophora triphylla var. japonica (assembly GCA_022495995.1). Classification (NCBI taxonomy): domain Eukaryota; kingdom Viridiplantae; phylum Streptophyta; class Magnoliopsida; order Asterales; family Campanulaceae; genus Adenophora; species Adenophora triphylla. The sequence continues at coordinate 47,937 of JAFEMH010001853.1, read as the reverse complement.
CGATGAATGCGAACCTAAGGTTTTACGAAAGCCGTGACCCAGTATTCTAGCCCACTTCTTTCTCGCTGCGGGAAAGGGACAGGCAAGGTTTAGGCTCGGGGATAGGTAAGGTAGGTAAGATTTAGACTTGGAGGTAAGTGTTTAGGCTAAAGGCTCAAGTAACATGCACTTATCGCTTAAATTTTTACTCAAAACACATTTTCTCCTAATCCTAATTGATCGGAAAAGATGAGACCTTGAAAGGTCAAGATTGAAATTTGGAGATCGGACCGAGGAGGTCTCGATTAAGGATTTGACCATGAAAGGTCGAGATGGGAAATCGGAAATCGGACCGAGGAGGTCTCAATTAGGAATATGACCATGAAAGGCCGGAATAGAAAATCGGAAATCGGACCGAGGAGGTCTCGATTAGGGTTTGACCATGAAAGGTCGGAATAGAAAATCAGAAATCGGACCGAGGAGATCTTGATTAAGGATTTGACCATGAAAGGTCGGAATAGAAAATCGGAGATCGGACCGAGGAGGTCTCGATTAGAGATTTGACCGTGAAAGGTCTAGATAGGAAAATCGGAAATCGGACCGAGGAGGTCTCGATTAGGATTTGACCATGAAAGGTCGAGATAGGAAAATTGGAAATCGGACCGAGGAGGTCTCGATTAGAGATTTGACCGTGAAAGGTCTAGATAGGAAAATCGGAAATCGGACCGAGGAGGTCTCGATTAGGATTTGACCATGAAAGGTCGAGATAGGAAAATTGGAAATCGGACCGAGGAGGTCTCGATTAGGGGTTTGACCATGAAAGGCCGGAATAGAAAATCGAAAATCGGACCAAGGAGGTCTCGATTAGGGTTTGACCATGAAAGGTCGAGAGAGAGAAATCAGAAATCGGATCGAGGAGGTCTCGATTAGGGTTTGACCATGAAAGGTCGGGATAGAAAATCGGAAACCGGACCGAGGAGGTCTCGATTAGGGATATCAGAGATAGGAAAATGCAATTATGATTACATTAATTGTTCAAATTTACTTAAAACAATGTCTTTTATCTATTTCTATTTGGTTGGAAAAGGGGGTTTGCCCTTCTTTTTCGCAACTACTCTAGATCCTGGATCAGTGGGTTCCGTCACTACGTCTATAAGCCCCTCGTATTCCACCTGTATTTCTACTTCCCAGGGTGGACAGCCCCAGGCGAGGGTCCTATAGGGCACGCGGATCCCACCGACCGAGAGTAAAGAACGCTCCTATCGGGTCTAGCGGGTCATAGGACCTTTCAACGCACGAGCGATGCGGATTATAGTCAAGGCAATACCGGGAAAGTTTCGTCTCTCTGCCCTGACGGATCTTTGGCAGAGTTTCGCTTGAGCGAATGACGGTTTCTGATTTTCGGTAATGTCCGAGAGAATAATAGGCATGGGTCGGGCGGTAAAAAGCCGGATGACACGGTGTCACATTGAACTTCGTTGCATACACGGTGCGTGGGTCGGAATCGAAGTCAATGCCGGTCTTGCCAATTTTTCCTTGTCGGAATTTTAGCAGAGCTTCGCTTGAGCGAAAGATCTTTTGATTTGTTGGGAAAGACTCGGTCTTGACTCTTACGCATTCCGTGCAGGTCAAGGTCAATAGTCAATGTCGGAGTTGAGATCTCGCCAATTTTTCCTTGTCGGAATTTTGGCAGAGTTTTTCTTCCGTTATGAACTAAGGCTTGACCTTTACGAGGGTATGCAACTAGGCTATATGACACGGACTAGACCAAAAACCAACCAAAAAGTCACGGTTTTTTGAAACGTGTGACACGGACTCTGCATTGGTCGACACTGGCTGCCCTGGGGAGGTTGGGATGATTCCGTGCGCGCCCGGGAGCATCGTAAGGCTGTCCGTGACTGCAGCTGGAACCACCCTCGGGTTTGAAGGACGTGCGTGCAAAGTGTACAGGATATATCAGGTGCGCGTAGTGTGCGGTCTCCTAAAAATGTTCCTTTTTGAGTTAAAACAGAGATTTTCATAATGTGTTTTAAAGGAATGATTTTCGGGACGGGGGAGAATGCAACACGTAAATTTTCTGGGAAGCCCCAGTCAGTCGTGGAGCTGAGTAGCCCCAAGCTGCTAGGACTTGCCAGATTAACCCTGATTTTTCCTGGTGGAATTGCCACTGAGGTCGCCCGGTCAGAATCCAAGGAGGATTGAGCCGTATGACTGCATGGATCAATTTTCCAGGTTCCACTCCTTTTGCTATTTTTCGGGTTGTTTCCCGTTTCAAAGTATGCACAGATTCCAAGATGCAAATGATGCAATGCATGGTAAAGAAAGCAAGCACGATTAATGAAATCGGCGATGGGAGTCTAACCCGCTCAAAAGGGAAAAGCTTTCTTTTATTTTTTTCAAAATTGTTTTTCGAAAAGGGATACTGGTACGTGGATTGTTAAACCACCGGTTATCCCAACTCCCACGTCAGGGAGTGTACAGGAAGGGTAAGTGGTTTCCACCTATATACCGAGTATCGATTTTTTTTGTTTTGAAAATAAAAGCTTTTCTCCTTTGGGATTTTCCCCAGCGGAGTCGCCAAACTGTGAATGTGGTGCCCAAATTTTGTTGGATTCACGCGAGTTTGAAGACATCCGGTTTAATTTGAAAAAACGGAGTCGCCACGCCATTTTGATTACCTCAAAACTTTGAAAAAAAGGTTTTTTTACTTGGGTTCGGAGGTTAAGTTACCCCTTGGGAAGAACGTTTGGCGTTCACCCAAAGTGCCTTGCCGGAGCAAGTCTCCCAAGATTTCAGTAATCGTGCTTGCTTGCGTGCTTTCTTGTGTGCATGTGTTTGAGAAAAAGGGGGGAATGTCCCAAGTTGTCTTCCGGACGTACAAACCATTTGTTGGTTGTCGCTCGGGATTCCTTGGAATTTTATGTATTTGGGATTATGATCCCGTCCTCATCTTATGACTTGTGATCATCGCATTTTAACCTCGGGACCCTTGGGACTTGCGTGATCGAGAGAATGACTCTCTTTTGGTCAAAGATGAGGTTCTTTAGAAAAGGAGGGTCCTTAGCCCATCAATCCTACGCTTTAGGACGGCCGAGCTCATATAGATGCTTCATACTCTTTCTTAAGCGATAATCGGAGATATAGGGTTCAAGGTGTCCCTTTATAAAGAGATATGGAACCTTTAATGGAAGGAACGATGTAAAGATAGGATCTTTTACACCGGTCCATTCCTAGGTTGGGGGAAAGGGGGAAATGCATGATGAAAAATGACACTTTAATGAAAAGATGACATTTTTGGGTTTGCAAATGATGTTTTTTTTTATTGAAAGACATGATCTTTATGCAAGTGATGCGTAAAGATAGGATTTTTATGCAAGTGATGCATGAAAAAGGGTTTTGAATGCAAATGATGCATTTTTATTGAAAAGATTGGATTTTTATATGCAAATGATGCATAAAGATGACATTTTTATTTAAAAATGGGGGTTTTAGGTGCAAAGGATGCACCTTTATGAAAAAGACTACATTTTTATGACAAATGATGTCTTAATGCATGCAAAAGGGGAAGGGGATGATAAAGATATGATCTTTAACTATGAATGCCAAGTCCCAAGCAAGATATATGAATGCAATGAGCAAGTATATTAATTAAAATGCAAGGTTAGGGCGTGCGAGGTTACCAATGGCTTCCTTTGTTTCTTCGGACGAAGCTAGGAGGAGAGGTTGGTCTTGGGTCTTCAAGGAGGAGGGAGATGGCTTCTTTAGCTTCTTCTTCACCTTCTTGAGCCTTCACCAATATTCTTCACGTCTTGGGAGTGACTGATTGTGGGTGTATTGTTTTTGGGGTGGTAATGTTGTGTGTTGAAATGGGTAGAGGAGGCCTCTATTTATAGGTAATCTGGATAAGGTGAATGAAGCCGTGCGGCTAGGGACAGCGAGCTAATGCAGCCGTGCGGCATTATCCTGAATGACTCAGCATTCTAGAACCATGCAAGGTGGCAAATTCTAGAACCCTCCTTCCTAATTAAGAAAAACGTGTTTCTTAATTAGGAAGGATCCTCTTCAGCCCTTATTTAATAAAAAACAGTTTCGGAATGTTTGCGGAACGCTGGGAAGGTCTGGGGAATTACCGGAAAACTTACCGAAATTGTCGGGAAAATTAACCGGAAGGCATGAGCCAGATTTGGGTACTTACAAGAGGGCGTGGGGGTTTATATAGGGCTATATGGCTAAAAGGTTTAATTTCTGAAATCGCGGGGAAGGAACCAAAGATCGCAAACTTGGTGAAAAGACCAAGTCAAAGTCAATTTCTTATCTCAAATAAGAAGGGTCTGGAAACAAAGTTACAGGGCCAGATTTTGGGTTGCTCACTATTTGTTTGGGTTGCACACCATTTGGGCCGAAGACCAAAAAACATTTCAACATTCTCCACATTGGATCAAGTGCCGGTTCATGACACACGAGTGCAATTCACGATGCACTCATAGGATACACTTACGGTCATAGTCATCATCGCCTTAGCCTTCAGCACTTGATCCAACACATAGTCAGAACAAAGTACGGATGGCAAAAAATCTAGTTTATTCCTATCACGAAGAAAGGAAACACAACTAGACACCCCAACTCACACAAAGTGAAGAAGAGGATTTTTGGGATAAAATAACATAAGCATCAACACGAAGTATCAAAATTCAAAATTTTCAAACAATTCAAAAATTTTGAAATAGGTAAACACTTAGTTCCCATATTAGCAGGATTAAAATTGGTGTCAGTTTTTTCAAGATAAACAACATTTTTAGCAACCACATCACGAATGAAATGGTACCTAACATCTATATGTTTAGTTCTATCATGAAAAAACAGGATTTTTACCCAACTGAATGCCAGATTGACTATCAAAAAATATTATCACTTTGTCATTTAGAAAACAAATTTCAGAAATTAAACCTTTTAGCCATATGGCCTCTTTTATAGCCTCGTTTATAGCCACATATTCAGATTTTGTCGTAGACAGAGCCACAATTGGCTGTAACTGAGATTTCCAATTAATACAAGAGCCACATAAGGTAAGCACATAAGAAGTGGTAGATTTTCTATTGTCCCTATCATTAGCATAATTAGAATCAACATAACCCACCAATTTTATACCTTCATCACACTTAGTGAACTTCAAACCATAACTTATCGAATGTTTTAAGTACCTTAACAACCATTTGAGAGCTTGCCAATGGGGCAAACCTGGATTTGACATGTAACGACTTAAACACGAAATATTATAAGCAATATCAGGGCGGGTACTAACCATTAAGTACATAACAGAACCAATAGCATTCGAGTAAGATATATTTTTCATTTGGTCTAGATCCAAGTCATTTTGGGGACATTGCTCTTTACTAAGTACAAAATGTGAAGCAAGAGGGGTATTAACAGACTTAGCATCTTTTATAGAGAATTTACTTTAAAAAATTTCAACATATAAAATTTGATTCAAGTAAATAACAGATAAATCACAGACTCTGATTATATTCATGCCAAGTATCTTACTAGCATCACCGAGGTATTTCATGTCAAATTTAGCACTCAAGCAATTTTTAACATTCTCTACGGATTAAGAACAAGGACTAATAAGAAGAATGTCTCAACATATATAAGCAAGAAAACAGGCACACTCGTATCATTCTTGAAATACAAACAATGATTATAAGCACTCCGCTGAAATTTTAAATCTAGCATTTATTTATCAAATTTCAAGTTTCACATACGAGAAGACTGCTTTAACCCATATAAAGACTTTTTAAGCAAACACACATAATCAGGACAAGTATTATCAATATAACCCTCAGTCTGCTTCTTATATATCTTTTCATCAAGATCTCCATGCAAAAAAGCATTTTTAACATCCATTTGTTTCATTTTCCAATTAAACTGAGCTACCAAAGCAAGGATAATCCTAACAGTTGTGAATTTAACAACATGAGCAAATATTTAAGTGTAATCTATACCTTCTTTCTGAGTAAAACCTTTTGCTACAAGTCTAGCTTTAAATCTAACAGAGTCGGATTCATTCTTGACTTTATAGAGCCACTTACAAGAAACAATTGAACAGTTTTTCGGTCTAGGCACTAAAGTCCAAGTATAATTAACAGGCAAAGAATTCATCTCATCATTCATAGCATCAATCCACTCATTCTTGTTAGCAGAATTCACTACAAGAAAAGGGGCTATTTACGGCGCTCATTTACGGCGGTGGACACGCGTCCGCCGTATATATCATATATATACGGCGGTTATGTATACCGCCGTATATAAGTAATATATACGGCGGTCTAGACCGCCGTAAATAAGTAAATACGTATATTTGACATGAAGGCGTACGAGATCGAAATTATATACGGCGGTGTATAAGTAGCCGCCGTATATAGTTAACTATTATCGGCGGTTTTGTACGCGTCCGCCGTAAATAGTTAACTATATACGGCGGTTTGTACGCGTCCGCCGTAAATGTCATTAAATACCGGGAAACCAAATTTCCCTATTCGGTTGCGGTATCTCTCCCTCTCTTTCTCTCCTCCAAAGCAGCCATAGCGGCTAGGGCACCGACGATCTCCATAGCTAGGGCACGAACGAAGATCTCTTTCTCTCCTCCAAATCAATGGTTGGTATTTACTTTTAATTTTTTGGTTTTTATTGTTCTTGGTCTTGGTCTTATGTTGTTTGTAATTTGAATTTTGTGCCCTATATGTATCTAAGAAATTTTAAATTTCTAGCCTAATTGAACATTTGGGTCCAGGGGAACAAGAAGGCGAAGGGAGATATTAGAGTAATTACTACTCTGCTCTCTTTGGTAATTCTTCTTCTCGACTCTACCTATGCGTTCTCGTATGAGCTTGGGTTTATAAAGATAATGCAGTTCTTCCACGATTTCAATTGGTTTTAGTTAGGTCATATTTGTTTTTAGTTGGCTTACGACTTAGGGTTTTCGATTAGTAGGAAAACGGATCGTGGTCTGTTGCGTGCTCTAATTTGTTTGAAGGATTACATTTAGGGCCATGGACTCTAGGACCCCTGAGCGACATAACAAACCCATAAAAGCCCAGACGAGATGCAAAATTCCATAGAAACCCACTCTTACATATTACCCCTGCTCGTCGCTGCTCTTATACCCAAAGGTATAAGACTAAAATTACTTTTATAACTAGGTATAAAAGTATTTTTTCAATTTTTTTCACCTTTTCTTAAAAATAAAAAAAATCTCACATTTTATTAAGCAATTCACTCCTATACCCAAAGGTATATGCCTAAAACTACTCTTATACTTGGGTTTTGGGTTTTTATGGGATTTTGATCTGAACCTCTATTTGAGGGTGGACTTTTTGATCTCGTCTAGGCTTTTATGGAGATTTCACAATGTTTGTTACAGCATAAATGCTGACTATGTGAGCTTTATATTGTATCTTTTTCTTATTCAAAAGGTTGACTTACTTTTTCTTATTCAAAAGGTTGACTTACTCTTTGATATATGTTGGTCTTTTAGCGTGTTTTTTCTTTGTGCTTAAGCTGATAATGCTATGTAAATTCAATCAATTATTGTTTTCCCTCAATGCTTGACTTTTTCTTATGCGTTTCAAGTTTTATCCTAGTTATTTGCATATATTTTCTTTGCATCTCAAAACTTTCCTACCTCAGATTTCTACTTATATGTTGATACTTCCTTTTCCTAGTGACATGATCATGAATCTTGATACCAATGATTCCTTCTTGCTTTACTAAGATACTAAGTTGCCTCCAACAAATAGACAATACCTAGTCGTGGACTTCTTGTTTGAAGGCAAACCTTGTAAATTCCCTTAACTCTAGTGTGCCCGTAATCTCAATCTATTAGTCCATATATTGGTGTTGCGCACTTCAAAAAATAATGTTGCGCACTTCAACCTAGTTCCTAAAAATAGTTTCAAATCTTTTGTTGCATGTGCATATTCTTTTGCACATCAACCTAGTTCCTTAAATTAGCTTCTCAATTAGGGGGGGGGGCTTGTGAGAGAGAACGAATGATGTTGTCATAGGGTTATACTATATCATGGGCCCAAGTTCGACTAATAGGCTAGGCTCCAACAATGTATATTATCTATATCGAGCCAAAAGTTGTACATATTTAGACTATGTTTGTTTATGAGTTTATTTTTATTCTAAACTTTGTGTCTCTCGGTCTTATATATAGGTTGTATTTTAACGTTAAAAATATCAAGTCAAGTCATATATGGACAAAAGTTGGATTGATTTGGATAATCGAATTTCAAATGAGTATTTATGCAGGGTTGACAACTTTCTCGATTTTGCATTCTCAAAAAAGTCTGTTGGTGTTAAAGAAATATATTGTCCTTGTAAAAAATGCGCAAATCGTTACCAAGAAGACCGTGCAACCGTGAGATCACATTGTATTGCAGTGGGATTTCAAAAAGATTACAAGAATTGGATTAGGCACGGGAAGAGTACATTTCGGCGCGTAAGAATGATAATAATGATAGGACAAGCGAAGATGGCATTGAAATTGAATTGGGCGTGCAAGATTGTATGAGGCGAATGGTACATGAAGGGATGGGTATGCCGGATAGTAACCGGCCCGGGAATTGAAGAAATCGTACAATCGGATGCATCCACGCAAAGTTTCTTAGACTTTTGAGAGATCTTTGATCAAGCCTTGTGGGAAGGGTGTGATAAGTTTACGGTACTCTCATTTATTGTAGAACTTATGCCTTGGAAGGCTAATTATCGAGTGACCGATAAGGGATTTACTTCTTTATTAAAAATTTTCATTAGGGCATTGCCTCGGTCGGCGAAAGTGCCAAGTTCCTATCGTGAGGCGTACAAGATGGTGCGGATTTGGGTTTTAGTTATAAAACGTGGGACGCGTGCATTAATCATTGTATGTTGTTTCGAAATGAAAGCGAAAAACTTACTAAATGTGAAATTTGTGGAGCCTCTAGATATAAGCAACAAGAAGAAGGGGTAGCGGTGAAGGTGCGGAAACAAGTGGCAAGAATAAACTTCCCAAGCAGGTAGCGATGAAGAAAGTATGGTATTTTCCCTTAAAGCCAAGGTTGCAAAGGTTGTATTGGTCATCTAAGACCGCGACACTCAGGAGATGGCATGCCGAGAAAAGAATAGACGATGGTGTCTTTGAGGCATCCTGAGACTCTCGTGCGTGGAAGAAATTCGATGAACGTTATCCATTATTTTCAAGTGAAATTCGAAATGTTAGATTGGGATTAGCATCGACGGATTTAATCCTTTGAACAATGACTATATCTCACGAGTACTTGGCCGGTTGTGCTTATGCCATACAATCTTCCACCTTGGTTATGCATGAAACGGCCATATTTCTTCTTGTCGGTGCTTACTCAAGGCCCAAAAGGGCCGGGCAACAAGATAGATGTGTATCTCCAACCGTTAATTGATGAGTTGAAGGAATTGTGGGAAGATGGTATATCAACTTATGATGCATCAAGGAGCGAGTTGTTTACTTTACGAGCTTCACTATTGTGGACAATAAATGACTTTCCTGCATATGGAATGTTGTCTGGATGGAGCACTAAAGGTGAATATGCTTGCCCTTGTTGCAATGTGAGACCTCAAGCACGATGGTTGAATCATGGTGGCAAGTATTGTTATATTGGTCATCGACGCTTCTTGCCTAGGAGTCATGCTTTTCGTAAGGATAAAGGCTCTTTTGATGGTACTCATGAAGTGAGAGATAAGCCCAAGTTATTGTTTGGAACAAAATTGCTTAAACAAGTTGAAAATATGTAAAGCAGTATAAAATAGAAGATGTTATTAAAAAGAGGAAAAGAGAAGAGGGTGAGAAGCAACAAGCCAAGTTGGAGAAAAGAAAGGTTCCTAAGTTGTGTCACAATTGGAAAAAGAGGAGTATCTTCTTTGAGTTGCCTTATTGGGCAAATAATCATGTTCGTCATAATCTTGATGTTATGCACATTGAAAAAAATGTGTGTGATAATGTGCTACATACTCTGTTAGGTACTGCGGGGAAATCAAAAGATAATGATAAAGCAAGAAAAGACCTAAAAGTGATGAACATTCGGAAACCATTGCATCTACAAAAGCTTCCATCTGGCAAAGATATTATGCCTCCGGCTCGGTTTACAATGAGTAAGAAGCATAAAGACACATTCTTGAAAGTTCTAAAGGGAGTCAAAGTCCACGATGGCTACTCGTCAAACATATCTCGTTGTGTACATCTAGAGGAAAGAGCTATTTGGGGTCTTAAGAGCCATGATAGTCATATTTTGCTCCAACAACTACTCCCTTTAGGTGTTCGAAAAGTGTTGCCTACTTACATTGTAAAAGCCATCATTGAGTTGGCAAATTTCTTTAGGCAATTATCCTCAAAGGTGAATACACTTGCTGATCTCGAAAAGATACAAGATCGGATGGCTGTCACACTATGTGCTCTCGAGAAAATATTCCCACCAGCTTTCTTTGATGTTATGGAGCACTTGCCGGTGCATTTAGCGAGGAGGCCTTGCTAGCGAGCCCAATACAATTTCGTTGGATGTATCAGGTAGAGAGGTACATCCATATTAAATTTACTTTGAAAAAAGTTAAATTCTTTTTTACATCTGCTTTAGCATGAGTAAATGTTTTTGTAGGTTTCTACTTACATTAAAATTATATGTTCGAAATCGAGCCCATCCCGAGGCCTCCATAGCTAAGGCAATTGTGGATGAAGAATGCATGACTTTTTGTACGCAATATTTGGATGACATTGAGACAAAGTCCAATCGTCCTAGAAGAAATGATGATGAAGGTGATGAGTTAGGCCGCTTTGTAGGAAAAGAAGAGGTAATTATCCTTGATTACATCACACGAGTACAAGCGCATAGAGATGTGCTTTTCAATGCGAAGATGTTGAACAATACCTAGAGTAAGTGATTCCTTACATGAGGCTTACATTCCTTATATCTTTTATATTTCAAATTAATACTTAATTCATATTTTCGATCTGCTCAGAATGCATCGTGTACATTTGAGGAGACATTACCTCGTAATCAACGACATCTTATAGAGAAAGAACATAATGATAAGTTTGTTAGTGGTTTAAGGATTATGTAAGTATGAAACCACCTTCATATAATAGTTTCAATTTATCGTTTTAAATATTTTCTTATTAAATTTTGTTTTTTATAAAAGGTATGCACGACGAAAGATGTAGTGCCCGAAAGAATTACGAGTCTTGCATTGGGTCCTCATATGGATGCGAGGCGGTATAAGTCTTACATAATAAATGGTTTTCGATTTCGAGTGAAGGATGTCGATAGACGAAGGAAAACTCAAAATAGTGGAGTCATCTTTGAATGCAAGTGTGACAAGTTTTGCAAGCCGAAAGGATAATAATCCCATTGTAGGGGATGTTAACTTCTACGGGGAGTTGATTGAGATCCTTGAAATTCGTTATAGCAACTCAATAAGATTTGTATTGTTTAAATGTGATTGGGTTGATAGCAGGACGAGCAAGATGGAAGATGAGCAAAAATTTACTCTTGTAAACTTCAATCACAAGTTGTATAAGGATAATCGAGTTGGTGATGAACCATTCATATTAGCATCTCAAGCTGAGCAAGTTTGGTATGTTAAAGATCCTATAGAAAGTGATTGGAAAGTTGTGATGAGGATTACGCCAAGAGATAGTTTTGACATATATTCAAATGATGATAAACAAGTTGCAAATTCGATTCCACAATTGGTACCATTTTGCTCACAAAATCTGGATGAAAATGTTGCTAACGAAGAAGCATCGTGGGTGCGAGAGGGAGTTGATGGGGTCGAGATTGAAACTACTAATATCAATGACCTAGATGTTGATATGGCCGATAATGATGATGATTAGTTTGAGTAGTATTTGTTTAGATCTTATTTGCTTACTATTTACTAAGACAATGTTATTACTTAAGTTTCATGTTTCAATCAAACTTCTTATTTTTGTATGGTTGAATATTAATATTGTTACTTCTATATAATATGTATTTGTTTAGGTCTTATTTGCTTACTATTTACTAAGACAATGTTATTACTAAAATTTGTGTCTCTCCGTCTTATGTATAGGTGGTTTTGTGTTGAAAATATGCCTCCTAAGGAGAGAGAGGGTAGCAACAAGAGGGTAGACAAAACCCGCCGCCCGTAGTCCCAAATGATCCGTATATGGGATTGACCCAATTGACCGCCGCTCAAAAGAAAAAATGGCGGAATTTGGAGGGTAGGAAATTTCAAGTCACCACTTTCCTTCATTTGCCGGTGTTGAGTGATTTGGGTTTAGAGACGTTAGTAACAGAATTGATGACGCAAGCCGGGTTAGGTAATTTCCTGGGGAAGACTCCATCTACGTATTTGAGATATTCACTTGAGTTCCTTTCAACTTTGGAGGTAGGCCGGGGGTCACAAGAAAATACTATTCGGTTTCATATGAATGATGAAGCCTATCGAGTGGATTATGATGAGTTGAGGCAAATCTTTGGGGTTGATCAGGTAGAGAGGAAGCTGGGTCGAGTCGATGGGGGACTTGTTTTTCTTTTCGGAGCTCACGGGATTGCCTGCAAAAAAAAAATACCTTAGGGCTTCCTCTCTTTCTCACCCGGCTTGGAAATTATTTTACGAGAGGTCTATCTATGTCTTGGTTGGCAAACGGAGAGCCCGCTCAATTGAATGTGGCTATGGTAAACCTTTTGCGAACGGGGTTGAGGAGTTTTCGGGTGATTCTGATTGGGTTGATATTTTTGTTCGGAGATGTGAGGCATTTGCCCTTACCAAAAAGGGAAACATATCAATAGGGGGATGATCACATTGATTCTTGAAGCTTGTGTGGGTGAACGAAAACCCGAGGCGATGAGATTGATGGGGGGCACGAGTTTTTATTACGTAGGCTGGCTAGTGCGGTATGACAAGTTTGTGAGGGACCGGAGGGCGACGGACAACGAGTCTTTATTATTTGAATATGGTACTCCCGGGAGGACGGTCCGTTGCGGGGTAGGGGCCACGTTTAGAGTGGTGAACAAGCCGAGCATTGGCGTATGCCCGGTGTTGATGATCAAATGGATCCCGTTGATGAGGAGGATGATGAGGAGCGGGAAGAGGAGGATCGGGAGAGACGGGGTGGTCGGGGAGGAGAGGAGAACCGAGCCGGCGGGGTTCTTTTGATCGGTGGGATACCATGAGGGCATTTTTGGAGGAGCGGGAGCGATCAAGGATCGCTCGGGAGCGAGCCGAGCATGCTTTGGAGGATGCTAGATGGGGGAGGTTATCGCTCGGGAACGAGTCGGCGGACTTTAGAGGATGCTAGATGGGGGAGGTGCAAGATCGGTTTGAGGGGTTGGAAGATGAAGCGCCATTTTGGGAGCCCGGTATACGCGGCTGGAGGCTTGGGCGATGCGAGACGAGCCCCGGAGTTACGAGCCGGTTTGAGAGGATTATTTGACTATGATGCATTCGAGAGCCCTTTGCTCGTGCACAGAGGCGTTCTTCCGTCAGACCTACTATCAGGGACAAACCTCCGGCTCTCATCAGTGATATTATTGTGATGTTATTATTAATGTTTCATGTTTCAATCAAACTTGTTATTTTGTATGGTTGAATATTAATATTGTTAATTGTAATATGTATTTGTTTAGATCTTATTTGCTTACTATTACTAAGACAATGTTATTACTTATGTTTCATATTTCAATCAAACTTGTTATTTTGTATGGTTGGATTGAATATTAATATTGTTAATTGTAATATGTATTTGTTACGCTTCTTTTGATCAAACTCTTATTTCCTACGGGATCTTGTTGCGGCGGCTTACTTTCTACCTCCGTCATCTGCTAGCTTGTCCAGGTACTCCTTTTACTTTGGGATGTCCCGCCTCGCTTCCCCACCGATTTGGTACCCGCGGGAGCCCCCCCCGTACTATTTTATACTTTTACGTATCAAGCAAGGCTTGCCCTATAGTGTTGTTGTTGTTGTTGTTCCTTGTGGTTGTTGTTCCCCCTGCCCCGTTTCCCCACCGATTTGGTATTTGTTTTTGTTAAATGTGACATATAACAAATGTGTCCACAAACCAGCATGAGCCCCCGTAATGTCATGTTTGTTGTTCCCCGCCCGCTTCCCACTCAAATCACATATTTTGGAGGTAATACACCACATATTTTGTATTTAACTGATGAAATTGAATTTGCAATGCCCTCTTTATACTCTCTCAACCTTGAAGGGACTACTCTCAACCTTGAATTGATTTCCTCGTTGTAAAAAAAAAAAAAAAATTATGCAAAAAAAAGGGTGCTCCTTTAAGGATTGGACTCATCCCCACTAGATCAAATCCACCTTGTTTTTATTTTTCTTTGTGAAGTATATCTAGCCGTTTGTAGAATATGTTTTCTTGATGAGTGTTGATGGTTTTACGCCTCGTTTTTTTACGAGAACAAAGCCTTGCTATATATGAATGATTTTGGCCTGTTTTTGCAATGGGAGTTTTCCACCTTAAAATAGTAATAGTGGTGTCTTCTGTCTTGTTTGATCTCAACTATTTGCATAAATTCTTCTTTTTAGTCTTGTTCTTTTACTAATTGAAATTTCTTGTAGGGCCTTCATTTATGTGTCATTCCAAATATAGCATGGTCAAGTTACGAAAAATAGGACTACATTAATTTAAACAATAATGGTTCGAATATCATTTACGGAAATCAATGTTAATTCTACTATTTCAAGGGTCTTCACTAAAGGATTTTGCATTAAACTATAGCCTGGAAAAATGAAATGAATTGCACTCATGTACATGAAGGCTTATAGTAATCAAATTGACTTTGAAAAGTCAAAATAGGAGTTTCTTTTCAAATGGAGAGAGCATGCGGTCTCACTATCATATACTCATTCAATGAGCTCTTTTTTTCTCTATGCTAATTATTGCTACATATGTCAATTTCAACTTCAATGAGCTCTGTTATACTTTATACTTTTAATGAAAACGATACTTGGTATATAGGTGGAAACCATTAACCTTCTGTATCGCTCCTAACCGGGGCTTGGGATAAATTGTGGTCTAACAATCCCACGTACCGGTATCATTTTCTTTAAAAAAAAATGAAAAAAAAAAGAAAAGTTGTTGTTCTTCTTTGTTTTGTTGTTGTTGCTTTGTTTTGTTGTTGTTGTTCTTCTTTGTTTTGTTGTTGTTGTTCTTCTTTGTTTTGTTGTTATTCTTCTTTGTTTTGTTGTTGTTCTTTGTTTTGTTGTTGTTGTTCTTCTTTGTTTTGTTATTGTTGTTCTTCTTTGTTTTGTTGTTGTTATTCTTCTTTGTTTTGTTGTTGTTCTTTGTTTTGTCAATGTTCATATTTCTATATCTACCTTGTAGTATTACAATTGTATATTGGAAGCATTGTTATTCTATAAGGCCATTTATAAGACCAATATATGGTCTTATACATGATACATAAGACCTATAATAAATTTATAGGTCTTATACATATATTATAAGATTGTTTTTGGGTCCTTTACTTGGTTTATCCAATTCTTGTGCTATAATTGAATTGTCATATGACGGATATGCCTCCAAGGAAAAATTTATTGCAGTCGGGGCTCTAACCCTAAAGGAAGAGGGTTGGCAAAACCAACCGCCAAATGGGGTAAAGAGAGATTGATCATAATATGGAATAATTATGGTCAACCGGTTGGTGGGGAAATGGCACAATTAGCTACTCGAGATAGGAATTTTTGCTAAAAATGGGGAACATTTCCCATTAACTAATGAGTGGTCTCGAGATGAATCACGAGTGCATAAATAACGTATGGAATGACGTTACGGTAAGTTGTAATCCATATTTCTTACATATATCTCTAGTACGTAGTCAAAAGTCTTATGCTTCTCTAACAATTGATTTTTTTTTCTTTGTTGAATTGTGTATATAGGAAAATACAAATGCTCCTCAGGAGTATTTCCCGGTTATGGCTCTTTCTCTCGCTAAAGCGTGGCGTATTTGGAAATACAATGTGAGACAAGCATATAATAAGTATTATATAGTTATGAATATTACTCGGTTATGACTTTGTTATGAATATTGACTCGATTATGAATATTATTACTCGGTTGAAACTTGACATTATAAGATGTATCAATCGACGAAGACGCATTGGCTCACCCACCCCGTGGGTGCGTTGCGAATCAATGGGCTGCACTTGTTGCGATGTGGGGTACGCCCGAGGCTCGGGTATATTTCAAATTAATCTCAATCTATTATCGTGAATGTCTTATATAAGTAGTCAAATTAATACTAATATTATCTTTTTTTTTTTCCGGGAAATATCGAAACAAATAAATTGAATCGAGAAAAACAATCGTGCACGAATAGGACCGGAAAAACGTCCCATCCCAAAGTCATCAAAGAGGTTTGTCATCGTTCAATTTAGTTCTCGGTTGTCAATTCAATTAATGTTTCTTTTTGTATCGTATATAAATATTTTTTTTTGTCAAATGATTCTATTATAAATTGTAGAGAGGCGACAAGGGATTACCAGGCGATCGCTTAAGCGTTTTCATACATACGCGCACGGGCAAAACACCGCGAGATCAAGCCACCACTCAAATGATTGTAAGTTAAAGTTTCAACCTTTTACATTTCGGTTTTGTTATTCTATAGAATACTTTTTCATTTCTAACTTCATTTTCATAATATTAATTAAAGTTAAAACATTTATATTGAACATGTTGTTTTTGTTACGACAAACGCTTAATGATGCGGTTGAGGAGGCTGCGAGAGGACTCTCCGCGGCGCGTGAAAATATTTTTGTTGGTATGTTTGGCTCGATGACCATGGGAGAGTTCGATGTATGGGAGGCGGTACGAACAAAACTAAGGTGTTTGGTAAATCCCAACCTTCTCGAGCGGTGTAGCGGAGGCGGTGGCGGGGTCGGAAGCGAGATTTTGAAAGACAACTTGAGGAGGAACGCCGAAAAAATGAGGATGAACGCCTTAAGTTACAACAACAAATTGATGAATTGAAACGTTGGATGGAACGACGTGGAAATGACGGTAATGAATAGGTGTTCGTGGATTTTAGACATTGTATATTTTGGATACATTCAACAACTAATAACTTTTTTGTATAATGGTTATTATGTATGGATACATTTAACATTAATTGTGTTAATATGTAGATTGTAAATATTGATTGCATTTGTGTATTTTTGTTATATTGTGTGTGTACGGGTTGAATTTGGTTTTTGTGAACGTATTTTTGGGGAAAATGAATTATACAAAGCTGGGGAAAAAAAAATAGGATTATTTACGGCGGTGACTAAATCCGCCGTATAAACCTAGGGACGACTCGTGCCCAAAGGGGGGACGAGGGAACCAGTAGGGGGTGTAAATGGGACGACTCGTGCCATGTTGGACGAGTCGTCCCTATTTAGTTATTTACGGCGGATATAGTGACCGCCGTATAAAAGTCCCATGGACGACTCGTTTGGACGAGGGAACCTGGTGGGGGTGCAACTGGGACGACTCGTCACGGAGCGGACGACTCGTCTCTTATTTACGGCGGTTACACATTCCGCCGTATAAAGATCACTCAAATACGCCATTTTATACGTATGTATTCCATTTATATACGGCGGTGGTATATCCGCCGTATATAGTATATACGGCGGTTGTCCCGCCGTATATAGTATATACGGCGATGATTTATACGGGGATCTATTTACGGCGGCTAGTCCGCCGTAAATACTATATACGGCGGGGCGCGTATTATTTACGGCGGATTTTAACCGCCGTAAATAAGCCTGTTTCTTGTAGTGATTTAAAGCTTCATTATAGGTTTTAGGCTCAGTATTATCAATAGATTCAAACACACTAAACACAAATGAAGTCATAACAAAATCATGAAAATGTGCGGGTTGCCTAGGTATGCGTCTAGGTCTATCACGACTAAGTTGATCGTCATTCAAAGCAGGCAACTCATTATGATCATTTTCAATATCTTCATTTTAAATATCAACATTTTTCTCATTCACATTAATAGGATTATCAACAGGAGGAGTCTCATTTTCAGTTTGTGCAACAGGCTCATTCACAATAGCAGGAATAGGCATATAAGAGTACTCCACCGTATTTGGAGTAGGGGGAGGGGGAGGCACATTATTCAAGCAAGAAAATTCAGTTTCATTAAACACAACATCACGACTAATGATCACTTTGAAACCCGGTTCCTCCCTTACCCATAATCTATACCCCTTGACACCCTTCAGGTATCCCAAGAAAATGCACCTCATAGTTTGAGGTTCAAGTTTATCATTTTTTCTATGGGCATACGCAGTACAACAAAAAATCTTCAAATTAGCATAATCAACAGGTTTTTCAGAAAAAATAGCTTCAGGACACCTACCATTTAAGGGAACCGAGGGCGACCTATTTATAAGATAGGTGGCAGTCATTACTGCCTCACCCCAAAAACGTTTAGACAAAGCAGAAGTAGCAAGCATGGTTCTAACTCTTTTTAAAAGAGTTCTATTCATACGTTCAGCAACACCATTTTGTTGCGGTGTATAAGGCACAATCTTATGCCTTTTAATCCCATTATCAAGGCAAAAGTTATCAAACTCATGATTGCAAAATTCAAGTCCATTATAAGTCCTAAACACTTTAATTTTTCTACATGTTTGATTTTCAATCATGACTTTCCAATTTTTGAAGTTATCAAAAACATCAGATTTATTTTTCAACAAAAACACCCATGTTTTTCTGGAAAAATCATCAATTATAGATTAAAAAAATATCTATTACCACCTTGAGTGGTCTCACTAGCAGGACCCCAAGTCTTTTATGCCACAAATCAGTTTTCTCATTTTTAACAATATTAGCATAATCAGACATAGGTTCAGCAGTGCAAACATACAAGTTTCTAATCTTTTCAGCTTTGAAAATTACAAGGGACTCCTTCAAAATTTTCATGCACCCACTACCCCATTCCCTTCTAACCCATCATTTTCTAAAGATGCATAAGATATGGGATTGTTAGCTAAATCAGACACATGTCTCACATCTTTCAGCGTTAAGCAAGAATCAGACTCAAACTTGAGACAAACGTCTCCAATACCAGCAATTTGACACTTTTTATTATTAGCTAAAGAAACAGAGCCATTTTTCATATTACTATAAGTATGAAACATGTTTTTATCAAGTGTCATGTGAAACGTGCATGCATAATCTAACAACCATTCATTTTTCACATAATGTGCATAATTCACCACAGTTTCAGTAATCATAAAACAGAAGGCTCATTTTCACCAGAAGCAAAATTACAGTCAATTTGCAAGTATTGATTCTTATTTTTAGGATTAGGACACTCTTTACGAAAATGTCCCGTCTCACCACAGTTGTAACATTTTCTGTTACATTTATCAGATCCAGACTTACTTCTTTTCCTCTCATTATTCTTACTAGATTCAGTCTTATCATGTTGCTTATTCTGATTATTATTCCTTTGAGTAGATCTTCCTCTCACCATATTAACCTCACCAAAAATTGATTTATCCTTATTAACTCTTAATTCCAACTCTTTGCTTTTAAGCTCGTTAATCACAGTATCAAGCACAATATCATTTCTACCATACTTAATATCAGATCTAACATCAGCATAAAAATCAGGTATAGCAATCAAGAGCACAAAAGGAGTATATTCATCAATGTTCTTATCAATAGTTTGCTTAATATCTTGCACAAGTTTAGTAAACCGATCAATGTTATCATTCATGGTTTTGTTTAAGTCCAATTTAAACTGAAAAAATTTCTCAAGCAAATACATCTTACTAGGTAACGATTTTTCAACATATACTTCTTCCAGTTTATCCCAAAGAGCTTTAGCAATATCATGTTTACCAACCTTTCGAAGAACGGCGGCAGATAACTTCAAAATAATCGAAGAGTAAGCACATTCATCCATTTCAAATCTTAATTCTTGATTATCCGATTCAGCATATTGTTCAGTTATAGCCTTGAAAACTTTTTCTTTAATTAAAATGTCTTTCATTTTTTGTTGCCAAATTGAAAAATCACCTTTGCCATTGAATGACTCCATCATATAAATATTCATATTTACAGTCATACAAAACAATGAATTTCAATCCCCAAAAACAGACAAAATAACAAAACGAAACAAGAGATAAAGCACCAGAAACACAACCGAATAACTCAAGAAAAAAAAGGATTTTATTTTTCTTACCCAAGAAACTTTGTACTATGTTTCTTATTTATCGTTCGCGAATCAACCGGGCTCTGATACCACTGTTGAGCGGACTTACCACTCCGTTGTCAAGACCCGCGAACAATGTAAAAGAAAAATAAAATAAAGATTAGTAACGATTATGAAGAAAAACTGAATAAATATAATCTCGGACTGTAAGGTGCATTTTTTTGGGATACCCGGAGGGTGTCAAGGGATAAAGATTATGGGTAAGGAAAGAACCGAGTTTCAAAGTGATCATTAGTCGTAATGTTGTGTTTAATGAAATTGAATTTTCTTGCTTGCTTGAAACACTCTCTCCTCTCCTGACTCCATATTTACTAAACTACTAGCTGGTACTCCCTCCGTCCCGTTCGAAGTGTCTCAAAATGAGATCGGCGCGGGAATTAAGAAAAGTGAGGTAAGATAGAGAAAAAGGTTAAATGTTGTGAGTATGAAAAATTGAATATGAGAGAGAATGAGTGAAAGGAATAGTTAGGAGAGAGAATGTTGTGAGCGTAAAAGTAAAGTAGGAGAGAAAATGAGTGGGATATGAAGAGTATAAAAATAATAAAAACTTTCCATTTTGGGATTGAGACACTTTAAATGAGACGTCCAAAAAGAAAAGTTGAGACACTTCGAGTGGGACGGAGGGAGTATTATTCTAATGCTGTTGCTAAGAGAGGCAAAGAAGTAATTTATTATATTCAATTTTAACGATGATAACCATGGTTTTTATTTTCATTCTTCAATTCAATAAAAATATACTCCCTCCGTCCCATTAATAACTTCACCTTTTGCCATTTTGAGTATCCTATTTAAAGCTTCACCTTTCTTTTTTTGGCAAAGAATCTTTACTATTTTCTCCACTCATTCTCTCTCCTATTTCACTATTACACTCACAATACTTTTCAAATTTACTATTTCCTCCACTCATTCTCTCTCCTATTTTATTATTACACTCACAACATTTTCTCCACTCTTAATTTGTGTGTCGGGGCAAAAATGGTGAACTAAATATTGGGACGGAGGGAGTATATATTTATTCATCTTTCTTAATTTGTTTTTTAGTTAATTTCTTTGGGAAATTGATCATTACATAAAAAATTAAAGTTTGAAAAATTGTAAATTAAATATTAAAATAAATAATTTAAGTTAGTGAAAAAAATATAACTAATACATTGTGTTATTAAAATTAAATTATTTTTTTAAAAATATACAAGAGAGTTATTTTTTAAAAATAAATTTGAATTAGTAAAAATAGAAAATTTGTATATAGTTTACGTTGTTAAAATAAAATGAAAAAAAAAAACATTACCTGTTAAACGTAAAATCTAGGGAGAAACGCGTTTCTCCATAAGTTATGGAGAAACGGGTTACGGGTATCCAGAAGCTATTGAAAGGATATCCAGAAACTTTTTGTATTGGCCATGACCTTGTCCCTTGAGTTACTTGGATATCGTCTCAAAGGTTACGGATATCCGTAACTCCTTTGAAAGGATATCCAGAAGTTTATGAAAGTGATATCCAGAAACCTTCAAAATGATATCCAGAAACTTTCAAAATATTTCTGGATATTCATTTGATGGTTTCTGGATATACATTTGAAGGTTTACGGATATCGTAAAACCTTCAATAAGCATTTTCTGGTCTTGGCCTTGGATTTGGCTTCAAATATGTTTGGATATTCATTTGATGGTTTTACGGATATACATTTGAAGGTTTCTGGATATCCAAAAACCTTCAATAAGCAATTTGTGGTCTTGGCCTTGGATTTGGCTTCAAATATGTTTCTGGATATCCGTTCAAAGGCTTCTGGATATCCGTTCCAAAGCTTCTGGATATCCAGAACCCTTTGAGACTGATATCCAGAAATTTTCTTATGGTTATCAAACGTATAGTTTCTGGCTATTAAAAACGCGTTTCTCCATAGTTATGGAGAAACGCGTTTCTCAGCAGACCTACTCCCTGTTAAATGGGCAGCCAAACCAAACATAGGAATGGTAATTTGATGTCCATTCCTTAAATTGAACATAAGCACATGTCTAATAAGTGAATGAAAATATTTAACTTTACTATTACTGGACTTCAAACACCTAGATATTACGTTCTCATTCCCACATACGAGGCCTTAAGTTAATTTTTGTCTGGTTTTAGAGTTGACGTTTTCTGTATAATTTCTTATTTTGAATATAACTAAAAAATGTGGCACTGAAATTAGGACAAAAAAAAAAAAAAGAAAGAAGAAGCATTAGAGTGAGTGTACACTTGGTTATAAAATGTATAACGATAACTACAAAAGTAAAGAAATAATGATAGCCATAAAATGTATAATTATCCAAGCAGCTGCTATAAAAGAAAAAGTCTCATAAAATTCTGAACTAGTTTATTTTGCTCAACTACGAATTTAATCATTCATATATTTTTCTATCCGTTTAACTATTTTACTTTAGGCAAATAACAAATAAAAGTCTGAAGTTAAGGAGTTCTTAAAATGTGGCGCGAAGTTCTATAACTATCGGATCATGGCATAAAGATGATAGAAATCTATTACTAAATAAAGGGTGAAGTGATTTTGCCACTTTTTCCTCCAAAACTCTCACCTCTTGACTACATTAATTTGTTCCAGTTTTATTTACCAATAGCACCTTATAACTGTTTAAATATCAAAAATAACCCTGGCAATTCTGAGTAGTCAACACTTAATTGATGTATAATTAATA
This sequence comes from Adenophora triphylla var. japonica, assembly GCA_022495995.1. Taxonomy (NCBI): domain Eukaryota; kingdom Viridiplantae; phylum Streptophyta; class Magnoliopsida; order Asterales; family Campanulaceae; genus Adenophora; species Adenophora triphylla. The sequence continues at coordinate 24,980 of JAFEMH010001853.1, read as the reverse complement.
TAACATTTGAAAAAACTCTTTGTTATCTCAGATCAGGAGGCGTTACCAATTATGCTTACTAATTATGCGTATACCTCGGAATCTGGAAAATTTCTTGATCTACTAAATGTATACCCCGTATTCTGTGTAAATTAATTATCCTTATTGTCATAATTTTTTTTTCAATTAACTAAACAACAATGAACAGTGACTAATTATTACAAAACAATTGACCTACTTTTCAAATAACAAATTTCAAACAAAATAAATTAATTTCGAAAATTTCTGGCATATGGACGGGTTTTCTGTCACGTATAAAAACTTGAGTACCCTTCCATCTCGACGGTTGATTTCCTTTGACTAGCCTTTCTAGCAGACAACACAAATTAAGTATGTCAATTGCAATATCCATCCTCTGTAACAAACACAAAGGAAGATCATATTGAAGCAATAAATCAAGGGTGACACGTAAATGGGAAATTCCATTTGACAATAAAATGAGCATGCCCATATAATATGAGCCGATTAGATTCAGAAGTTATAAGAAACAAAACCGTTATTATTTTACTATTTTTATTGTTTTGCTGTTCATATTCACCATTATTTACCTCATTCTTCTACCATGTGCTCCATAGGTGCTCCATAGGTAGCTATCACAAGCAGTCATGAGCCAAAAGTACAGATCTATACCACAAGCTTCTATAAAAAGTCCATAGAACTCAAACGTAATTACAACATGGGAAACAGTAATACACATCAGGTAATTGGTAACATTGAGTAGGAGAGTACAGACCTTAAGAACAGTAGGTTGTTGTCTCTTAAGAGATGACTGAGTTTCTGTTGGTGTAATGCCCTTGGCTTTAGTTATGTTTAACTTAAAACATTTATGTATCATCTTTATCGTTTAAGTCTATTATTTGATTATTATATATTTTGCATATTTATTGTAATAATATCCGTCCCTAATTATTAAGAGAATAATTAGTATAGTTGTCAATGGATAATCATATAATGATTATATGCATAGAGATGCACATTGAAATTATGGGTACTTGTTAGTGAAAAAGTGACTGGACTTGACCAGTATGAGATTTATGTCATGGTCAAATGTCATAATTAAATCTCATATGGTCACTTCATTTAGTCCCTAGACCTGAGATTATCATGACCTTACATATAATGAAAGTTATGTTTGATTTTAGTCAAACAGTATCTTAAAACGATATCTATAAAGGCTATCTTTGGCATGATCGGATTCATGATGGGAAGGATGATAAGTCAAGATGAAATTTGTCCCTCAAAAGAGAGATGTTTTGCTTGGGCCCCTCGATGAGTGATAATGATGAAAGTGTATGGCCATACCCGAATACGATTGAATTATCATTATACTCAAGATCGAGAAAGCATTGAACAGATACAAGTTGACGTGGACCATGACTTGTGTTCAATATAACATCGTGAGACAAAGGGAGAAATGGAAGTGTACCATTGGAAACTTGAACTCTTACGTTATATTAATTGGGTAGACATAATGGCTTGCTAGAGTCCGCTTATGTCTTATGAGGGTCGATATGATCGGACTCATTGCCAATATAATATAATCCTATTGGGTCACACACAATTAGAATGGATTGGTTAAACCAAAGGAAGAATATTGAGAGTTCCTCATCAGGCATAAGTAGTATCGCGATAACATAAGTCGTAGCGCGACATAACATGTCTAGAGGACTTGTATGGTCGTGCGACACTTCTTGTCCAGAAGACTCGTCTGGTCGTGCGACACTTCATGCCTGAGGCGGTTTGACAGACAGTTTCCTAATTTGATTAGAAAACAAATACCTATACTAATGTAGTATAAATATTAAGTCTGTAAACCCTAATTAGCTAGCCGAATTTTCTCAGGAAAAATCACAACAAAGGTTTCTCAATATCTCTTCCATAGGTTTAAGAATCTAGTAATTCTCAAGAACCGTTCTTGGTTCATTCTAAAGTGTGGATACTACTAGAGGGTCTTCGCTCGTACGACGATCAAGGCCTAGAGTTCAAATTGTCCAAAGCAATCTGAAATTCATGTTTTGAAGAACGAAGTTTGTGATTCAAAATCACATTGATAAATCGTTCGATAGCTCAAGAACGGAAAGCGATCAAGGTTGGTTAATTCTATCTCATAGGAATTAAATTTAATTGTATAGAACGGATCCTCTAGGCTCTTAGATTTTGTGTTATTAGATGCTTAATTCCGCTGCGTATGGACCCATAAAATCCAACAGTGGAATCAGAGCCCCATTCATATCATTAATTTTGAATTAACATGCTAGAAAAGTGATATAAATAGTTTATATGTTCTTTTGCATGTTATGTATGCGATGGATTGATTGTTTTTGAAACAATATGCCTAAATCGTGTTCTAATGATATTGAATTGAATCTGTTAAAAAGTCGTTTACATGATTTAATTGCTCTGTTATTTAGAATTGATGAAATCTGCAAATCTGGTATCAAGATGTCACGCGACACTTCTTGATTGTGTCACGCGACAAAGCATGCCTCTGTCACGCGACAAAACTAGCCCAATCTGGGCAGAATCAGTTTTGTTAAACAATCTTGTTAATCTGTGAATGTGTTTACAATCTGATATGTTTATGTGTTAATCTGGATGCTATAAATTTCTGAAAATTAAGTTTATAGGGCTATGCTAGATTAATTCATTATTTATGCATGCTTAGTTAATTAAAATATGATTTTATTAATTGTTGCGATGCATAAATTATGTGTTCTTACGTGTTAAGAATTTTAGATGTTTAGTTGAAACATTGTATTATAATTTCCTGAATGTTTAAATTGAAACATTAAGATTTTGGTTTATGAGAAACAAGTCATATTACGCAAAATTTAAAAGGAAACTGATTGTTTATTTAAAGTGTTGATTATGTTGCAAATCAGAGCTGATTTCTGATTGTGCATGTCTAGGAGAGTTCTGTCGAAGGAGAGATTTGGTACTTAAGTAGTCCTTGTGGCTCACCTATCTTCACAGGAACTTACAGTGCACGATTATGACTATCTTTGCTGATATGCTTATAATCTACTTTTAAGAACCTTCATTTAACTTTTAAGTTCTTTATGCCACTTCATGATTAAAACACTTGAGACCATTCAGATAGTTTTGGGTGGGCTTGCCATAGCAAGGTACTTTGATTCTATTCGTCTGCGAGCAAGATGAGGAAATGGTGGTTCCTATACGTTTAAAATGAATGAACTTAATTGGGTTATCAAAATGGTTTTGGATCCAAGGCATAAGATGAGATTAAAATATGTTTAGACATATGATGTCTTAAATAAATCTCATAAAAGATGTAAGAGTCATATATGTGATATGATTGACGTTTCTACCTAATTAATTTAGTTTTGAGCGGTTTGTCATAGCAAACTTGAAATTAAATTAAAGTTGGATCTTAGCCCATTAAATTATATTATGCTTATTTGCATTGGAAGGTGTATAATTTAGTGAGAGTATTTGTGAAATACATGATTTGTTCTTAGATGATAAATGTGTTGACATTAATATGTGTTCATATAGTTTGCATATTTTGTTGTAGAAGTAGCCTTACACAATAAATTGCGATTCGTCCTTGTGAAGGACAAAATTCGGAAGGGACGGTGCAGATAATTCTGATTGGATCAGAAGCCTAAAGAATGGTTCTTAGGCAAATGTGTACGTTCTTGATGAATCCATTCCTGCTGAACCTACTGCAAATGTTGTAAAGGGCAGATAAGGAGCAACATTAGAAACATATGATGATTCTAATGATATTGCTTGCCTTATAATTGCCATCATGTTTAAAGGCTCTTATGAAGAACCTTGAACATATGGAAGTCACTTTTGTTCTAGCACAACGCAAAAGGAAATGTTCCAAGTGCAAGCTAGGCAAAAGATGTATGTTGTGGTGAAGGCTCTTAATTCATGAGATGAAAGAAGGAGCAATCCGCAAATTGTGTTAATGGTTGACACAAGAAAAGGGTTCATAAAGAAAGGAAAATAAGGTAAAGCAAAGGTTGCTAAACCTAAGGCAAAAGTTGCAAAAGCCAAAGAGGCTAAACCCAAAAGTGTCTCAAAAGGATGCAATTTGCTACCATTGCAATGAGATTGGTCATTGGAAGCAAAGTTGCAAGGCTTATTAGGAAGGCCTAAAAGGTGAAGAAGGGCAATATGATTGCTACTACTTCAAGTATCTATATGATAGATATTTTCATTTCGACTTCTTATTTTTGGGTATATGATACCGGATATAGATCCCACATTTGTTTAAATGTGCATGGAACAAAGAATAGAAAGCTACTCAAAGAAGGTAATAAACCTATGCGTGAAAATGAAGCAAGACTTGCTGCATTAACCATAGGGACTTATGAAGTCGCTTTACCTAATGGAATAGTACTTGTTTTGAACAAGTGTCACTGCGTTCCGGATTTGGGTAGGAGTATTATTTTCGTTTCTTATGTGGATGATGAAGGATATAATTTTCTTATTAAAATAAGAAGTTTTATATTTATTCAATGATATGCCTTATTGTATTGCATATGTCATTGAATTGTCTTCATATACTTGATAATGAGAAACAAAAATAATATTGAAGATATCTATGATATAAATGGGAAATCTAAACCGAATAATATGAACAACGCGTTCATATGGCATTGCCGGCTTGGTCAGATAAATAAGAAACATATATCTAAACTCCATTAACATGGACTTTTAGACTCATATGACTCTGAATCATTTGAGGAATGTGGATCTTGTTTATTGGGATTATTGAACAAACCACCCTACGCTAAGAGTAGTGGGAGGGCTAGTGACTTATTGGTCATTATACATGAGGTGTATATGGACTATTAAGTATCATTGCTAGGAGAGGATTTTGGTGTTTCATCACATTCACCGATGACTTATCTAGATATGACTATATCTATCTGATGAAGTTGAAAGGTGAATCGTTTGAGATGTTTCGAACATTTCAAGATGAAGTACAAAACAACTTAGCAAAACTATTAAGTACTTCGATTAGATCGAGGTGATGAATATTTGAGCCAAGAGTTTGACAATCATCTTAAAACTATGAAATCGTTTCAGAGTTGACTCCACCCGGAATACCACATTGTATGGTGTATCTGAGAGGAGGAATTGAACCTTGTAGGACATGATTCACTTGATGATGTGTCAAGTTGACATTCCTATTACTTTTTGAGGATATGCATTTGAAGTAATGCGGTTACACTGAATTGTGTCCCTACTAAATCGGTTCCTTAGTCCCCACATGAGATGTGGCATGGAAGAAAACTTAGTTTGTCTTTCATGAAGATTTGGGGGTTGCAAAGCTTATAAGAAGAGACTTTTCTCTGATAAGTTAGCACCAAATCTGACAAGGTTATTTTCGGAAATTAATCTTACAACCGCAAAGAGAACAAAATGTTTGTTGCTCTATACGATTCGTTTCTTGAGAAATAGTTTCTCAATAAAGAATCTAGTGGGAGTAAAATTAATCTTAAAGAAGTTTAAGAACCCAAAAATAATATGGAACCAAGAGTAGAGATGGAACCAAGTTCACAAAGAGTTGTGGAACTGGTTCAAGGTGCACAAGTCCATCGTAAATCGGATAGGTTACAATCCAAACCCGAGAATTATTGATTTCTCATATTGGAAAGTAATGAGGTGAAAGTCATTAAGAATAACAATCTTACTTCCTATCTTGAGGCGATGTCCACTCCTAATTTGGATAAATGGTTAGGAACCATGGAATTCGAATTACAATCCATGTTTTGATGATCAAGTTTGGAACTTGATTGAGCTACCTGAAGGTGTAAAAACTAAAGGATGCAAATAGGTCTCCAAGACCGACATGTATGTGAAGGTGTATACTTTCATGACTAAGGATTGTAGCAAAGGGATTTAGGAAAATTCATAGTATGAACTATGTTGAAACCTTTTCGCGAGTTACAATGTCAAAGTCTATTAGAATTTCAATTGTCATAATCGCATATTATGACTATGTGATATGACAAATGGATGTCAAACGGCTTTCTTTAAGTGGAAAGATTATTAAGGATGTGTATAGTACACAATCAGAAGTTTTTCGATCCGAGAAATTCTAATAAAATATACATGTTGCAAAGATCCATGAGAAGGGTTGAAGCAAGCTTTGAGGAATTGGAATCTTCATTTTGATGAATCAGTCAAAGAGTTTGTCTTCATCAAGTACAAAGATGAACCTTGTGTATGCATGAAATTCAGTGGGAGCGTAGTATTATTTCTATTGTCTTATTACAATGATATCTTACTCATTGGAAAACCAAAGTTTCGACACTCAAGGCTGTCAAGTCTTGGTCAAGGAAAGGTTTCTCAATGATATGGGTAAAGCCACTTACATCCTTGGCATCAAGATCTATAGAGATAGATCTAAAAGGATAAATTAGATTGAGTCAAAATACTCACATTGACAAGGTTCTTAGAAGAGTCTAAGAAAAGTAACTTATCAATGGGTTATGGTGTTTCTCTTAACAATACACATTGTCTTGCGACAACTGATGAGCAAAAGGGAATGAATTAAGTTCCATATGCTCCGGCATTTGGATCTGTTATGTATGCCATAACTTGTACTAGACCTGACGTCTCATATGCTTTGAGCATGATGAGTCGATACCAATCTGATCCTGTTAAGAACCAATGGATGGAAGTTGAGACGATCCTTAAGTACTTAAGAAGAACTAAGGATACGTTCTTGGTATTTGAAAGATTGGAAGTTAATCTTGTTGTAAGGGTTACATAGATACTAGCTTCCAAACTGACAAAGTTATTTTAAAATCGCAATTAGGATTTGTGTTTATGCTTATTAGAGGTGCAGTTTTGATTGGAAGAATTCCAAGCAGAAAATTGTAGCCGACTCTACTACTAAGGCCAAATTTTAGCAACATATGATGTAGCTAAAAGAGGCAGATTGGATCAAAAGTTCATTTAGTATTTTGGAAATGTTCCAAGTATCACTAATCAGTGAAACTTTTCTTATGACAATAGTGGTGTGCAAACAATGGAACCAAGGTCACAACAGCGATCCAAACACCCACTTAGACGTTTTTCGAGGAATTCATAAAGAATGAGAAGACGTTAAGATATGCAAAGTATCAATAGATGATGACATTAGGGATTCACTTACAAAGACCCTCGCACAGGCAGAAGTATGGTGGTCATGTTGGATCCATGAGTATTTGATACATAAATGGAGCCTAGTGCAAGTGGGAGACTGTTGGTGTAATGCCCTAGGCTTTAGTTATGTTTAACTTAAAACCGTTATGTATCATCTTTATCGTTTTAAGTCCATTATTTGATTATTATATATTTTACATATTTATTGTAATAATCTCCATCCCTAATTATTAAGAGAATAATTAGTATAGTTGTCAATGGATAATTATATGATGATTATATGCATAGAGATGCACATTGAAATTATGGGTACTTGTTAGTGAACAAGTTACTGGACTTGACCCATATGAGATTTATGTCATGGTCAAATGTCATAATTAAAGCTCATATGGTCACTTCATTTAGTTCCTAGACCTGAGATTATTATGACCTTACATATGATGAAAGTTATGTTTGATTTTAGTCAAACGGTATCTTAACACGATATCTATAAAGGCTATCTTTGGCATGATCGGATTCATGATGGGAAGGATGATAAGTCAAGATGGAATTTGTCTCTCGAAAGAGAGATGTTTTGCTTGGGCCCCTCGATGAGTGATAATGATGAAAGTGTATGGCCATATCCCAATACGATTGGATTATCATTATACTCAAGATCGAGAAAGCATTGAACAGATACAAGTTGACATAGACCATGACTTTTGTTCAATATAACATCGTGAGACAAAGGGAGAAATGGAAGTGTACCATTGGAAACGTGAACTCTTACGTTATATTAATTGGGTAGACATAATGGCTTGCTAGAGTCCGCTTATGTCTTATGAAGGTCGATATGATCAGACTCATTGCCAACATAATATAATCCTATTGGGTCACACACAATTAGAATGAATTGGTTAAACCAAAGGAAGAATATTGAGAGTTCCTCATCAGGCATAAGTTGTAGCGTGACAACATAAGTCGTAGCGCGACATAACTTGTCCAGAGGACTTGTATGGTCGTGCGACACTTCTTGTCCAGAAGACTTGTCTGGTCGTGCGACACTTCATGCCTGAGGCGGTTTGATAGACAGTTTCCTAATTTGATTAGGAAACAAATACCTATACTAATGTAGTATAAATATTAAGTCTGTAAACCCTAATTAGCTAGCCGAATTTTCTTAAGAAAAATCACAACAAAGGTTTCTCAATATCTCTTCCATAGGTTTAAGAATCTAGCAATTCTCAAGAACCGTTCTTGGTTCATTCTAAAGTGTGGATACTACTAGAGGGTCTTCGCTCGTATGACGATCAAGGCCTAGAGTTCAAATTGTCCAAAGCAATCTGAAATTCAAGTTTTGAAGAACGAAGTTTGTGATTCAAAATCACATTGATAAATCGTTCGATAGCTCAAGAACGGAAAGCGATCAAGGTTGGTTAATTCTATCTCATAGGAATTTAATTTAATTGTATAAACGGATACTCTAGGCTCTTGGGTTTTGTGTTATTAGATACTTAATTCCGCTGCGCATGGACCCATAAAACCCAACAGTTCCTACTATGTGCAGTTACAAACCCAGCTGCCTTGCACTGGATATGACAATGTTCAATTAGAGCAGTGCTATTCCCAAATATAAAGTCTACACTTCCTTCAATATTGCAGTATTTTAGATATTGTTTTCCATAATGCAAATAGAGGGTGTCCTGCATAGAAGTGAAGGACAGACTTCAGTTACGTAAAATATCATATGCCCTGGATTTTATTGATGATATTCCATTAATAGAAAAGGAAACTTCAATATCAATCTAGTTTCTAGAGCTTGAACAAGGTGCATTCTTCTATAATAGCCTACAAGAACATAAACTTCTAACATAACACTTAACACTAAACAAGGAAGAAACAAGTCTGTTAATTTATAAGTACATGTGTGCTACTCTTTAAGGTACTTTTGAGGCTTGAACAACCTCCTGAACAATTGCAAGTGCTTGAACAATCTGCAATAGAGAATTTGAGTTGAGGTCAGAGAGCTAAAATACCCTCTACAAGGTATCCATCAACTAAATATGGCTGTTGTTGACTCAGGATATGAACCAAAGAAAATTGGGGAAGCAGTTAAATATCCTCATTGGTGTAAGGCCATGAACAAAGAACTTGCTTCTCTTGAACAAAATGGTACGTGGAAATTGGTAGATACTCACACTGACAAGAAGATAAGTAGCAACAAATGGGTTTATAAGATAAAGTATAGTGTTGATGGGTCCGTTGAACGTTACAAAGCTCGTTTAGTTATCTTGGGAAACCGACAAGTTGAAGGTATGGATTTCAAAGAAACCTTTGCACCAACAATTAAGATGGTCACTGTCTGAGTATTTCTTTCCATTGATGCAGTTTGTGGGCGGGAACTTCATCAAATGGACATTCACAACGCGTTTCTTCATGGTGATCTTAGTGAAGATGTCTATATGAAAGTTACCTTGGCGCATCATGCTGCTTCTTCAGGTAAGGTGTGTAAACTCAAGAAGTCATTGTATGGCCTACATCAAGCACCTTGCTTTGGTTTGCAAAGTTGACATCTGACTTGAAGAAATATGGTTTTCGTCAGTTATATTCAGATTATTCTCTCATTTCTTACAACATTTTCGCTGTCGAACTACACGTTCGTGTGGACGATTTGCTCATTGGTGGTAATGATCATGAGGTTATTCAACGCTTCAAGTCATATCTCAGTAAATGTTTTCACATGAAATACTTGGGTCGTCTTAAGTATTTTTAGGGGCTTGAAGTTGATACACATCCAGACGGCATTTTTCTTTTTCAAAGAAAATATGCCCTTGATATTCTTTTTGAGACATGACTCCTTGGTGCTCGTCCATCACTTACACCTATTGAACAAAATCACCATTTGGGCTTAACTAAAGACGAGGATTTATGTGATCCTAAGCCTTATCGACATCTTGTGGGGCGTCTTGTCTATCTCACCATTACACGCCCTGAGTTGTCCTATAGTGTGCATATTCTTGCACAATTTATGACCAAGCCCAAGATTGCTCATTGGGCTACTGCATTGCGAGTAGTTCATTATTTAAAAGCTCATCCTGGACAAGGAATTCTCTTGAAACATCTTCCAATTTACAACTACAAGCTTACTATGACTCTGATTGGGCAAGTTGTCCTATCACGCGACGTTCTCTCACTTCCTATTTTGTTTTTCTTAGGGATTCACCGATCTCATGTAAGACAGAGAAGCAAAGTACGATTTCTTGCTCTTCAGCCAAGGCAGAATATTGATCTATGGCTAGTGCCATTTGTGAGCTTAAATGGCTACTAAGTTTTCTTAAGTCCTTTGGAATTAAATATGATACTCCGGTGCCCCTTCTATGTGATAGTTAATAGACTTTACATATGGCTAAATATCATGTCCATCATGAACGCATGAAGCATATCGAAGTTGACTGTCATATTGTGCGTGATGTTGTTCAAACAGGTGTCCTCACAATTCAGTATATTCACACCTCCGCACAATTGGCTAATATGCTCACCATGACTTTAGGTAGTCGACAATTCCTCCATCTACTTAGCAAGTTGGGCATTTATGACTTACACGCTCCAACTTGAGGGGGTGTTTAGATATGTTAAGATATTGATAAAGATATTATCAATATCTTTCCCTTTTGTACATGATTATCGTTTCCTTATTTGATGTATGTAAATAAGGTAGGATATATGTTTAACTTGATTCTAGACATTAGCTATGGTAGTGATAGAATCCTTCTCCAACTAGGAAACTCATGTATACATAGAGTTTTAATCAATTGAATCAGTCAAGGAAGTAAATAATATTTTCTCCTTCACACAATTTAATTCTTAACTGTTACATATGACCATCTTACAGGAACCAATGTCGGGGGGTCCAGATTCGACTTCACAGGGTCTCGCCATGGAGCTGTCGAACATCTGAATAAAGCCAACCCGAATAACTTGAAGGTGGTTGTTCATGCAGTAGTTGACAAGATCATCGTTTCGTCTTCAAAATCATCAGGTTAATTTTCGCCTTTGTTTCCACTATTTCATTATTTTCACGCTTACATTTAAAATTCTTACTATTTTTTAGCCAATAGGACTAGACTAAACATTAATGATATGTTTCAGGTCCGTCTGCGGTTGGTGTGGTATATCACAATACAAAAGGGAAATCTTACAAAGTTGGAATCTATAAAAATGGAGAAGTAATTTTATGTGTTGGAACTATTGGTAGCCCACAACTTCTGCTAGTAAGTGGAGTTGGGTCGAAGCAAAACTTGAAGACCTTAAAAATTCCGGTTGTCCATGACCATCCTCTTGTGGGGGAGTACATGGTGGATAATCCAGTGACCAACTCATCTATAATGGTTCCATTTCCATTATCTGAGTTTGGGGTCTGTGTGGTTGGAAACACCGAAAATAAGACATATATTGAGTTAGGATCTAGTTCCACGCCATTTACCTTTCCAATAAGCCCCTTATTTTTCCCAGATCCTCCAATTCCAGTAAATTTTGTTGGAAAAATATGTTGTGTGTAAAGGAAATTGTGTATTTTCCTTAAATGAATCGTTTGTTATTTGAAAAAGATTATTGTGGGTTCATGTTCCACTCCATGTGAACATTGAAATGGTATATCTAGATATCCAATTTGAGATTGGATGAGAAATATATGATAGTTCAAAGTTGGTGGGTTGAAAGTGTAAACTTTTAGAATTTAACCACACTATTGATGTGCATGATTCTCAAATTAATAAAGTGATTAATTGAGATCATTACCATGGGTTTTGGGGTTACTAGTTGTGGAATAAAACTCCATCAATACAAGGTAATGACCCCCTGGGAAGTTCTTGTGTTGCACACTACCCCAACTTTTAGAAGTTGCTATTGTCCTAGTGGTTAAGGAGGTCAGCTTAAAGTCCTTCGATTGCATTTTTATTTATATCAATTGGTTTTAATGTGTAATCTCAGACTTTAAGAATTTAAACAAATCAGAGTGGCACAGCGGAAGCGTGGTGGACCTATAACCCACAGGTCCCTGGATTGAAACCATTCTCTGATAATGAGAAAGGCTTCCCATAAACCACATTTAAAAAATAAATAAATAAAATTTCATATTAACACATGGATTAATTGAGAATTTATCATATCGTTGTTGAAACTATAACTAAAGAAACCCATAACAAATGAAAAACAATTTTTTCCATCCATCTTCTTACTCCCCTTTGCAATTTGTTCATCTTCTTTCTTTGGCATCCAAGATATTTATTAATGGTGATTTTGTGCAAGCATTGCTTCAATTCGCCGGATATTCTAGTGTGAAAGAATAGTCTGATCCGTCCATTTTATCCTAGGAGGCGAACATACAAAACAAACTCAAGCACAACTCAGTGAGGTAGCAAATTTTTTTTAAGCAGAGTGTGTCACACACGACTCGGGCAACATCAAAACGATCAACCTACGGTTATTTCTTCTTCTTTAAGTTTATGTTTTACATTTTATCAATAAATATATTTTAATTCTTTTCTCTTTTGTGCTTTTGTAAGATTTTGTCTAACAATTTTAAGAAAAATTCCCTAATTGAGAAAGGATTACATATTTGAGAATCCGGTGGAGCGGCGCCACGGAAGAAAAGATACAAAACGATGGAAGAGACGGATCCAAGAAAATTCCAGAAAGTTTTTTGCAATAACCATCTGTGGTAAAATTGCAATTTCAAATTCGTTAACCGTTGGATCGAGATAAAATTTGGTGAGCAAGTTCTAAACTCATATAAGAACAATATATACAGTGGAGATCGAAATCATTTATGTGGATATAAAAAAAATATGGGAACGGAAGAGTTTATGAAAAATTTAACATATAATGAACTAACGGAAGAACATCAAGTATGTTGCGACGATTATGTAAAATAGTTATGGCGACGCCACTTTTAGTGTTTATACAATGGGTGATATATCTCTTATGATTCATGAGAATCATAGAGATAAAAATTGAAAATTTCATAGGAACTAATTTGATAAATTGAAAGTGGAAAGATATAGTCTTTAACGTTCTTATGGTTCACAAGAATCGTAGTGAGAAAATTTGAATAGTTCGTTGGAAAGTAGTTGAGAAGATGAATGTTAAAATATATACTAGTATTTAACGTTGCACATGGCGGAGAGCATAAGGCAACCAACATCTGTAGAGTCACGCTTGTGCTTCAGATATTGATCCCTTACTGCCCTAGTAGCATTGGCAGCAAGTTCAGGTGGAATAGGTTCCTCGAGAACGTACAGTTTTTCCTCTTGCTTGAGAACAATTCTCAAACTACGGATCCAATCCATATAGTTTGTACCATTCTCTTCCAACTTTTTCTTCTCAAGGACAGATCGCAGTGAAAAGTGATTATTGTTTGATGCCATTTATTCTACAAAAAGATATACATAAAATATGAACACATATAAGTAAACATATTATATGAAAAGTATAATGCATTTATATTAAATGCTCCCACTAAATTATACACCTTCAAATGCAAATAAGCATAATATACATTTAATGGGCTAAGATCCAACTTTAATTCAATTTCAAGTTTGCTATGGCAAACCGCTCAAAATTAAATTAATTAGGTAGAAAACATCAATCATATCACATATATGACTCTTAGATCTTTCATGAGATTCATTCAAGACATCATATGTCTAGGCATATTTTAATCTCATCTTATGCCTTGGGTCCAAAACCATTTTGATAACCTAATTAAGTTCATTCACTTTAAACGTATAGGAACCACCATTTCCTCATCTTGCTCGCAGACGGATAGAATCAAAGTACCTTGCTATGGCAAGCCCACCCAAAACTATCCGAATGGTCTCAAGTGTTTTAATCATGAATTGGCATAAAGAACTTAAAAGTTAAATGAAGGTTCTTAAAGGTAGATTATAAGCACATCAGCAAAGATAGTCATAACTGTGCACCAGGTAAGTTCCCAGGAAGATAGGTGAGCCACAAGGACTACTTAAGTACCAAATCTCTCCTTTGACAGAACTTTCCTAGACATGCACAATCAGAAATCAGCTCTGATTTGGCAACATAATCACTACCTTTTATAAACAATCAATTTCCTTTTAAATCTTGCGTAATGTGACTTGTTTCGCATAAACAATCATAGACCAAAATCTTTATTGTTTAAATCTAAACAATTTAGGAAATTACAATATCATGTTTCAACTAAACATCTAATTAAAAATTATTAGCATGTAAGAACACATAGATCATGCATCGCAATAATTAATAAAATCATATTTTAAACAATTAAGCATGCATAAACTTGAATTAATCTAGCATAGCCCTATAAACTTAATTTCCATTAACTTATAGCATCCAAATTAATACACAAACACATCAGATTGTAAAACACATTCACAGATTAGCAGGATTGTTTAACAAATTGATTCTGCCCAGATTGGGCAAGGAATGTCGCGTGACACAAGCATGCTTTGTCGCGTGACACAAGCAAGCATTGTCGGGTGACATGGTCACTCTTTGTCGCGTGACAAAAACATGGTTTGTCGCGTGACACAAGATGAAAATTTGCAGATTCTCAGAAATCAATCAATTCTAAATCACAGAGCAATTAAATCATGCAAACGACTTTTAACAGATTTAATTCAATATCAATAGAATACGAATTAGGCATATTGTTTCAAAAACAATCAATCTATCACATACAAAACATGCAAAAGAACATATACAAACAATTTATATCACTTTTTCTAAGCATGTTAATCCAAACTTAATGATACGAACGGGGCTCTGATACCACTGTTGGGTTTTACGGGTCCATGCGCAGCGGAATAAAGCATCAAATAACATAAAACCCAAGGAGCCTAGGATCCGTTCTATACAATTAAATTGAATCCTATGAGATAGATGTAACCAACCTTGAATGCTTTCGTTCTTGAGCTATCGAATGATTCAATGATGTGATTTCAGATCACAAACTTTGTTCTTCAGATTGCTTGAACTCTAGGCCTTGATCGATGAACGAGCTAAGACCCTCTTTCGGTATCCACACCTTTGAATGAATCCAAGAACTCTTCTTGAAGATTGCTAGATCAAAAACCCTTGGAAGAATATTGAGAATATTGTGTTTTCTTTTTCTAAATTTCGGCTAGTCAATTAGGGTTGACAGACTCTCTTATTTATACTACATTAGTATCCATATTAGAGTCCTAATCAAATTAGGAAACAAGTCAGTCAAACCGTCTTGAGACCCATTGTGTCGCACGACCACACGGGGCATATTGCCTTGATGTGTCGCACGACCACACATGGTCAAGTAGGAGTTTCTCAATCATTCTTCCCTTGGTTTATCAAATTCATTCTAATTGTGTGTGACCCAACAGGATTATATTATGTTGGCAATGAGCTCGGTCATATCGAACCTCATAAGACATAAACGAACTCTAGCAAGCCATTATGTCTACCCAAATAATATAACGTAAGAGTTCACGTTTCCAATTGGTACACTTCCATTTCTCCCTTTGTCTCTTGATGTTATATTGAACACAAGTCATGGTCTATGTCAACTTGTACTTTGTTCAATGCTTTCTCGATCTTGAGTATAATGATAATCCAATCGCATTAGGGTATGGCCATACACTTTCATCATTATCACTCATCGAGGGGCCCAAGCAAAACATCTCTCTTCCGAGGGACAAATTCCATCTTGACTTATCATCCTTCCCATCATGAATCCGATCATGCCAAAATTAGCCTTTATAGATATCGTGTTAAGATACCGTTTGATTAAAATCAAACATGACTTTCATCATATTGTAAGTATCCCAATCTGGATCACACCCTTTCACACACACGGGAAACACCGCAGACTCATCAACACAGTCTCGACGACCCCTCTCACTCAAAACCCTCTCTAAACCCCCAACCAAACCAAGGGAGGAGCCTTTCTGGGATAAAAAGGGACAAAAGGACCTTTCGGGAATTTTCAGGAAATTGGAAAGCAATATTGGTCCGTACGGACCTCTTTGTTGTCATAATTACTGAATCTCCTTAAAGTCCACAATATTCCCTCAAATCCCGGGAAAAATGATTACTCCCCTGCAGAGTTGGTCCGTACGGACCTCTTTGCATGCAAGATGGTCCGTACGGACCTTATTGCTTAGGGGACACCATAATTGCAAATATTCCTCCATCATCACAGATTCCCTCAAATCGAGGAAAACCAAAAAGCTTGGATTACCAGGGAGGTCCGTACGGACCTCTTTGCACCTAATCTGGCACTATAAATAGAGGGCTCCCCCTCCTCATTTTCAGACACCTCCCACTTCTCTCTTCCTCCCTAGGCCTTCTGGCTTCCCCTCTAAGTCCTTTCGAGGCATTCCCGGCCCCTTTCGGATCCTTCCGAGGCCTTCCGAGCCCCCTTGTGGTGCTCCGAAGCCTCCCGAGCGCTCCCGAGACGCTCCCGCACCGCCCGAGGCACTCTCGAGGTACTCCGAGGCCCCTCGTGGTACTCCGAGGCCTTGCCTGGTCTTTCCACGGTGTCCCGGCTCTTTCCGAGTCAAGCCAAGCCCGATCCCAAACCACGCCGAAACTACGCCCAGAGTGACTCCACGCCACCACGACGCACGCCGAAATCCCGCCCGAGTGACTCGCCACCACGACGCACGCCGAACCTCTGCCCGAGTGATCCCAACGATCCCCACGCACGCCGAACCTGCCCCGAACGCAGCCTCGCAATCCTCGGCTCACGCCGAAACTACGTCCGCGTACAACCGGCATCTCCCGAAGCAATCCCGATCCGTGCGGAACGCTACTCCGACCTCAAACACCATTCCCCGGCGGAAATAAAGACGGACCCAGCGAACCAACATTGGTAAGGCTTCCTTCCATTACTATTTCAATACATTTTCATACATAGCATACAATGTAGACATCCGATACAAAGACATGCATTTTTAAAAGCACACACACACACACACAACATTTAAAGGATATTAGGGGTATCCGAAAGACTCGTTTTACGAGGCTACTCGGGTGAGCTCTAATATTCTAATATTCTCTTCCAGGGAGTCATCGACCTCCGAACTCAAAATCTCATCACACAAAAACAGAGTTTAAAATTATCTTTAAGCCGATGCCCTTTTTCAATGTTTTGGGCTTAATAAAAACGGCGTGGCGACTCTACAAATGCGAAAACAAACGGCGAGAACGAAACCGCTCCAACGCAAAAGATTGCCAGATGCCGGGGCTGCGAAGCCTATCTCGGATCCGGGCTATTTCAGTTGGCGACTCATTGGGAAATTTTGTTTTAAAACTTTTAAACAAAACAAAAGATTTTTAAAACGATGATGAGGGTCAAACTTTCATTTTACCCCTTCCTTTAACTGTTGTGTGGGTGTGCACGTGCTTCGTTTTTATTTTACAAAAAAAAAAAATACAAAAAAATGCATCAATATACATCTGTGCATACATTTAAAATTCTTCAAAAACTTACGTTTTACTCGGAAAAGAATTTTAGAGACCGCACACTACGCGCCTTCTTGCCTCGGTTACACCGCACTCTACTCACTGCTTCTTTGCCTCGGTTACACCGCACGCTACGCGCACCGCGCCTCGGATACACCGCACACTACAACCCTCAACCCGGAGTGGTCTCGGTTGCGGTCCGTTAGGTCTTCCTAGGCCTCTTGGATGCGCACGGGATCATTCCAAACATCCCATCCTAGCCAAGCGTCAACCACGCACGTTTGAGTCTTGAGTCACACTCTGTCCGGACTCGGTTGGTTTTTACCCGGTCCGGTGTCATACGGCTGGATACATATACCATGCCGGCCATTTTACGAGTCAAGGCTCGGAACTCAAGATCCCTTGCGCAAGCAAAGCGATGAAAAGGTCATGCTAAAATCTTGACCCGATCTTGATTTCCGAAGCTACACCCAGGACGATGTTCCGTCCGGATATACATCCATGCTCGCATGACACCATGTCATCACGCCTTTGATACGTAAGCCATGACGATATGACCCAGCCAACGCCTAACGTCACAGATCCCTTGCGCAAGCAAGGTAAAGAGAGGTCATGCCGAACTCTTGACCTGATCTTGACTCAGTGGCCGGCTCGGTTCACTATTCACGTGGCTAACGCATCAAAACGAACATGACAGGCTCGGTCCTTAGGTTCGATTTTTCTTTTAGGCCGGTGGAAACCGCATGCACTATAGGACCCTCGCCTGGGGCTGTCCACCCTGGGATGTCGAAATACAGGTGCAAAACGAGGGGCTTATAGCCGCACGAGATGGTCTCCATCGACCCGAGGATCTAGCATAGTTGCGAAAAACAAGAGCAATCTTTTCCAACCTACCTAGGATTCTGAGAAGACATGTTTTAAGTAAATTAAAACAACAAAAAATTAAAAAAAATTAAAAGCGGAAACCGCATGTCACATGAGCTTTCCCTCCTTTTTATCCAAAAGGCCTTCCCATGTCTAAACCTTACCCGTCACCCCCTCCAGTGAATCGAGAGTGGTTGAGAGTACCCGGGAGCCGCCTTTTCAGTATTGAGGTCACAAGGTCCGATAGCCCTTCCAGTTCAACGGTCCGCACCGTCCGATACTCCCCCATGACGGGATCAACAGATAACAGTGAGGGAAACGGAACCCCGCCACTAAGGAACCTCCAGACAATGGAGGAGGTGCTGCGAGCCTTCGAAACCATCAAGAAGCGCCAAGAGGAACAGCAAGCCTGGATCGTCGACACCTTGCGTCTTCGAGGAACAATTGCAGTTCCCCAACCCGACGGAACCTTTGTTCTCATAGAGGACGAAGATATACCGGCTCCCCCGGTTTCTCAAAGCTATCAGCAGGTCCCGCCTCCGCCAAGCTACGAGATCCCAGCAACGCAAAGCAGCTCTCGCTCAAAGCTCCCCTCAAGCGTCAGTCAAGCAGCTCCGACATGCCCGCCTCGGCACGGTCGGTTTCCGGCTCTGCACATCAAGCTCGGTACCAACGGCACACATACGTGCTGCTCCGCCGAGATCCCAATGCATCTCGGTATCCCCAGGATTCAATCCTTTGCCTCTATACGAGCCTCGCAACCACAATCAAAAGTCCCCATTCTTACCGGGGACGAGGCATCCCGAGCGGATATCCCGACATCTCAAGCTTGCCACTGCTAGTACGCGATTGGGGCTAACAAATCGTTTCCCAGGTTCCCAAACACAACCCTTAGCGGACCGGCAATCACGCCCTCAACTTCAACACCCCGGGGTATGGGTTGGTATACACTCAACTACCTCCCCAAGACTCCCGAATGGCGATCCCATCGGCCAATCCACCTCCATCTTCGGTTTCCGTCCCCGAAAACGGTAACCCGCCTCGGCAGTGATCCTCACATGGCTTGGGCCGATCGAACAAATGAAAGACATGCAAGGCAAGCTAGCTAGTTCTCGGAAGGACTCCCTCACGCCTGCGATCCGAACAAAGTGGTCCCTCTCCCTCCAAAGTTCGGGATGCCGGAAATGGAAAAGTTTGACGGAACATAATGCCCAAAAACCCACATCGACACCTACGTCCTGGGTATGAGAGCGAAAGGGGCAACCCCTCAACAGATGGCGAGATCATTTTCGGCATTCCCTCAAATCCACGGCACTAAGGTGGTTCCTCAATGTGAAGAGCGAGAAAACCGCTCCACGTGGGATCGAGATCGGTGAAATCTTCTGGAGAAGTACCGCGCCAATCTTGAATGGGAAACAAACCGTCATGACCTGCAAGCTACCGAACAAAAGGATGACGAACCGGTGGGCGAGTTCTACAAAAGATGGAACCGGAAGCTAAGCGAGATAATGGATCCGCTTTCCAAAGAAGAAGCGAGATGGACATCTTCCATTCACTGCCTCAAGCCATCTTTGAGAACCTTGATCGGCCACCATTTCTACCCGGATCTCCGTGCCATGGTCAACGCCAGGGACAAAGTTTGAAAAGACTACGAGTCTTCAAAGGCAACAGCAACCCCTGCCTCATCTTACCGCTATCGAACAAACACAGCAACTTCAACTCCTGCCCGACCAAAGGAAAGGAAGCGGCCAGAACAGTGCACTACATTCGAACGGGCTCAAGTAAACCGCGATCAAGCGGCCCCAAAGAATAACAATCCCCCTCGCTTCCCACGGTTCCGGCATTTAGATAACTGGAAATGCCCTTGGGTCAAGTATTTGAAGCTTTGGTGAAGCGAAATCTTCTCAAACCACTCGAGAATTTCCAACCGAAGACTCTCAAACCCAACATGGATATGAGCAAACCTTTGCGCCTTCCACAACTACCCCGGCCACACCACCGACAATTGCTTCGTACTCAAGCGGGTGGTCCGGGGGCTCATTGAGGAGGGAAAATTGGAACGCCCTCGTGGTCCCGATACCATCGGAAATCCATTCCCAGGAACGACAGGGTAAACTCAATAGCCTTTGACGAAACTCCAAGCGAGAGCGGGCCCCTGCAATTTCGAAACCGTCGACATGCTGTCCCGCTACGGAGGAGCGTGAAACCGAGTCAAGAGATCTCGTGACCGGGAATTCCGACAAGAACGCCCAAGGGCAGCTGTCTCCCTACGATCTTTGCCCCGGCCAAGGCATACAAATGGATGGATCGAACGTTCCCCGAGAAGGGGCGAGTCAAACGGTAGCACGGGAAGCGGTTTAGCCTTCGCGAGACGATGACTTGCCAATATGTGAGAATCGGCACAACGAAGCCCTCCTCATCCTCATAAAAATAGAGATGTTCTTCCTCCCGAACGTCTTGATTGATAACGGCTCCGCGATCCCAACATCATCGCTTTAAGCACAGAAACGACTCCGCATCGACCGTTCTGCGATAAGGCCTTCACCTCGGGTAATCCGAGCCTACGATTCCACTTTGCACGACCAATCGTAGGAGTCATCAATCTGAGGATCCAATTCGACGTACAAGCGGAGTCGGTAGAGTTCCAAGTCGTGGAAATCCAAACCAACCTTCTGCTTTGTTGGGACGACCTTGGATACATCGAGATGAAAGCGGTATCATCTACTCTTCACCAATGCGTGAAATTCATCAATGCCAATGGAGCGATCGAAGTGATCCGCGGAAGCGGTGCAATAGCAAGTGCTTGGCCGGCAAGCTATGACCCGGAAGAAGGTCCCGACATGACCGAATACTCTTCTCCGAGATGATTCTCCTACTGTCCCGCTACGAAGT
Organism: Adenophora triphylla var. japonica; assembly: GCA_022495995.1. Lineage (NCBI taxonomy): Eukaryota > Viridiplantae > Streptophyta > Magnoliopsida > Asterales > Campanulaceae > Adenophora > Adenophora triphylla. The sequence goes on along the minus strand of JAFEMH010001853.1, from coordinate 3,581 downwards.
GGATCCTTACATCCACGCTCTAAGCCGCGACAGTGGAAATCGAAAGAACTTCATGGGTCGGGATGACAACTCGACATATGCGGCGTGAAGAATGCTTGAGAGAGGATCGAGATGGATGCCCTAATGGAGATTGATCGAGGAGTAGACCCTTACTTCGCCGAAAACCCTCTTGCAAAGCGGCTCATCACCGATCCCCGGTACAAGACAACCCTCTAGCCGACACTCTCGGATCTTACGGGGACGGCCATCACGGCTTAGTTCAATTGACATTCCGGTGTCAGGCACGGGACCGAGCAGTGGCGCAACCTCCTCCAAGGCTTAATCGGGGAAGGAGATATAGCATGCCCGCTCGAATCGGACATTGTAAACGTCGTCCAAGCAAAGATCCCGAGATAAAGGCGGATTCTATGAAAGTGATCAACATCGGCAAGAATCCGCTCCAGAGATCGGCGAATGCTTCGCCCTCCTAGAAGTAGCCCTCGGCGACTTCTATCATCAAAAACCCCAGGGATGGTGGCAACACTAATGGAGGGACATCATCGGGGGAGCAGCCAAAAACCTCCGCGATCTGGTTTGAAATCGGAACCGCATGCAAGCTACTTTCGGGACTCATGCCAAGGGAAGATTGGCCACCGAACCGGCACCGCTCCCTCTAGAGCTACAGCCATCCGAGAGTAATGAAGCCTGGTCCAATCCCTCGTCGCCTATAGTCTAGCTTCGAGTCTTGTTGTCTGTCTATTCACATCTTTTGAGTCTTTTGACGGCTTTACGCCCGACGATTGTGAATCTTTGATCAACAATGTACAGTCTTCACGCTTTCAATAAAAGGTCCGACCTTCCTAAAAAAAAAAAAATCATTTCATTGCATCTTTAACAAATGATGATATTAACTAATCAAAACAAGTTAATAACAATTCATCTATACAAAAGGCAAACACATTAATTAAATAAATGCATCAAGCAAACATTTAAGCATGTTGTCAAACGAGAGAAAAACCGGGCCCAAGCTTTCCGAGAAGGTTTTAATCACAACGATTTGCAAGATTCTTTGAAGAGCCAAAGGACGCAAGTCAGCGCCATTTCCAGCACAAACCCGAGATCTTCCAATACCTCAAGAACGGAAACCACCTTCATGAACAAGGAAGACCCACACCTGAAGGGTCAAAACCAAGAGCATCATGGCCCTAAAACGCCTCGCCTCTCACTTCGTCATCCTCGGGGACATGCTATACAAGAAACGCTACCACGGGCCACTCCTACGCTGCATCCGCCAAGAAGAAGCAAGCAAGTTCATGAGCAGAAGTCCACAATGGGGCTTGCGGTCCCCACATGAAGGCGCCGAGCCACTGATGCAAATCATTCTCGGGATGGGCTACTCTTTTGGATCTCCATGGAGCGGATTGCATCCACTTTGTCAGAAAAACTGCGACAAGTGCCAACGGTTCTCCAACCTCAATCATCTACCTCCTCCACGATCTCTACTGCATGACTACACCTTGGCCCTTTGCCACTTGGGGAATTGACGTCATCGGGAAAATCGCTCGGCCGAGCGGCAACGGTCACGAGTTCATCTTAGTAGCCATCGACTACTTCACCAAATGGGTCGAAGCCAAGTCCTACAAGGTACTCACCTCCAAGAAGGTCGCGCATTTCCTCAAGGAAAACATCATCTGCCGATACGGCATCCCAAATGAGGTCATATCAGACAACGGCTCACACTTCGAAGGAGAATTCGACAGACTGCTGGCTGAATTCAAGATCACACGCCACAAATCTTCTCCCTACCGGCCACAAACAAACGGCGCCGTGGAAGCAGCAAACAAAACCCTCGAACGGATCATCCAAAAAATGACCACCCGAGGACGAGATTGGCCCGAGAAGCTGCACCTTGCACTTTGGGGCTACCGCACATCAGTCAGAACAGCCACGGGAGAAACCCCATTTGCCCTGACATACGGGATGGAAGCAGTCCTTCCCATCGAGCTGGAAATTCCCTCACTCCGAGTGCTGCTGGAAAATGACATCAACGAAGTCGAATGGCTCCGAAGCCGACATGACGAATTGGCTCTGCTAGACGAGCGACGACTAAAGGCCATGGAACACGTCCGAGCCTATCAAAGCAGGATGGCTAGAGCTTTCGACAAGAAAGTCAAATCCCGAGACATCAGGGAAGGTGACCTTGTACTCAAAGAAAAGCCTCCCACTCGAACCAACCCACTGGGAAAATGGGAACCCACATGGATCGGCCCTTTTGTGGTTCAAAAGATCTTCTCCGGAGGCGCCATGAAGCTGACAGACCTAGACGGCAATCCCTTCATGAATCCAGTCAACGGAAGCAAACTTCGCAGATACTTCGCCTGAAGAAGAACAGCTGTGCATCTCTTGGCACTCCATGTAGTGTCGAACTACGCAGACCTGAGCCCTCTAGTCCGGGGGAACGTAGGCAACCTTAATTGGTCCGGTCTAAAAATACACAAAAAAGTCAAAAGTTTGAATGTCAATCAAGACCTCCATCAAGCTACACACTTTTCAAGAACACGCCCCAACGTCACCTTGACCAAGTCAAACGACGGCGGCAACATCAAAGGACATCCGAGGGTCACTCAGCATCAAACGACTGACTCATGTCTGCTTCCAAGCCAGGGGCTTGTCTTCGCCCTCACGCGCTTCAAAAAAAAAAAAAAAGAGCTCGAGCAAGGGCTCACAAAAAAAACAAAAAAAAAAATAATAAAAAAAGAGAGCTCGAGCAAGGGCTCACAAAAAAAAAAAAACAAAAGAAGCTCAAGCAGAAGCTGCAAAAAAGAGGTCAAGAGCCCGACGCCAACAAGAGGCAAGGAAGCTACGAAAAAGACCGTCAAAACGACTTGTCAGGGGAGCATTCAACCTCTCAGCCAAGCACAAAGCCTCAGCAAAGGGGATTGCCGTCATGGCCCAGACTGCTTCAAGTCCGCAAATGCAACAGAAAAGTCCAAAGATGGGCGCCGACAAAGTGCACAACAGAAGCAAAGGCAAACAAAAGATCTTGCGTCTCGACAAAGCTTTAAAAGTAAATCACAAATCACTATGGCTGGTTACAACATTTCTTGATGAGTTCAAGCACGGTCTACTCTCAAGTTCACAACATGCTAAAAGACAGCTTAATACATTTAACAAATAAGTGTTTGCAATGCAATGAATGGATCCCTAGAAGGTCATTCCGCGCCTTCTGCGCTTGTCTCCTCGCCATTCTTCCCTTTCTTCCCTCGTCCCCGACGAGTCTTCTTTCGCTCCACGTGAACCAACTCTGCGTCTCTCAGTCCGAGATCAGGGGTCCTCCCCGTAGCAAGATCAAACAATCCAGTAGCTCTCAGGAAGGCTTCCCATTCGCCCGTGCTTCAGCTCGGATCTCTCTCCCTGCGAGTCCTGTAAAGAGGACTACTCTCCCTGTCAGTCGAGTCCAACTCTAGTCTCGTAGTCAAACAAAGTGTCTCCCGTCACATCCAAAGGGTCAAACCAGGCTTCAGCACTCCTAAGGCAATAGCTACTACGGCAGCCGGATCCCAGAATAGCTCCATGCCTGCTCTCCAAAGCCACTTGGGACT